>OY755042.1:92914975-93330249 GCA_963576565.1 Aspidapion aeneum
AACAAAGTTTTATATGACCGCCTATTTAAATAATATTTAATATGCAGCTATGGGTAACCATAAATACAAAAGAATTAAGTTTACCTTTAAGCCTTCCTTCTAAAACCTCTTTAAAATGCCTAAAAGTAATGGCAAAAACCAAAAGTCTAAAGTTTATATTTACCACTCTTAAAAACCTAAAGGTTCTATATGGCCGCCTATATAATCATATTTACTATTAAACTACTGGTAACTACAAAAACAAAAGGATATAAGATAACCTTTTAGCTCTATTATAAAACACTTTTGTTATGACCTAAAGTAATGAAAAAAACTAAAAGACCAAAGTTCATATTTATTTCTTTTTAAAAACTTTAGGTAAAAGGGTTTTATAAGACCATCTTTATAAATCAGAAATCAATAAAACCAAAAGTATCTAAAAGGAACAGAAGAACACTTTTTGGTTGTATAACACCTCTTTAGGTAATTGGCAATATAAATTACCTTTTTGTAGCCAAATTGATCCTAAAAGCCATAACAGCACCCTCTAAATAACCTTGGAACCAAATTAATAAAACCTTGAGTGGTAATAATGTTACTTGGGTGACCCCGGAAAAAATATCACCCTGTAGTGTTTTCCTAATGTTTGGCATGTTTAATAATGTATGCCTTGTAGCTAAATACACGTCCCAGATTTGAACTAAACATTTCAAAAACTACACGAGTTTTAAAGAAAAAACAAACAAAAAATTAAAATTTTAACAACCTGTAACTCGAAAACCAAGCATTTGCGGACCCATGTTTATACAAAGTTATTTTCTTAAAATCACTTAAAGAATAATTATCTGAAGTTTGGCCACATACTTTATTAACACCCTATAAATGCTAGAAATCACTGCCTTGTAGAGTATTTCAAATTCGATGTTTTCTAGAAAGTTATCATTTTCTAGGGGAAATTGACCCCCACTGAAAACCGCATCTTGATATAGCAAACCGTCTATGAATAAAATTTTTAAAGTGTGCATTTTGGGAGGGTTCCTATAACTTTTTTAATGAAGATTTCGTTTTGGTGTAAATTGATTTTTATAGATTTTTTAAATAAAAATTCCAACTGTGATATTGCATTTTATCTGTGACTTTTAGTTTTTGAGATATTACATTAAGTTGATATTTTTCTTATGGAATGACTCTCTTTTTATTCGATTTTTATAATCAGCGTAAAATTTCCTTTAAAATGATGTATCACACAATATTTTAATTTCTTTAATTTTTTTTTGTTTTAATTATTTTTATTTTAAAAACAAACAATAGGTATAACCAAATACAAAAAATATGCATAAAGAAATAACAAATATAATCTGTAATATCTCAAAAACTAAAAGTGACCCATGGAATTCAATCTGACTGTTGGATTCTTTATAAAATTTTTAGTTTGATAACTGAATGCTGATTTTTAAAAACTCTGTAGCTTAAAAACGGCAATATCAAAATGCTACTTGAACATCAAACCTCGTGCAAGCGGGGGTCACTTTTCTGCTAGCTCCCCTAAAAATTAAGGATACTTATCGTAGGAACTGCTTTATGATGGGTGTTTAGAAGAAATTAAGGACAATCATCGTAATAAGCGAAGCCTGACATTGATTTTCTATTTTTTTGTTATTATTTTTGACATATTTTCCTCGATTTTGGGTTTGGCATTGCTTAACGATGAGAATCTTTACTACAAATACCTGAAATCCCGCAAAAACAACGAATTTGGGACACCCTGTAATTTATACATAAAGTTCATATCATTATTTTTTAGACAACTTTTTACTACTTTTTTTCGTTGGCCTATGCTATTTGTTATGGTAAACAGCTGATGAGTGTCAAAAAGTTATCTCAAAGATTATGATATGGAGTGTACTTCATAAGATATCGAAAGATTTTTTGTTTGAAACTCGTAGACAATGATTGAGTAGAATCAAAACTTCGGATTTCCATTGTCTTTATTTTAAACACGACGTTTTGTCTCGGTCCGGTTCAAGTTTACACTTGAAAACGGTTAGAGATACTTACTAACCGAAACTTCGTGTTTAAAGTAAATAAAGACAATGGAAGTCCGAAGTTTTGTTTCTATATCGGAATTTCTTTCGGTACATGTTCAAGCAAAATAATTTTTTTTTCTAAATATTGATGTAAGAAAAACTTCTGAACAGTAGAAATTTTCATGGGTAGAATAAATAGACAAAAATGATCAAAATCGGTGCTTACATGCTCAACCAAACAAAGCTTTGGGTGATTAATAATTTCATAAAAAATGTTTTCGCACGTTTTACCCGCGAATCTTGTCCAGTGCAGCTTTGCTCCACAATTTCTGAACGTCCCTTTTCAATTTTGGTTTTGAACGGTTGGTGACATTGGGCCACGTAGACTATCGCTTTTCGCGCCATTCAGGCTTCAAAATGGTCGGCGAGGACAAATAAAGGGGAGGTTTGGCACATATTTAGGAAATTTTCCTGGAAAAACTGGAAAAATTAATGCAAAATGTTGTTTAGGATGTAAATAAAGAACGAAGGAATATGCTGAAGGTAATTTTCTTCGGTATTTTCATGTTTTATATGGTTTTGTTTCCTCTGAAAACTTGGCGTCCTTGTGAGACATGGTGGCGGCGCATACAGATTCTAAAAAAATCTGGAAAATTGACGAACATTTTTATTTTACTGTAAATAGAGAATCAAATAATATATTTGACGTAATGCTTTCCACTATTTTCATGTTTAGATTGCTCTGTTCTGGAAAATAGTCTTTTTTTTTAAGAGGAGCTTTTGTATAGTTGGAGTAGGAATTTCCATGGCAAAATTGGTCGAAAATATATACCCGTAGATAAAGAACCTATGGGCGCACCCAGGGGGTCTAGAGGCCGCCCTCCCCCCCTTCCAAGCCCCAATTTTTTTAATATTTTTGTCACATTTCATGAATAAAGTAGCAAAATATAGCATTAGATGGGGTCTCAGCCCCCCCAAGGCTCGCCACCCCCCCTGCAAAAAAACAGTGAAAATATTTTTGAATTAAACCATTTGGCATTTTAAAGTTGGATTGCCTAAAATAGTACCAAAAAACCAAAAAAAAAAAAAACAAAGGAGGAGGCACTAAATATATTGTTTACCGTGATGCGCCAGATGAGCTGAATTTGAGATATGTTGAAGGCCAAACCTTCCTGATACTTTTTTCCAAAAAAAATTGGGGGGGTCTTAGGATTCATTTTTGAGCTATACTTATTTAAATGCGCGCCACTGGAATATGGAAAAACCTGACTTTTTGTAGTTTTGTTGTAATATAAATATAAAAAATCGATATTAGTCTTATTTTCTCAGAGTAATTATTATTATTATTACTCTAAGCTTATTTTCTCAGAGTAATAATATTATTATTACTCTAAGCTTATTGTATTAAAAAGAGTCCTTTTAAGAATTTTATTAATTTTTGACATATAGTTTGCGTCACATACCTACAGAGTAACTTAAAATAATTATAAAAAAAATACAGGAAAAATACCTGAGATTTATTAAATATAAAGAGAGGAAACTGAAAATACATGGACAAAATTAACTTCACTTGCATTCATGTGAGTCGTTTTTACTATTCTAAAGTGATGTTTGCATAATAGGTTATCTGATAAACTTACAGCGTATTTCAAACATTTTTTTAATTGAACGCATGACATGTTTACTAAATTGTCTACGGAATAGTGTGTTTACCGGGATGCAACAAATGAGGTGAATTTAAGATATGTTAGACCCCGAACCGTCCTGATATTTACACAAAAATCTTGGGGGGGGGGGGGGTCATCGGTTTCGTTTTCGAGCTATAATTTTTGAAATGCGCTCCACACTGGATTATGGAAAAATCTTTGTATTTTTTTTGCTATAAATTAATTTTATTTTGTTTGAAAAAAAGAGTCTTTTTAAGTATGTTCTCAATTTTTGACATATAGTTTTCATCACATATCTACAGAGCGGCTTAAGTTATTAATAATAGAAATACAGGAATAATAATAAAATTAAAGGGTATTTCAAACATTTTTTAAATTCGCATGACATGTATACTAATTATTATCTATGGAATAGTTTGTTTACTGGGATGCGTCAGATGCGGTAAATTTAAGATATGTTAGAGCCTAACCCGTCGTAATATACTAATTTAAATGCTGGAATATAGGAAATGTGACTTTCTGTAGGAGATGAAAAGGGGTTTTATAAAGTAATATTTAAAATTTAGCTGAATTTATTTTGACTATGTGTTTTTATTTTCATCCCTTTAGGTATATTTAACAAATCCCAGTTATTATTCCTGTATTTCTATTATTCATATTTTGAGCCACTTTGTAGATATATGATGAAAACTATAAAAAAATTGAGAACATACTTAAAAGGATTCTTTCTTTTCACTAAATAAAATTAATATTGGTTTTTTATTTCTATCTGACGAGAAGTTATAGAAAAAACTACAAAAACTCACATTTTTCTATATTCCAGTAGCGCGCAGTTAAATAATTGTAACTCGAAAACGAAACCGATGATCCCCCAATCTTTTTGAGACATGTATCATGACGGTTTGGGCCCTAACATATCATAAATTCATCTCATTTGATGCATCCCGCTAAACACACTATTCCGTAGACAATTAGTAAACATGTCATGCATTGAATTATTATTTTTTTTAAATACCCTGTAGGTTTATCATATAACCCATTATGCAAACACTTAAAAATAGTTAAAACGACTCACATGAAAACAAGTAAAGTTAATTTTGACCATGCATTTTCAGTTTCCTTTCTTTATATTTAATAAATCTCGGGTATTTTTCCTCTTTTTTTAAAATTATTTTGAGCCACTCTGTAGGTATGTGACGCAAACTATATGTCAAAAATTGATCAAATTCTTAAAAGGACTCTTTTTGCAATAAAACAATGCTAATATCTATTTTTTATTTTTATTTGACGATACGTTATAGCAAAATAACTAAAAAAAGGCTCATTTTTCCATATATTAGTGGCGCGCATTTAAATAAGTATAGCTCGAAAACGAGACCTATGACCCCCCAATTTTTTTTGGAAAAAATATCAGGAAGGTTTTGCCTTTAGTATAATCTCAAATTTCTCATCTGACGCATCCCGGTAAACAATGTAATTAGTGCCTCCACCTTTCTCCAACAAAGGTCACGTGACGCGATGTCGCACATGTGCACATCCATATCCAGATAAAAATTAAATAAAAGTTTTCCCAGTTTCCCATAGAGTCAACTTTTATTTAATTATTTCCATATTATCTTTTTGACTATTTCAGAAGCCTCAGACACAGAGTCAGATGTCATTCCTTATATCAAATTTTTATCAGCAACTTTCTTAAAAGAAGGGGAACACCCTGTATATTTTTGATTTTTAATGATTTATAGAAATTAGTGCCTATAAGTGCTTGCTTATAGGCATTCCATTGAGTTTCATAAGCCTGGTATGGACGTCATTGAGCTATTATGTTGATGGTGTAAACAAGTTACTATTTTTTTTGTTTAAAATTATTAGCTCACACAGATACACTATGTGTGAGCTATGGTTATTATGTCAAAAATTATAAAAAAAAAGTTGCTCCTATTTCCTCCTATTTTTATATATATATATATATATATATATATATATATATATATATATATATATATATATTATCTGTGTTTCAGATGATTTTGGAACTTTTTTGTCGCGCCGTCTTTATGTCTGTTAAACTTTGGCTAACCAAAAGATAATTAGTGCTTTATTAGTAAAAGCCGCAATTAATGCGTTGTCAAAATCAATCGCAATTTTACAAAGTTTATAAACACATTTGAAAAATGAGAAAATCTGTAAATATTAATGGCACAAATGCTATGATACATATTAATAAGCAAAGAATATTATTATTGACTTGTTTCACAAAAATGCATAAATGTGTACAATGTTGATACAAACCAATGTTTACACGAATATAATCAAAGTACAAACATACAAATTCAACAATTGCTATAAAAAAGTAATAAAAATATAAGTGTGAACAATGTGGTTTTAAACATACAAATGCTACAATTATTGCGGTTATAAACCTGTTAAAAAAATAAGTGCGAGCAATGTTGTTATGAAATAAGTAATAGCACAAACGATAAATGTTCTTACAGAACAATAACAAGTCAAAATGTTACCATTGCAGTTATAAAACACCAATAAAATTATAAATGTAATACGGAATAGTCAAAGAAATACGAAAATCAATCAACTTAAATCAAGTCATCGATGTTTTTCAGCTCCATGTGGGTTTTTAATAATACGTCCTACACGACTAGTTTTGCCTATTATTAAATTGATTAATTTGTCTTAGATTTTGTTAGTTGGAAGAGAATCTTTATCTTAATCAATAACCAAAAACGATTTCTTCTTCTGTTTAAAAAATATGTGAAAAAAATAGTTAAAGCGTGTTGCTAATTTTTTTTCTTTAAAAATATACAAACTTTTATTTTTAGAATGAGGATGATGCAACTCAGATTGAAACTTTCAGCACTACGAGTATGCCAAATACGAACTGGAAGCCCTTATTTGTCACCACATTGAAGAAGAAAGAATGCATGGATGGAGAAAACTAGTCAGTTTTACTTATTTTGTTAGAGCACTTTTATCAGTAACTATAAAATAACTTGTGTTACAAAGTAATGATCGAATTTCACATTTAATTTCTTAACTAGAGAAAAAAAATATATCTATATGCAAAGAATATTATTATTAATTTGTATCACAAAAATACATAAATGTGTACATTGTTGTAATAAAAATATAAGTGCGAGCAATGTGGTTTTAAACATGCAAATACTACAATTGCGATTATAAACCGGTGAAAAAAATAAGTGCGAGCAATGTTGTTATAACAGTCTTACATTAAGTGCGATAAATATTGTTATGAAATAAGTAATAACAAAATGCGATCAATGTTCTTACAGAACAATAACAAGTCAAAATGTTACCATTGTAGTTACAGAACATCGATAAAAATACAAATGTAATACGGAATTATTTAGTCAAAGAAAAACGTCCTTCAGGTGCATGTAATCTAAATTTTTAAATATGGTTTTATTAGTACGTCCGACACGACTAGTTTTGTCAATTATTCAAATGATTAATTTGTCTTAGATTTTGTTATTTGGAAGAGAATCTTTATCTTAATCAATAAACAACAACTATTTATTCTTCTGTATAAAAAATATGTAGAAAAAATAGTTAAAGGCTATTGCTAATTTTTTTAATATTCAAACTTATTTTTAGAATGAAGATAATGCAACTTAGATTAAAACCTTCAGCACTATGCCAAATACAAACTGGAAGCCCTTATTTGTCCCCACATTGAAGAAAATGATGGATCTGGGATAAAGAAAACTTTGGTAAGTGTTACTAATTATTTAAATTATTTATTTGTCTTGGATTATGTAAGTTGGAAAACAATCTTTATCAAAAACCAACAGTTATTTGTTCTTTGTTTTAAAAAATATATTAATGCCATAATTGTGATTATAAACTTGTGAAAAAAATAAGTGCTAGCAATGTTGTTATAACAGCCTTACATTAAGTGCGATAAATGAATTAATAGCAAAATGCGATCAATGTTCTTACAGAATAATAACAAGTCAAAATGTTACCATTGTAGTTATAAAACATCACTTAAAATACAAATGTAATACGGAATTATTTAGTGAAATAAATACGAAAATCAATCAATTAAATCAAGTCTTCAGTGTCCTTCAGCTCCATGTAATCTGAATTTTTAAATAGGTTTTTATTAATAGATCTGACACGACTAGTTTTGCCAATTATTCAAATGTTTAATTTGTCTTAGATTTTGTTAGTTCGAAGAAAGTCTTTATCTTAATCAATAACCAAAAACTATTTCTTGTTCTGTTTAAAAAATATGTAAAAAAATTGTTTGAGCCTGTTGCTAATTTTTTTGTCTTTAAAAATATACAAACTTCTATTTTTAGAACGAAGATGATGCAACTCAGATTGAAACCTACAGTACTATACCAAATACGAACTGGAAGCCGTTATTTGTCACCACATTGAAGAAGAAAGAATGCTGGATCATGGATGGAGAAAATTTTGGTAACCAATTATTCAATTTATTTATTTGTCTTGGATGATTTTAGTTAAAAAACAATCTTTATCAAAAACCAAGAGGTATTTCTTCTTTTGTAAAAAAAACGTACGAGCAATGTTCTTACAAAACAATAACTAGTCAAAATGTTACCATTGTAGTTATAAAATATCGATAAAAATACAAATGTAATACGGAATTATTTAGTCAAAGAAATACAAAAATTAGTCAATTAAATCAACTCATTAATGTCCTCTAGCTCCATGTATTCTGAATTTTTAATACAGTCGAACCTCTATAACTCGAACCTGAAGGGACAACCAAAACAGTTCGAGTTATAGAAACTCGAGTTACATAGGTTAAAAGACATGTGAAAAGTGTAGGGACCGCTTAAAAGGTTCGACTTATAAAGAGGTTCGAGTTATAGAGGTTCGAGTTAGAGAGGTTCGACTGTAATATGTCTGACACAACTAGTTTTGCCAATTATTCAAATGATTAATTTTTCTTATTTTTTGTTAGTTCAAGGAGAATCTTTATCTTAATCATTAACCAAAAACTATTTCTTCTTCTGTTTAAAAAATATGTAGAAAAAATAGTATGTTGCTAATTTTTTTATCTCTCAAAATATTCAAACTTTTATTTTTAGAATGAAGATGATGCAACTAAGATTGAAACCTTTAGCACTATGCCAAATACGAACTGGAATCCCTGATTTGTCACCACATTGAAGAAGAAAAAATGCTGGGTAGAGAAAGTTTTGGTGAGTATTTACTAATTTTGTTAGAGACCCTTTATCAATACCTAACTATAAAATAACTTGTGTTATAAATTAATAGTCGAATTTCACAAACAATTCCTTAACTACCCTGAAAGAAATAAAACTTTGACAAACCAAAAGATAACAAGTGCTTTATTAGTAAAAGCAACAATTATTGCGTTGTCAAAAACAATTGAAATTTTACAAATTTTATAAACACATTTTGTAAATAGAGAAAAAAAAATATCTATAAATATTAATGGCACAAATGCTCTTAATTGTTAATATGCAAAAAATATTATTAATAACTTGTATCACATACAATGTTGTTATAACAATCTGACATTAAGTGCGATAAATGTTGTTATGAAATAAGTAATAAAATGCGATCACTGTTCTTACAGAACAATAACAAGTCAAAATGTTACCAGTAGTTATAAAAAATCGATAAAAATACAAATGTAATACGGAATTATTTAGTCAAAGAAAAACGTGCTTTAGCTTCAATTAATCTGAAGTTTTAAATAGGTTTTTATTAATATGTCGGACACAACTAGTTTTGCCAATTATTCAAATGATTAATTTGTCTTAGATTTTGTTAGTTGGAAGAGAATCTTTTTCTTAATCAATAATTAAAAACTATTTCTTCTTGTATTTAAAAAATATGTAAAAAGTGAAAGCCTGTAGCTAACTTTTTTGTCTTTTAAAATATACAAACTTTTAGTTTTACTAATTTTGTTGGAGAACCTTTATCAATAACTATAAAATAACTTGTGTTACAAGGTAATAGTTGAATTTCACAAGCAATTCCTTAACTACCTTAAAAGGAAATAACACCTTGTTAAACTTTGGCAAACCAAAATATAACGAGGGCTTTATTAGTAGAAGCAGCAATTATTGTGTTGTCAAAAACAATCAAAATTTTACCAAGTTTATAAGCACATTTCGAAAAATGAGAACAAAAATATATATCTAAATATAAATGGCACAAATGCTATTATAAATGTTAATATGCAAAGAATATTATTATTAACTTGTATGACAAAAATGCACAAATGTCTACAATGTTGTTACAAACATACAAATGCAATTACTATTACAAAAAAGTAATAAAAATATAAATGCGAACAATGTGGTTTTAACATTTTAAGTGCCACTCTGATTTAGAGAAAAAAATGTGCCGGATCACTTGGGCCAAAATATTTTTTCGCCTTAAGCAGTTTATTTGTGTTTGTTTTAAGTAAAAGTCATTAAAGAAAATATGTTTTTGTTTTTTTTTTGTCAAAAACGCCGTGTCAATATATGGTACACAAGGCTTAGCATTGCGATATGTACACATGGCAGATAATTAAAATTTGCCTTGTCCATATATGGTACACATGGCAGTTAAAGTGTTAAACATACACATGCTACAATTGCGATTATAAACCTGTGAACAATATAAGTGCGATCAATGTTGTTATATAGTCTAACATATACGCATGTGTAATGACGTCACCAGTTGAGAAAAAAACGTATGGCGTAGATATTTTTGCCAATCAATGTTTTTTGATTGACAGTGACGGATACTTCACAGGACCAATTACCTACCTACTTGAATCACAGACACTACATTTTTAAAAAGTTTATTGTCACCGCTGTTTATAATATACTAAACAAAGATAAACAAAAATGACGTCATTACAAATGGGTATAAGTTGGACTCTAACAGTCTTACATTCAGTGCGATCAATGTTCTTACAGAACAATAACAAGTCAAAATGTTACCATTGTAGTTATAAAACATCGATAAAAATACAAATGTCTTGCATAATTATTTAGTCAAAGAAGAACCTCCTTCAGCTCAGTGTAATCTGATTTTTTAATTGGGTTTTTAATAATATGTCCGACACGACTAGTTTTGTTAATTATTCAAATGATTAATTTGTCTTAGATTTTGTTAGTTGGAATTAATCAATAACTAAAAACTATTTCTTCTTCTGTTTAAAAAATATGTAAAAAAAATAGTTAAAGCCTGTTGCTAATTTCTTTGTCTTTAAAAATATAGAAACTTTTATTTTGTAGCAACGAAGATGATGCAACTCAAATTGAAACCAAGTCAAAATGTTACCATTGTAGTTATAAAACATCGATAAAAATACAAATGTAATACATAATTATTTAGTCAAAGAAAAACCTCCTTCAGCTCAGTGTAATCTGATTTTTTAATTGGGTTTTTAATAATATGTCCGACACGACTAGTTTTGTTAATTATTCAAATGATTAATTTGTCTTAGATTTTGTTAATTGGAAGAGAATCTTTATCTTAATCAATAACTAAAAACTATTTCTTCTTCTGTTTAAAAAATATGTAAAAAAAAATAGTTAAAGTCTGTTGTTAATTTCTTTGTCTTTAAAAATATAGAAACTTTTATTTTTACAACGAAGATGATGCAACTCAAATTGAAACCAAGTCAAAATGTTACCATTGTAGTTATAAAACATCGATAAAAATACAAATGTAATACATAATTATTTAGTCAAAGAAAAACCTCCTTCAGCTCAGTGTAATCTGATTTTTATTCAAATTATTTATTTGTCTTGGATTATGTTAGTTGGAAAACAATCTTTATCAAAAACCAAGAGCTATTTCTTCTTTTGTTTAAAAATATATCACCTAGTTCATAATTTGACAAAAAATATAAAATTGGATTTTATTTTTTTTCTTAAAAAATATACAAACTTACACTTTTGTTTCTAGAATGAAGAATATGCAGCTCAGAATAAAAGCTTCAGCACTATGTCAAATACAAATTGGAAGCCCTTATTTGTCACCACATTGAAAAACATAAAACATCTTGGATGAAGAAAACTTTGGTGAGTTTTACGAATTTTTCAATTATTTATTTATCTTGGATAATGTTAGTTAGAAGACACTCTTTATTAATAACCAAAAGCTATTTCTTCTTCTGTTTAAAAAATATATCATCTATTATTTTACAAAAAATAAAAAAGTGGGTTTATTTGTTTTTCTTAAAAAATATACAAACTTACACTTTTGTTTTTAGAATGAAGAAGATGCAGCTTAGAATCAAAGCTTCAGCACTAAGCCAAATACAAATTGAAAGCCCTTATTTTTCACCACATGTTAGCTCCCGCTAAATTTCGCGGTGTTTGTAAATTTTAAAACCACACAATTGAATGAAGGACAGAGTGCATTTTCGCGCATTTTGGACATGCGCACCAAGAATCAGGGAGATCCTTTTTCGACCGCCTCGAGAAATGGCGTGTTAATTTACTTTCTCCAACTATTTCAAATTTCTACACTTGAAAGTGCTCGATTTTGGTGTACTGAAACATAGAACTAGAAATTTCAGCCCTTCAGCTACGTGGTGACATCATTAGATCCAAACAGGGGCCCCTTGGAAGTGGAGAAATTGGCTGCAAACTGGTGAGTGCTTTGTATCTGATTTCCGTTGTGTGGTACCCACAATTAACCTATGGACCTTTTAATTATTTCGTAATTTCATATCAATATATTTATGTTTGTTCGCGCTTTCATTAATTAAAATATATACAGTCCATTGCAGTTATCGTTTTTCTTACTGCGGGCATAACACCACATTGAAGAAGACACAATGTTGGATCTTGGATGGAGGAAACTTAATAGTGAGTTTTACTAATTATTCAGATTATTTGTCTTGGATTATGTTGGTTGGAAGACATCCTTTATCAATAACCGAAAGCTATTTCTTCTTCTGTTTAAATATAAAGTGGGTTAATATTGAAAAAAAATATGATTATTTCAGACCAATTTTACTGTATGATGAAAATATTGCTCTGCAGGGGTCCAGAAAAGCACTAAAATGGGGCACTTGCATTTTTTCAATCTGACTGAAAAACAGGCTTCTTGACCATATATGACAGTATATTCCTGCAAAAGTTCAGGTATTTCCCTGAACATTTATGGTGTACCAACGGACGTACATAATTTTTTTTTATTTTTTGCGGTTTTTTCCCAATTTTCTCCTACTTAAAATATTCAGATTTTTTTCAAAATTAACAGTTATAGTCTCCTGGTTATTAACCACCTTGCCAAGTTTCATAGCTCTACATCAAACTGTTCACTAATCATCATAAAAGGAAAAGAACAAGTTCAGTGAAAAAATAAAAATAGGGCGTTAAGGGCGCAAGAGATTGATTTTTGCTTGTGGCAATAAAAAAAGTGTACTGATTGACTGTTATGCCCGCAGTAAGAAAAACGATAAATGCAATGGACTGTATATAATTTAATTAAATGATGCGCGAACAAACATAAATATATTGATATGAAATTACGAAATAATCAAACGTCCATAGGTAAAATATTGGTGCCACACAACGGTAATCAGATACAAATGCACTCACCAGTTTGCAGTCACTTTCTCCACGTTCTAAGGGGCCCCTGATTGGATCTAAGGATGTCACCACGTAGCTGAAGTGCTGAAGTTTCTAGTTCTATGCTTCAGTACACCAAAATCGAGCACTTTGAGGTGTAGAAATTTGAAATAGTTGGAGAACGAAATTAACACGCCATTTTCTCGAGGCGGTCGACAAGGATCTCCCTGGTTGTTGGTGCACATGTCCAAATGTGCGAAATGCGCTCTGTCCCTCATACAATTGTGTGGTTTTAAAAATATATAAACAACCGCGAAATTTAGCGGGAGCTAACATTGACCTGTAAACTCAAAAATTAAAAACAGTATCAGAATGAACAACGCAGAGCACCAAAAACAGTTCAACTGTCGTGCTACGCGATAAATGCCGCTGCTTAAATGCGATGATTGACTTGCAGGTGTGCCATGTATTTCTGTGATTAGTAATTTGTTTTGTTTTTGTAGTCAAAATGTGATAATCTAAAAAATTAAAGACGTCAAACAAATGTCCAGGGAAATAAAAACAATGCTAGAAAGAGAGGGCAATTTGAAATATAAATTTTTTAAAAGGGGTATTACGATAAAATATCAAATTATCAAACAAAAAAAAGTTAGTACAAATTTTCAAAACCTCTTTTGTTTTATTAAATTGGTATAGCGCGTAGCACATACAAACTTGAAAGTTAGAGAACCTTAAACCGATTTTAATAAAGATAAACAAAAAAGAAATGTTACTTACGGGAGTTTTAAATGATTTTAATATGAGTAATCAAAAAAATTACGTTTTATTATAAAGAATGTTTTGCTCAAATTCATTTTTTAAACAATTTTTTGTTCTTTTAGAAAGAGCATGAAAGAAGATAACTGGAGATTCCTTCACATTAATTATTTATAAGTTATCTCCTAGGTAGTTTTAAGTGTTCTGAAGTTTTTCTCCACGCGGCGAAAAATTATTTTTGTTTGCTTTTGCCTTTTATTCGCCAGCGAAATTTTAAGTCACTATTTTTTACTGCGCAGCAATAACATATCATTTTTTTCCCTTTTTTTTGAGATTCGCCTTCGCCGGCAGTATTAATTTTCACTAGTGCAGCTAGTTATGTCTTTCTATCAAATATATTCTTAATTTAAACAACAACAGTTTGGCTGCGCTAAATCTCTCAAATGTTTAAAAATATTTTCTCGACTCGAAAATATTTTCAATTAACATTAAATTCAAGATTTAATAATTTTTTTTAATCAAAAGGCTATTAGTCATAAGTTTAGTGGATAGCGAGGTTACTGATGAGTTACCCAAGTTATTATACGGATTCCTTCAGAGTGCAGTCTATTTATATACCGATAGTTTGTATAATGTTGGCTTTTGTATAATGCTTGAGCAACAACACTTAGTCGCCTCTAGCTTTCTTTTTGTTAATCTTGATTTGGCAATGCAGGATGATTCCCTCGCAATGTCTAGAAGTGGAATGGATGGGGGCTACGAGTCTGGAAGGGAAAATCCCTGCAGTTGTCAAATGCCTTTACTTATACCCTTAAGTATCAAGGGCAGATTTAATGGTATCATGCCGCGACTTTATGCTCATTGGGCGTATCGTTGGCAAGTACGCTGATCGGACTTGCACCGGGTGCATCGCCAATTCGGACTTTCAGCCGGGGTCACTGAACACCGGTGGGTGTTGGTGACGGGGTAAAAATGCATGCTGGGGTGCTACACGAGTGGCCACGCGTTGGAGGGTTGCCTATGGTTTCATCCTTGGATCGAGCCATACCAAAGGCGTTAAGAGCGCAAGGGTAGAGTTAACATGTAACGTGGTACGTATGTGTCAACACCGCCCCAGATTTTGTGTTGCTTACCCTTACCCTTAGCGTCCCTTTACGTAGACACACTTTGTGTCTATAAGGCTGAGTCATATTTTTAATAAGTAATTTTTTCTTTCTAGGAGCCATAAACCTTCCATGCCTGTTTCTTTTTCAAATTTTTTTATGTCATGTTTTTTATTTAAACTGGCATTTTTTTGTATTTTTTACTTTTTTATTCTTTTTTTATGGTCCAAAACCATTTGTTTTGTTTGACACAGTGTCAGTAGTAAATAAGAGTAACTAAATATAACATATTAAAGCTTTTTGTCCCGTAAGCTGGAGGAAAGGTTGGCCGCACTAATGGTCTGTTGAATCTGATCTCTATAAGTTTTGGTCTTTGGGAGCTTGACCTTGCATGGTCTTCGCGTGGGTCCTGAGGCCACAAGATGCGCCACGAGGGCTCTAGTATAGAAACTTCCTTGATTTCCTCTGTCACCAAGGGGATGCTTCTACTCGTTGTGTTGTACGTTAGCAAAATGAGGGGAAGGGATCATTCCCCTCACTAACCAAGTTTCAGCCTGATTTGCTCAATTGGAATTAACGCGAGAAAGACGAGGGGGGTCTTCTTAGCAGATGATAGGTTTATCTCCCAGGTTTAGAGTTAAAGAATCTTTAAAAATAATTTAAAAAAAAAATGTCTGATCTGTTGTTTCTTAAAAAATATTTTAATGTTAATGTAATGTAATGTTATAGTTTTGATGGTTTAGTTTGGCTTTTTTTAAGTGCCATTCTAAGGTACATCTTAAACTTTGTTTCTAAGATCAGACATCCACAGAGAAAAACTTCAAAATTTATTTTTAAAATTTTTCTTTGATTTTAACATTTTTTAATAGAAACTCTGTGGCCTAATAAATTTCTTATCACGCCTGCGTTAAATCTTTTTTAAATCCTCAAATTTTTTTATAAAATTCAGTTTTCATTTCAAAATATTACACGCGGCGTTAAACATAAGACCCCCCTTTAGATAGTTAGAGGTACTTTTAACGGGTCCACTTTCAAAAACTGCGGCCTTTTTTTATTGATCATTTTTAAGGCCTGCGATACCTTCAAATTTAACATTATTTTTTATTTTTTAGTGGATCACGTTTCAGTTCAAATTGATACCGTTTCTTTTATTTGTATTCTCAACTTAACACTTTCAACGGCGCTCAATTATACTTTTGACCTTCTTTTTTTAAATTTTATATCGCCTGCGGAATTTTTTCAGGAACTGGTGAAGAAGCGTTGCATAGAGATGCTTCTGTTCATCTATAAAGGGTAACCTGGTGTGGGGCCATATACACAGTATATTGTTCATTGGCTCGTCTAGTTGTCGACCTTGAATAGCGCAAGTAACTATTATGGTTCCTTTGCGTATACGGTGCATGAGGCGTCAAGTGCGGGCGGTGTGGAGATTACTAAATACGGGCCTTCTCACTGGTATTGTGTTCTGGGGCCACTGGCAGGTCGCACTGGAGGCCTGTTCCCAGGCGCTGTATTAGCGGGTTGGTCTTATAAAGCTTTTAGTAAGCGTCAGACCAATCAATACCTTGGGCTTACCGAGATGCACCGCAGTAGAGGAAGATGGTTAGACCTTTGGACAGGGCTTTAGTGGAAACCATTTTTTTTTAAATTTAAATTCAACTTTAGTCACTTTATTTACTGTGTCAAAAGAAGTAACTTTTTATCATTATTTTCTTTTATTGGATCACAACATTATCTCTTTGGCCCATGTCCCTTTTCATGATGCTTATTCAATTAGTTTTTCTTTAAAATTAAACATGGGCATATTTTGCGTCATTCTTTTTTTATCTCTTAATATGGTCCAATGAGGCAGTTGGTATTTTTGGCACAGTTCTAAATCTTCATGCTTTGTTTCTTTTTTTTTTTCAGTAAAAGTGACTAAAAATCTGTTAACAATAAGTCATAATTTTTCTAAAATCTAATTTTAAATCATTGGGCGGTGTGCAATATACTGAACCAGTGATGTATATGTCTTTTGGAAACTTCTGTTTTCCACGAGGGTTATTCAAAGCAGATTATACGGGGCTATTTATTGCACTGGTGTGCTGAGATGGTGGTGTCAGCCATTGGTTACATGCTGATTTGCTTAGTTCCATTGCTTTTTAACGGTATCTTATCAGTAATCTTTCAAATAAAGTAATTTAAAAAATAATAAAACAAAAATAAAAGTACCTAATTAGAATAAGTTTAGATAGTTAGATTTGATAGGTCAAATGAGGGCTATATTTCTAGTTCTGCAGTCATTGGTTAGGGCTATTAGATTCTTGGGTAGGTAGGTATACAGCCAGTGGGAAAAAGATACCGGAAAAGCTGTTTGGACAAAGAGACTAATACCAAATATAAAACGATGGATAGAATTTAAACATAGATATGTCAATTATCAAATAACGCAGATTTTAACAAATCATGGCTGCTTTAAAGTATACACAAAACGTATAGGAAAAACAATAAGCGATAGATGTATGTACTGTATGGGCAAAGACGACGTAAACTATACACTGATTTATTGCCCAAAGTTTAGAGAAAAACGAAACATTATGCTAGAAGCCTTACATATAGACCAATGAAACGTACTACCAGAACAAATCATAAATTAGATGCTAAAAAACAAAGATAATTGGTAACCAATTTATCAAAGAAATAATGGATAATAAAAACAAAGATGAACACTCAGAACAAACAATAATAATAGAGTAAAATATAAATTGTTTGATACCAAACGGCTTGATAGTATCGAAGTATCGCTAGAAGTCTTCAAAAGAAGTTTTAGTCAGTAATGAGAGTAAAGGCGCAAGACAAAATAAAGTAACAAAGAGAAATTAGATGATATGCACGAACTCCTAATCGCCAGAGCGGAAGGGAGATGTAGTGACTACACAGAAAGACTGCTGTGCCACCTGATGTAATGTTTAGGAAAAGGTTCCGGGGGCACATGCATTTCAAAGGGACCACTTGTTTTCAGTGCTTGCACTGACTACGCCCTTAACAAAAAAAAAAGGTATACAGCTTAAAGTTTTTAAATTTTGTAAGGCTTTTATGAGGGGATTGATATACGCAGATCAAAAGTTTTCCGAGAGGGCTCAGTGATTTAAAGGAACAGGTTGTAATAACAATTGTATTGTAGTATTTTTAAATACATAAAAATTAAGACTTTTCCGGTTGTCTTATTTTAAATGACAAGAATTGTAATATTATTTGTAAATAAATAATAATTAAAGCTTTTGTAATTGTTTTATTTAAAATAAATATTTTGTTGAAATGCACTTTAATTAAGGAATGGACACAAATAAAGTTAATTTTAAATTTACTTTAAGTTGTACTTGGATGTAAATGCACCCACCATGCTTTTGCGTGGCGCCATCTATTTAAAAGTGCGTCAACTAACCACCTTGTAGTTTTGTTGGTCACCAATAGATGGAGCCACGCACAAAACTTAAGGTAGGCGTGTTAACATCCACTTCTAAGTCAAAGTGCTCATTTGTTTATTAAATTTAAGTCGCGCTCAATCATCGTATGAGGTGTCAGTTTTAAAGAACCTTTTTAAATCAGACCTCAATCTTAAGCTTTAACCCGGTTCCCACCTACGGCTTTCTCGTGGGTGCCTGCTCACGCGTCACATGATCTAAACACCTGGTTCACACCTACGACTTCCACGTGGGTGCCCGCTCACGCGTCACATGTGCGGTGAAAGTCGCAGGTGGGAACCGGGTTTTAGAGAACGAAGTAAAGGGCCCCATACGTTGTTTTTATTTATAAACGGCTGTTCATATGGATATTTCAACTTTAATTTTAAACTCTGATCAAATGTTTTTTCGAAATACACTTCAACTTAGAATAGGACGTAAATAAGATTGATTTTAACTGCACTTCAAGTTATAGTTGGATGTAAATGCGCCTACAAGAATTTCTCGTAGCGCCATCTATTCACAAGTGCCCGAACTATCTTTTTAAGGACACTGAGATCATTTAGTTACATTTCTGGCCAATAGATGGTGCCACACAGAACTATTTAGCCGCGTTTACATCCAATTTAACAGTTTGAAGTCAAGTTAAACTCTTGTTTACATTAACTTCAAAATCAAAGTGCTCCTTTGAGAAAAAAATTCTTATTGAAATAAAACACAATTTTAGTAGACGTTAACTTTATTTTCCACAAAAACAACTTATATAAAATTAAATATTGTTGAAGAAAATTTGTCTGCCCCTCATTTTGCATGGGTTACTATAATGTGTGCACTTTGTAAATAGCTAAACACAGCAGCTGTAACGTAATTTTTTCTTAAAAAACTAGTGGGATCGACACTTTTAAACGAGCTGATACTAATTGTATTTAGGAAAAAAACATCACAGCTATCGTGTTTCGATAAACTTAAAGTTTAAACTCGTTTCTAGTAAACCTATATAAATCAGGGGATATACATACATATGTATGGTCCATTCAGTTTATGTTGGAACCTCTTTCCTGAGTTCTTCTTCTATACTCGTTTTGGGTGTTCTTGGCTACCAGGGCCATGACGAACAACGCCCGACATGATTCTAACAGGCAAAGGCACACAAACAAGATTCCATCAATAAGAAAGAAATAGAGGCAACTTTTAAAAAAGGTTTTTAAATTTAAATGAGTGGACCATACTGATACAGACCTACCCAAAAAAGGGCAACTCAAGAATAAGACTTTTCTGGTTGTCTTATTTTGAATGACAATAATTGTAATATTTATAAATAAATAATAACTAAAGCTTTTCTAATTAATGGTTTTATTTTAAATAAACATTAATTAAATGACATTCATAATGGCCCATAATATGAGGTTACTTATGGACCTTAAAATAAGACTTTATACAAATATTTTGTTGAAATGCACTTTAATTAAGGATTGGACGCCAATAAGTTTAATTTTAAATTTACTTTAAGTTGTACTTCGATGTAAATGCACCTACCATGTTTTTCCATAGCGCCATCTATTTGAAAGTGCGTCAACTAACCACCTTGTAGTTTCGTTTGTTACCAATAGATGGAGCCATGCCTAAAACTTTAGTTAGGCGTGTTTACATCTGGTTTCATAATTTGAAGCGGATTTAGTAAATTATCATTTACATCCACTTCTAAATCAAAGTGCTCATTTCGCGCTCAATCATCGTATGAGGTGTCAGTTTTAAAGAATCTTTTTAAATGAGACGTCAGTCTTAAACTTTTGGGCGCTTTCTTTAACCCGGTTCCCACCTACTTTCTCGTGGGTGCCCGCTCACACGTCACATCTCAATATGACATGTTATGACAGTCATGTGACACGTGCGCGCGCACGCACGAGAAAGTCGTAGATTTTATTTATAAACGGCTGTTCATATGGGTATTGTAACTTAAATTTTAAACTGTGGGCAAATGTATTTTTCGAAATGCACTTCAACCACGGATCACCTAACAAAAGGTGATCCGTGCTTCAACTTATAATGGACTTAAATAAGATTGATTCGAACTGCACAGTTGAATGTAAATGCGCCTACAAGAATTTCTCCTAGCGCCATCTATTCACAAGTGATCGAACTATTGTCTTAAGGACACTCAGATCATTTAGTTACATTTCTGGCCTATAGATGGCGCCACACAAAACAGTTAAACCGCGTTTACATCCAATTTCACAGTTTGAAGTCAAGTTAATAAACTCTTGTTTACATCAACTTCAAAATCAAAGTGCTCCTTTGAGAAAAAAAAAATTGTTCTTTTACACAAAAACAACTTATATAAAATTAAATATTGTTGATGAAAATTTGTCGCTCACCCATCATGCCATGCCATAGCGTATAAACATCGTGAAAAAAGTTTCATTTTATCCCTTGATATATTATTATTTAACTTTTAACATTAATATTTAAAAGAAAATGATTTTTAACAATAAATATACAGGGCTTTCAACAGATAAACAGAAAAGTAATATTAAGAAAATATGAAATTTTTTAATAAAAACATGAAAAATATGAACGTAAGAAAAAAAATTATGAAGGAAATATGAATAAAAATTAGGTATTTTTTGGTCCCCTACTACTACTACTAAGCCAAACCCAACTTTTTTTTTTAGGAAAATACATTTCTTAAGCAAAATTATATATTTTTTATTTTATTAATAAAGAAGTTGAATTAGGCGTGGATGGGGTATGGCTAAACAAAAACAAGGCACACATTTTAATAGGTACGTCTAGTAATAGAAAACAGTTCAACAATGTTCACTTTTTCAATGTTTTTTAGCCCACTGTGATCAAATACTTGTTACCAGTGGCGTATATACGAGGGGGGGCCTGGGGGGCCGCCCCCCCCCCCGAAGCTAAGATTTTTTTGGGTCATTTCCATATATTTCATGAATACAAACATAAAACATCATAAAATACAGCCTCATGAGATCTTGGGCCCCCCTCCCCTAAACTGTCTCGGGCCCACCCCGAAACTTTTTTCTATATACGCAACTGCTTGTTACCGTCTTTTCTTGTTAACCTCTCATCTTGAAACTTTGAAATTGTTTTGACTATTCATCTCTGAAATTTAATTTAAGTCTTTTCCATCAGGAAAAAATAATAAACTTGTTAAAAAAAGAAATACAAGTTATTTCCTAAAATCTAAACTTTAGAGAGTTATTGGAAAAAGGCACGGATATGACCAGGCCCCAATAAGGCCAGGTCTAATTTAGACAGTTTTACATTGTAAGATGCTTCAATTATGACTTGCCAGCTGTTTTAAGGCTCGAACTAAATACTTTTATACTTATTTATCCTTAATTAGGCCAGAACCTATTTATTTTGGGCTTTAAAACAGCTGATATTATAATTAAAGCATCTTACAATGCAAAACTAAATAACGCCTGGCCTTATTGCTGCCTGGTCTTATCCGTGCCTTATTCCAATAACTCTCTTTTAGCCCCTCAGTTCATCTTTATTGGGGAAAATATAAAAAATATATGTATATAAAGTTAGCAGAAACACTTTGGAAATTGAAAAAAATTATATGCTCATAATTTGTCGTTAATTATCCGTAAATTAGTTGTAAAAACAAAAAATTTGCCGTGCCCGTTTTTTTAAAAAAAATATGGTGTTTTGCTAACTTTATATAAACTTAGCAGAACACCTATAGAAACAATGGATTTATCTAAAAAAATTTTAGTTCACAATTTGCCGTTAATTATCCGTAAATTAGTTGTGAAAACAAAACATTTGCCGTGCCCGTTTTTTTTTTTTTTTTAAATATGGTGTTTTGCTAACTTTATATAAAGTTAGTTAGTTATATAGAAATAATGGATTTTTCTAAAAAAATGTTAGTGCTCAATTTGCCGTTAATTATCCGTGAATAAGTTGTAAAAACAGAAAATTTGCCGTGCCCGTTTTTTTTTTAAATATGGTGTTTTGCTTTATATAAAGTTAGCCGAACACCTATAGAAACAATTGATTTATCTAAAAAAAATTTAATTCACAATTTGCCGTTAATTATTCGTAAATTAGTTGTGAAAACAAAAAGTTTGCCGTACTCGTTTTTTCTTCAAAAATGGTAACTTCATAGTAAGTTAGCGGAACACGTATAGAAATAATGGATTTATCAAAAAAATATTTTGTGCACAATTTTCCGTTAATTGTCCGTGAATAACTTGTGAAAACAAAAAATTTGCCGTGCACTTTTTTTCCAAAAAAATATGGTGTTTTGTTAACTTTATATAAAGTTAGCAGAACACCTATAAAAACAATGGATTTATGAAAAAAAATTTAGTTGACAATTTGCCGTTAATTATCTGTAAATAAGTTGGGAAAACAAAAAATTTGCCGTGCCAGTTTTTTTCAACAAAATATGGTGTTTTTCTCACTTTATATAAAGTTAGCAGAACACCTATAGAAACAATGGATTGATCTAAAAAAATTTTAGTTTACAATTTGCCGTTAATTATCCGTAAAATAGTTGTGAAAACAAAAATTTGCCGTGCCTGTTTTTTCCAAAAAAATATGGTGTTTTGGTAACTTTATATAAAGTTAGCAGAACACCTATAGAAATAATAGATTTATCTAAAAAAAAAATGTTCACAATTTGCCGTTAATTATCTGTAAATAAGTTATGAAAACCAAAATTTGCCGTGCTCGTTTTTTTTTTTAAATATGGTGTTTTGCTAATTTTATATAAAGTTAGCAGAACACCTATAGAAACAATGGATTTATATTATAATATATTATTATATAAATTTATATAAAGTTAGCAAAAAACCATTTAAAAAAAAACGAGCACGGCAAATTTTTTGTTTTCACAACTAATTTACGGATAATTAACGGCAAATTGTGAACTATTTTTTTTTTTAGATAAGTCCATTGTTTCTATAGGTGTTCTGCTAACTTTATATAAAGTGAGAAAAACACCATTATTTGTTGAAAAAAACGGGCACGGCAAATTTTTTGTTTTCACAACTTATTTACGGATAATTAAAGGCAAATTCTGCACAAATTTTTTAGATAAATCCATTATTTCTTTAGGTGTTCTGCTAACTTTATATATAGTGTCCGCCTTGCACACATAATCGACAACGCCAAAAAAGCAATGCTATTGACTGACTTTTTGTCGCTTTTTGTCGATGAATCTTCTTTGGTGCATTTATAAAAAAATTACCTTGTATTTACTTAATAAAGATATATATTAGGATCTGCACTTTCTAGTATAACTTGTTTCTGTTTTGGATCCTTCGAATTAAGGTACTCTCTGTAGTACAGGACCCCACAACTGCACAAATAGAAGATGAGAGGAGTTATGTTTATCCTGAAAATGATATAAGATAATAAATGTCAACGATATTAAAAAGAAAATGTTCTATAAGCCAAGAAAAAATATTCTATGAGTAAGGGCCTGTCCTTAAATTACGTAACGCACTAGGGGGGGAGGGGGGGTTTGGCCTTGTGTTACACTCAATGTTTTTTTAATGTGTTTTTTCTTAAAAATGCGTTTCAAAATCCTGAATTTTTGCGCTACGTAATTTAAGGACGAACGGAACCGAACCGAACGATTTATCCAAGAATAGGTACTTTTAAGTGCAAAATCAAATTTCCTATCCAAAAACATTCACCAAATTGAGAAGTATTTAGGAAATACCTTGTATGTAAATGAGACAATTGCTACGCATCTTTGTGCGAAATAAATTTTATCTAAAAAATGTGTAAGTAACTACGCAAAAAATTGACAAATTTCTAAAAAAATCTTGTTTGATAGGAAATTTGGTTTTATAAAGAAAAAATATTCTTGTACAAATCTCAAATGTTGCTGTATTTTTGAGTTATTAGGACAATAATAGTCAAAAGCTCCTGAATTTACTAAGTATATTTTGTGATTTAGTCATTATTAACGTTCTTTCTATTACTTAATTTTGGAAATATTCAAAAGCCTAGATCTGCCGACAGAAGGGCACTTTCTAATGTGACCTGTTTTTGTTTTGGATCCTTTGAATTAAGGTACTCCCTGTAGTATAGGACCCCACAACTACACAAATAGAACAGCAAAGGAGTTATGTTTATCCTGAAAATGATACAAGATAATAAATGTCAAGCATATTTTATAACCGGTGTCGGCGGGGAGACATCGAAAATCAATTTTTTTTTGTGAAAAGGATTAGCTATGAGGTAAGTGCTATAATAGGAATAATTCGCGTTAGTTCAAAGGTGGCAATTATGCATTTTTTCCCTATTAACTTGCGGCTTTTTAACTAACCTAACAGAGTACGATTTATAATTATGAAGAAAATTTGATGGTAAAATTTTTGGGTTATTATCATGACATGTTGAGAGGCCAGTAGCGGCTGGTGACGTTATAAATTGGGGGGCAGAAATTTAAATTGCATGAAAAATGAGATACAAAAAAATTTTCTTTTAGTATTTTCCAAACAGGCAGCTTGGTGTAGTATTTAGTTTCCCACATAGCATAAAAATCACATCAACGTTAAATTAACGTGAACAAAAATAACAAAGTTTTTTTTTACTTGAAAACAACTACATACCATGTAATATATATTTTGTTAAATATACATGCTTAAAGATAACTTAAAAACAAGGAGAAATCAAGCTATAAAAATGTACTTTTTGCTGAAGTTTCTGGTGCTGTGTATATATCGTGTTTTTTACCCTCGTTATTTTCATGTACCAAATTCACACTTGAAAAGTCCTCCACAACATGTTCTAAAACGCCTAAGACTTCTCAAACCTATAAACTTTCTGCGTCTTTTTTGGTCACGTTTTTTAAATAACATTTTTTTAACTTAAAAGAGACGCGAAAGTAAGTTATAAAAGTTCACTAGTTTAAGACTACAACACTTCAAGACAATTTTAAAGATGGCGCTCAAGGCAAGACAAAATATCTATATATGTATCTATATACATTATGTTTTTTTTAAAAGCTAAACAAGATTTTTTAATATTAAACACTTTCACAGAATATTAATGTGTCTTTATCAGGTTAATACCGGATGCCTCGTGATCGTGGATCAGTTCCTTAACAGGTTTTTGGAGTTTAGAAGCCAAAGCACTGCCTGATAGATTTCGTCAAAGTGAAAAATCCGACAATAGGTGGCGCTGCTGCTAGTAAAATCTCAAAAATATTCGGTAGAAAAGCAATGCAAATCGCGTTTTAAAATTCGTGTAGAAAAGGCGTGAATCTAATGTGATTTTAACGTTGATAAAAATCAAGTGAAACTAACGTAAAAAAACTGCTGTTTTAATTTGATAATGGCGTTATTAAAACGCAGTTTTTAGCAACGTTATTTTTTTAACGTTAATGAATGACCTATTAAGCTTGTTTTCATATATGAAATAAACGTTTTTTTCTAGCAGCTTTTAAAATCAACGTTTTTTTTTCTCACGCCTTTTTTACGTGTTAAACACGTGATTATGCTATGTGGGTTATTTGTTTATAGATAAAGTCCATTCGCTTTTCTTTTACATGCGCAAAGTGCTCAACGACAAGTTTATTAAAATTGTCCGTAGTCAACAATTTTCTTTCAATCGAACACATAGCTAAGGCATTCAATCTACTTTCACACATTGTATTTCGCGTAAATGTTTTAATACGCTTTAATGTTGAAAAGGAGCGTTCACATTCAACTGTTAATAGCATTGTACATATGATTTTTAATAATTTATTATTTCTATTTATATATTTCTTTCCATTTTATAAACAAACGATAAAAAATCGCGCGACCGGCAGGGCTTTTTACTAATGACATACCCCAAATCAAAACAAACTCATACGTCTTCACTAAGGATAGAACCGGCAACGCAAGGAAGGACAACGGACGTTTTCGCACGATGATGATGGCCGACTTCAACTAAAACAAACATTCTGCCCGGCCCCGCGCGAGAAATTGAAACCCTGCCCCGCGCGGCGCTGCCGGCTTGTAATTATTTACGCTAAAAAAGTTCACCCAATTAATCGCTTGTTGTTAACCACAGGTAATAAAAATAACTAGACAATCATGTCGTAAGGGAAGATTTAACTTTTTTTAAATAAATCGATTAAATACTGTTTGTTGTCTAGTTTTGGGAGGGTCCTGCCCCGTTGCCCTCCCTGTAGCAGCCGTCACTGTGAGAGACTAATGCAAAGCATATTTTTACAAATGAAACTCCTATTTTAAGATAATTTTAACGTCTACAAGAAACACTATTTTGAATTTTTTTAGATTAAGGCAGTTTTTCTTAGAAATTTTATGTTCTAAAATAAAAAAATATTTTTGGGTTTAAAATTTTAAGCTAAGAAAAAAAAACATTTGAATAAAATGTATCAGTATCACTTAGATAATTAGTTTACTGTGCTTAGATATCACCATATACGTACTACATATTCCACGTATATGGATATCACCAAGACGAAATCCAAAAGACGTTATAATAAATAAATCCATGACGAATCTGATACCTTCCTAGCCCATTAGCACACTATAATATCAGGCTTAAAAACAGATTTTTGTAAATATCTCAGAAACTAAAGCTCCTACGAAGTTTTTGGTTATAACACATTATTGAGAAAAATGTGTTCTCTATATTCCAAAACTACGAATTGATGCGATGCTCTCTTAAAAAGTCAGCGTTTTTTTTAAATTTTAACTCTCAAAAATCTGTCATTAGCATTAATGGATTTTGACCAAACTTTCAGCTCGTTACGGTTTAAAACACTATTTTGCATGAAAATTTCATGAAAGTTGGTTTAGCGGTTCCAGAGCTATTGTGGGGCGGACAGACATACACACAGACACTCGGACAGACGTTACGACGAGAGTGCCAACATAGGTCCAAACACAAATAACATATTTTCGGCGTTAATTCAATTTTTTTTATCACAAACAATATACCTTCTCTAGCCTAGCAAGGCTAGGAAGGTAAAAAAGAAAGTCCCCGTAATATTTTTGCCATATTTTAGAGTTCTTAGCGCAGTCGTTTTTGGTTTTGTTTAATAAATATATTATTCAAACTTACCAATAAGAATACCCCAAAGCCAGCATTTTGTCAGTGCTCATCATATCCAGCAAGGTAAAAACTATCGCAGCGTCATAAATTATCGTAGTGGAAAACATAGCCCCCCACAAAATCAAGTACATAACTATGAAGAATGCTGCTAGTCCGTTGTAAAAAAATAGGCTTCTTACACTAAAAAATGTACAATTACCAATTTTAAAATTTCATGGAAGTCCTCAGAGGTAAAGGTCTTTTTCAGATACCAATATCATCATCCAAAACCTTTTCTGAAGCCTGCATGCTTGTTCTTTTGATTGATATCCATCAAAATTTGCGCGTCGATCTGTCAATATTTTCGTGAAAAGCTTATAAATTACACTGAGGATTGTTATAGGGCGATAGTGTTTTAGGTCTGCTCTATCACCTTTCTTGTGTAGAATAATGGTTATGGATTCTTTCCAGTTGTTTGGGATTATTTTTTCTTTAAGTATTTTATTCAGAACAATATGGAGGGTATTAACTAATAACTATCAGATTACTTACCCTAAATAAAATTGTATTGGGTTCGACACAGTGTTGAATAAGGCTAGACCTGCAGCGACAAGGCCTGTCACGGTTGCTAAGCTAATGAAGATGACTGTAGAGAGCCATAATCCTGCGTTTATGAATTTTTTATCTGCAAAAAAGAAATAAAAACATAAGAAAACAGTATATAAAATTTCCCCCCATCCCCCCATCTCAAGCTATAATTGGAATTTAGAGAATTCCACAAAATATAAACCCTCCCTAAACCACATCCCAGGTAGCAAGGGGTTATCAAATGACGTCTTTTTTTCGTCGAAAAGTGGTTATTTGGATGACCAGCAGGTCATCTACCAAAAAATGTTGTCTTTAAGGCGTCAGTTACTTGACGTCTTCCTAGTGTGTAGTGTAGTGTAGTTTTTGACGTCTACCCACTCTGCACACTTTGTTCAAGGGACATACTCTCATACTTACATAGATGGTGCCCCAGTCAGTACTTGACCGGATTTATACTCAATCAAGACAAACTTCGAGGCTTCTTTCGCTTCAAGGTGGAGATGTGTAAGTCTAGGTATAGGTCTATTTTGATCTGTACCTCACAGACGAACACCGCTGTACCTGTTCCAGTACTTCCAGGTCTAAGTCACCTTCTCTGTCTAAGTTTCCTTCAGTGTTCTCAACTGCAGGGAATATTTCATATATTCAGACGAGTTAAAAAAAAGTCATAAATAGGTTTGTGTCTGTGTGTGTGTCTAATGTTCTGATTTGGTCCCAAATACGTCATATTGCTGACGTCTTTAAAACGTCTAAAAATGACGTCATTTTGGGTGTGTCTTATGAACCGTCATTTACACGTTAGATTAGAGAAGTCAATGGTCATTAAAAATTGCCTGTTTTTGACGTTTAAAAAACGTGACCTTGCTACCTGGGAGAATAATACTTTAGAATTCTGCTTGTTCCTAAATGTAAATAATTCACTTACTTTTACAAAAAAACAGAATTTTAAAGTGTTATTCTTGTTATTGATTGTCGTTTCCCATTCACTAAAGTAAATTTATTTACACCACAGTTTACCACTGTATTAGTAAGCTAACTATTATTTAATTTTAGGTTTTTTTTAATGCATTTTTAGTCTAACCCTAACAAAGGTAATGGTTGACCACAGTGAACGCAGCGTGGTTATAGGACGCGGGGGGTGGTCGAGACGTTAGGGGGGCGTCAGAAGTGGTATTTAGCCTCTAAAGTAGTTCCGCGGAGCTCATTTAGTACTTCTTCAAGGCAAATATCATAATTATGAGTAGTAGTAATGCCTTTTAAACTAAAAACGAAAATTTTCAGAAAATATTGAAGTAATGTTACTGTAAATGCTCTCAGGCGACATGCGCCACAGGCAAAAATGTTTTAAATACAAAAGGAACATTTTAAAACAAAAATCGATACAACAAGAAAAGTGATACACCAAGAAAAGTTGATAGTTTTAAGGTAAAATTGGTTAAATAATACTTTTAACTAACCCTTTTTTACCTTCCTAGCCCGCACAGCAATGGTTAGAGAGTATTGTTTTTGACGAAAAATGTGTTATTTGGGTGTATTTTGACCTATCCTAGGAATATCGTCGTGACGTCTGTGTGTATGTGTGTGTGTATTTCTTTTCTATCCGTAACACGATAGCTCCTAAACCGCTGAACCGATTTTCATAAAATTTTCAGGAAAAATAGTGTTCGAAACTCTAACGAGCTGATTAGATTTTTGTCAAAATCCATTAATGCTAATGACAGGTTTTTGGCAATTAAAATATTTAAAAAATGAGAAACAAAAAACAAAAGCAGGCGAAAAACTGCTATACAATATCGATCATTAAAAATTCCGTTGATTGACGCTCACGTGTCTTGATGACGGGTAAAAATGCAATATGCGTTGATACGGCCTGAAAGACAAAGAGCTGTCGTAGGTCACGGTCTATAGTTTGTTTTCTTTTATTTGTATTCGATCTTTTCAATGATCGATATTGTATAGCAGTTTTTCGCCTGCTTTTGTTTCTTGTTTCTCTCGTATCTCGGTAGATGGCGCTTCTTGCGATAGTTTTCTCACTATTTACATTTGATTAGAGACAAAACCGTCTAATTAACTTCGCAAGATTTGTCACATTGACCAGCAGTGTTCTGAGGAGTCCCATAACGACGAAACAGTTAACTGTCAACACTTATTAGGTGTCCATTAGATCTTGGACCCCCGTGAGGTTAAGCTTTCAGGCTACCCACGGAAAAATATGAGAGAAACAAAAACACCTTTTTGCCCGATTAGCCACGAAACTTGTTTGATTTTTAAATTAACGGGTACGAAATTCCACGTTTGTCAAGAATAAGTTTACCAGCTTTCTTTCTGCCGCAACAAATTTTTGGTCGGACCCCCCAAAAAGGGGTCTAGTCACATTCAATTTTGTTTTTCAGATGGTATAATTCCACTTGTGATACCTCGTTCGAAAGCTTATGAAAAAGAAAAACAGCAAAATAATTTTTCTTCCTCCACTTATATTATTGACATATTACCTGAGTGTGTGCTTTCCGTTCTGCTATGGAGCATATTAGAAATGGTGTTTTTGAACCGCAGTTCTGTCGGTTCCGGATCGTAGTATCCTCTCGCGTACAAATACCCTCCGTCCTGGGTACAGGTACCATCAGTCTGACTGTTCGCAGAACCATTGTACAATTTTTCCAAAAGGTTCATTCTTTTATCCCCGTCTGTTCCGCAGAGAACGGCGCAGACATTGTGTTTAAAGTTGCAAGTCACTAATAGAAAATAAAAGAAATATTTCAGACAAGCTATTCTAGTACTTGAACGATGTGATAAAGTCGGTCCGTTATAAGAAGTCCTATATCGGATTAAATCTCCAAAAAAAGTTATCGCTTTTTGAACAGTAAGTCAGTTAAGTTAGAATGCCCTCGCTGTACTTGATCGTGCCAGACATCCCACTGGCTGTATTCAGCATAATATGAGTTGGCTAAATCAACGGTCTTAAAACAAAATTATTTAGGAATCCTTTTACTCGAGATTCAAACTTATCGGAGAGCTTTGAAATTTGGCACACTAATAGGCATCGACAGACTAAATCGAAATGGATTCTTACATTTTTTCGATTTAAGCCACTCACTCCCCGCTATAGGCATATGACGAAACATAAACTTGACATGGCGTAATAAGTTTACACCTGGAAGACACAATTTTAACGGTAATGATTTATGATTATTTTTTTGCAAGCCTATACAATAGCGCATCCGTCACCGTCGCGATAATTAAAATAAATTGTCGGCGTTTTTTTGGCAAAAACTCAAAAAGTACCAAACTAATCTAAAAAAATTTTTCTGATATTTTTAGATCTTGGTAGGCCCTATCGATAAAGCTATTAAAAATTTTTCATTTTGACGTCTCTGTTTCGAGATATAGGCAAATAATTGAAATTTAAAACAATGCTGTTTTTTAAAAACACAGGGACCTATTGCGCGTCAATGCACTAAGTGGGTGACATCTAAAGCCACAAATTATTTTTTTTACGGTAGAAATAGGTTCAATCAAGGGCCGTCAAGTCACCGGAAGTCGCAAAAAAACAGTTTTTGACATATGACCCTTCAAAATTTTACATAAAACGCTGATATCTCAAAAACGACTAAACCAATTCCGATTGGTTTTTGGTTTTCTCAATAAGACAAACTTTGCTATGATTCTTATAGAACATTTTTTTGTTTTTCCCAACTGTGAAAAAAGTGGAGGGGGGAGGTACCCTAAAAACTTGATTTTAAAAAAAGGTTAGTCCACTTTTTCGATGTTGGGTATCTTCTTTTTAAAACGTGTATCTTGTTTTTCTGTAAATCAACTGCGACGGACTACTTGCTCGCACCGTTTATGGTGTCATGTCATGTCATATCGTCATGTTCCAAAAATATAATTTATTGTTTGAGAACCACCGACCTACCTGCTCAAGAGATTTTATTGCTTAGCGGACTTCATACAGCGTATAGACTTTAGTTCCCTTCTCATGCTTCGGCCAATGGCAAGTTTTAAATTAGCTCCAAGCGTCACGTGCCATGCGAAAAGACCTTCATTGCGCAAGCTTCTGCCACGATCCGACCGAGAAACGTTCAGTCGGTACGGGACAGGAGAACAGATTTCACTTCAAACGCGTAAAATTCACTAACTCTAAAGAGCGGGCGACTATGCCAATGGGTCGAGACAAGTAATTTCGAACAACACGCGACTGCTCAGAGTTTGCTATTGGACAAAGCGCGTGATGTGGATGGTCACATCGTTCAAGACCCAGAATAGAGCCTCAGACGTATCCGGTTATCATTCTTCAAGGTGATACTTAATTACTAAATTTTTTAGTTGACTTTCACCCCTTTCAACCTGCCAACATAGCCAAAAAGGACTCCCTTTGCGATCTTGAATATTGACTAAGACCTTGGGTTTTATTACCAGACTAAGCCGCGAATTTCAAAATATAAAAACTCTGAAAACATTGTTCTTCTCCTTTGTCAGGTCAAAATTAGAGTATGCTTCTCTAGTGTGGTCACCTGAATATAACATTCACATTGAAGATCTAGAAAGGGTTCAGCGAAGCCTCACGGTTTTGCAGAGGAAAATTTACTTGAAATGTTCGATATGCAATCCTTATCTAACAGGAGGAGCTATTTCTCTCAGGTATTTCTGTTTAAGGTCCTGCACAACCAAATCGACTGTCCTGATATATTAAGTAAAATTAATTTTCTAGTTTCTCGTTTGGCTTCACGTCAAAATCTGACATTCTTTTTACCAAGAGTTCGAACAAATAAATTACAGTTTTCTCCACTTCATGTTATGTGCAGAACTTATAATAAATGTAACAGAGACCTTGACATATTTAACACCACAATCTCAAAAATTCGTGGTTATTTTACAACGTCATTCCCCATTCTCTGATATAGTAAACATTCTGTCCATAATTTTTAATGTAGTTTTTATTTATTTTAAATTTAATTTTATAACCATGTCCTGTGTGTATTTTTATAATTATTTTACATTTAATGTTTTTTAACTTAGTTTATTGCTTGAGTATTTAGGTTGTGTAATTTTTAAGATTTTTCTGCTTTGTAATTGGGTTTTTTTCCTGTTAAGCAGTGTAATAATAAATAAATAAAATAAAATAAATATTGGTTTTTGACCGTTTAAGTTAATAGGTATTATATTTAATACCTTTTCCACAGACTCCATTAGCACTTTAGCCTTTATTAACGCGACATTAAACGACAGATGTCACGTGATATTTAGAAGTCCAATTTATTACCTTTTGCAAAAACAATTTTTATTTGCGTTATGTTTTTTCTTTATTTATCTGTCAAAAGCCTGTTTTGTGTTTTGTAGGCAAAATTAATTAAACATTTTCGAGAACAACTAGGGAAAAACTGGCAAACCAATACCAATGAAAAACCGCCAGGAAAATATAGGATTTTGTCTGTGTACAGGGTGATTTTTTATAATTGCCTAAAGTGGCCATAATTTACCAAACCGAATAGTTTTTGCTTGAACTTTCTACTCCCAATAATAACCGAGTTATAGCGATCTTGCAATTATAAAAAGTCACCCTGTACTATGTACTTCTGCTTTTTTTTACACACTTCACAGAACATTAAGGACTTTTGGTTAGTTGGTGAACATTGTTGCCAAACAACACATATCTACCAGTTTCTATAAAAAATAAGTTTCAATAATTGGCATAAAATTAAATTTGCCGACTACCCCACATTGGTAGCTCTTGAAATATATTTTTTGGATTTTTTTTAATTTTAGATTAAGGCGCATCGACCACATAGGGTCATTAGCGCAAATTTACATTTGTTTAACATGATGTAACCTTATTGCTTCAAATACATTGCAAAATCTTACAGGATTTAAAAAAAACTAAGGACACTGTTTGAATTTTTTGTTTCATTGTTTAATAGAACACCAATGTTTATGTTTTTGTCTTTCATTTCTGTAAGCTACACAATCAGTTAAATTATGTTTGACCGTAATAGGTTCTCGGCACTGTATACATACGGAAGGATTTGTTTTGTTAAAAATATGTTCATGAGTAATTTTCGTATGACCTAGACAAGTAAACTTGCACTTTTCTTAAGTCGGATAAAAATGGCCACGATTTAACACAGGTCTTAATTGTGTGTAATTTAGAGTTTGATGTATTTCACTGGTCCTGCCATATGTTTAGCACTTCAAATGTAATGAACACTTTAAAGTCAGTATATGACATGGTTCTTCATATTTTCTGTTATAGTGGCTAGTTCATATCTAATTAGTTCTGGGTTACTGCTGGTCTTATCAAATTGTGTCATTGAAAATATGCATTCTGTGATCTTGAAATAATTGTCTGGTATCAAAAATATTTTAAATTTAGATTACATTTTGTCATAACATTATATGCGCGGCAACACTGTCTCTAAATAAAGGAACTCAAGTCTGCGTTATTCAGTCACAAGTAAGGTCCTTTAGTAAGGGATAAAGTTCAAAGCAGTAAACTGCGCATGCCTTAAATAAAGGATAATCTGAAAAATGGGACATGCAAAAGGTTCCTAATCTATCGGTAAAAACAACTCTCAAAATGTATCGGAAAAATAACTGTCAAAAAAATACTCTGCCAATCTATGGGCACCTAAGCTCACACTAGGTACTATAGTTATAGTGTACGTGTGAGCTAATATAACTAAAAACTGAAATATATTTTATTCAACTCCAGACTCAATTACCTTTCGTTTGATACCACACAAGCCATGTTTTGACTTAAACTCTAATTTTTAAAATCTACCCCCACCCTTTTTTTAAAAACCAAAATGTATTTTGTTTAACTCCAGACTCATTTACCTTTCGTTTGATATCACACACGCCATATTTTCACTTAAACTCTAATTTTTGACATTTACCCCCACCCTTTTTTTTTAAATAACTTAAAATTAATTTTGTTTAACTCCAGACTTAATTACCTTTTGTTTGCTATCACACATGCCATATTTTCACATTAACTCTCATTTTTGATATCTACCCCCACCCTTTTATTTGGCTTGCGTTCGGTGGATTTCGTTCATTTTTAAATGGGACCACCACAGCCCAAGACCCAGTCTAAGTACCAAATTTCATTTAAATCGGACAAGCGGTTTTTGAGTTATGCGGGTTGGTAGTTACAGACAGACATACAGACAGACAGACAGACAGACATACAGACAGACAGACGGCAAGCCAAAAAAGTTTCAAAATCATCTGAAACGCAAAGATATATAAAAAATTTTGAAATCGGAGCAACTTTTTTTTTTTCGAAAAAATTAGGATCACCATAGCTCACACTACTATAGTATAGTAGTAGTGTGAGCTAAAATGCTTACTAGTAATCTGGTACGAAGCTTGTAGTGTAGCCATAAACAAATTTCCTTGGAAAAGCCCATAGTTGACGTAACTTTTCTCTGACCCCAACTGGGTCTTATCTACGGCGTCTCCATTTATCCATTTTTCCGTGGAGAGAGCTGCCAGTGTGAAGGCCACTGCTATCCCTGATAAAATGGCGGATGATAAGACGTAGATTTTGTTTGTGGTTACCTAAAACATAGGGAAATTACGTACCATCCATTTTTAATGTTTAAATCTCTTAGGACACTGAGGGGTCGTACGACAGGATTGTACGACGGAGTTGTACGATTTGATTTAAAGTCAGGCGAGGACGCACACGATACTGCATCGCAGTATATTCTTCGCTTTATGTCAGATTGGTTTAATTTTATTAGCGTCTGCGTGAACGTTGAATGGTGCCATATACATAATATTCCAATACCCATGGTAACTGCCCATTCATGATGCAAACATGAGGGCCTTGGGGTCTTTAAGCAAAAAAGACCTGATTGGTTGCTTTCAAACACATATGCATATTATTTCCATATAGTACGTATTATTGCAATACCTACGGTACCTTACGATGCAGAATGTAAACATATTTGAAATAAGTATAAGTCTATCCTCTTTGCGGTCCTCAAGATAAAATGTCCTGATTGGTTATACTTTTACGCATGAATATTATTTTATTCTTGTATTCCTTACGTCAAATCATCGGCGTACAGTTGACAAAAACTTCATCTATGTAAATTTGGTATCTGTGTATTTTTCGTACCTTTATTTCTCAATGTTTGCATCAAACGCCAACCATTGTGTAAATAGGTAACAGGGAGTATTGGAATATTACGTATATGAATGGTGCTAGTAGAGCAAATTTGTAAAAAAAGCTGCAAAAAGGGTACATTTTTTTATATTTGGCATACTAGTACGTATGACCCAAAGCTGAATTTTTTTTCGAGGGTCCCCGATTTTCTGGCTTCAGAATCAAAAATCACCTTATATTAAAGCTAATGACCATTTGTTTAAACCTACTGAAAAAAAAGTTTTGCTTTCCAGCCGACACAAAGATGACGCTTAATATGTCAAAAATAAAAGCATTTATAACCTATAAACTACATTTGATTTTTACAAAAAAGAAATCTAGATTTTATCAAAGGTGACCAAACTTTTGTAAGTAGTTATAAAAAGCGACAATTTGACATTCAGCATTCAAGATGGCCGCCGAAGTTTAGATAAAAAGGTAATTTTTTTTTCTTTCTTGTTTAACAGAACTAGTGTTGCCGTAAAGGATATCAATTTCTATTAAAGGTCGTTGATTTAACAAAATTCCATAATAAATTAGATATGTCTAATATAATCCAAGATGGCGGCTTTCAAAATATAGAAACAACAGTATTTTTTGAATTTGGTAATTTTTTTTAACAAAAAGTGTCATTTTAAATTACTCTAAGCTAGTTTTCACGGAGGTTCACAAACAAACCGGACAAAACAAGATCTCATTAAAAAAACACGGACTTTTTAAAATTGGTAAAATAGGACAAAAAAAAATCCAAACTAAAAAAATTGTGTTGTTTTTGTATTTTGAACGCCGCCATCTTGGATTATGTTAGATATATGTCATTACGAAATTTTTAAAATCAACGACTCTTATTTACTATACAGATATAGTTCATATCATTATTTTTGAGACAACTTTTTACAACTTTTTTTCTTGTAAATAAAATCTATATGTTTGTGGCGGATTCATTTTACAAACACAACTTTTTCTGGGTATTACGCCACTAGTAAGGAAAAATTACTTTAAAAAATTATAAAAAACCACTGCGTTTCTCCTAGAAAAATAAAAATCACTAATTTGTCAGTGGCTTTCTATAAAAATAAATAGTTGCCTAGTAAAAACTAAACCACTTATCTTTTAATTGAATTTGAATATGCTACGTTTCGATTGTCAATCTACAATCGTTTTCAAGCTTTTTATTTATATTTTGTCTCAAAATCTTAAATGTTTCTTGTTCAAATATCTTTTTTATTATTATATCGTTGACAAATTGTCAATATTCTGAAGTTTATAATTTTATTTTTTTTTTTTTTTTTTAATTTTTAAGTAATTTTTCCTTACTAGTGGCGTAATACCCAGAAAAAGTTGTGTTTGTAAAACTTTTTTTCGTTGGCCTATGCTATTTGTTATGGTAAACAGCTGATAACTGTCAAAAAGTTATCTCAAAAATTATGATATGGAGTTTACTACACAGCAGCACTAATTCTGTCAGACAAGAATGAAAAAATAACTTCTTTATCTAAACTTCGGCCGCCACCTTGAATGTTAAATGTCAAATTGTAACTTTTGAAAAATACTTACAAAAGTGGTTAACTCTCAGCATTTTTGTGAAAATTAAAGTTGATCTATAGGTTATGAAGGTCTCTTTTATTTTTGATATATTAAGTGCCATCTTTTTGTCGGCTGGCGAACTTAATTTTTTAAGAAGTTTAAGAAGCTGGTCAATAGGTTTAAAAGGTGCTAGAAATAAATATTTCACAAAAATTAAAGGAAATATCGAAGAAAAACTAATTTTTCGAAATATAGCCGTCATTTTGTTTCGAAGTGACAGGTGTAATTTTTTTTTACAGTTTTAAATTGAGTAGGTCCTGCTGATAAATCCATCAAAAGTAATTATTTTGTCCTGAGACAGGGAATTCATTTTTTTCTTAACTTTGGCAGCCGCCATTTTGGATTCTGTTGCCGGAAAATGGGGGATGCTCGTAAGAAAATTCAACTTTGGGTCATAGGTACCACTATGCCAAATATCAAATAATATATACCCTTTTTGCAGGTTTTCCTAAAAATACACTACAGATTTACTCAACTATGCGCCACTTGTGCAATTTTTGTATTCTTTTGGGAAACCTAGTGCAATTTTTTGTATTCTTTTGAGCAAATGACAAGCCAAGTGTTGCACTCAGTGCACATTTTTCGCGCCGTGCTCTCCTAGCTCGTGTTGCACTTATGCACTTTCGTATTCTATTCACCAAAACAGTGTCAGTGGACCTCGAGTAACGCACTAACTTTCTTAAAAGAATTCACTATAAATCTCTTCCTGTGATCACGAACTAAAAGAATTTCTTACCATTGTAAAAACGAAATTCACGGTATAATCATCCTTTTTCCCACTGAGCATCTAATCACTAACTGATAATACTCGAAATTGCCAATTGAAATTCTTTTAAAATTAAAAAAATCTCTAGTTTTTATTATACATATGACACAGATTCTATAAGGACGCATTTACGAAAATTCCTAATCAGATTTGTTTTATTGTTATCTTTTTTATCAGCCAGTTTGGTTTTAAATGAGTAGATTAATCATATTGTAGGCGAAATCCTAATACACTTCAAACCAGTGGCGGATCCAGGATGTCCGGGGGGAGGGGCCAAGGAAGAATCAGAAGCCAAAAAAAATTGTGTGTGCTTAAGACCACACGGCAGAAGTGTAAACTTCAACAAGGCGAAATTAATAATACGAAATACAAGATTTTTTGCGTTGCATATAGCCAAAGTAATATACACAGTGTGCCTGAACGATGTATAGGTTACATAAAAATGGTTCCAAAAACTAATTGCATATTTTGAATATGGACTCTTTCCTGGCTTTAGAGCGATATTCACATAAATCCGAGCTGATCCTCTTCTCGAAATTTTATCAATTTTTGCCATTTTTTTTAGTTAGTCTAGGTGCTAGCTCCTGTCACGTGTGACCTAATATGTGCGCTCAGTTTGACTGCGAGGCATTGTTAACCACCCATAGGTGAATAAAAAAAGTTTGGTCACGTGATCGAACTCATGGGCGTTTGGCCGCCATCTTTGAAAATGGCCGCCAAGTTGATAGATTTTTTTGTTTAAGCGTATCTCCCTACCCAGTCATCTGATTTTAATTTTTTAAAGCTTGTTATACACCTTTTTTAAAGGCAAATAAATTTTCTTATTACACATTTTTTAATAAATGAATAAGGTTTTGAGATATACCACGATTATTAGTATTTCCGCTCGCAAAAGAATTAAAATAATACCCATGCTCATTTTATTGTAGCTACAATATTATTTACATTTGTTTTTTTTGTTACATAGAAGGCGTTAAACCTTTCACGGAAGAGGCTATTGACTTTATGTTTTTGAAGTTCGATGGATGGTACCCCTAAATAATGACTTAAAGAGGGTGGTCTTCTAAAACTGTTCACAAGATGATACAAAAAGTGAATTTGCAGCGAAACAATGCATCCTAGCGAAAAACGTTAAGAATAATTTTTTATAGTACTTTTAATTCCGCTTCTTTTGCAATTTTTAAGAAAAAATCGATTTTGGAGCAAAAACATGAAATTTTTACAAAATTGTATAAGCTGGCTTGTACAGCTTACCATCAATGCTAGGATGCTAAGTGATACATCAAAAGAAGCGAAATTAAAAGTACTATAAAAAATTAATTTTACCATTTTTCGCTAGGATGCATCGTTTGGCTGCAAATTTACTTTTTCTATAATATTGTGAACAGTTTCAGAAACCACCCTCTTTAAGGCAGTCTTTAGGGGTACCATCCAACGAACCTTAAAAAATATAGTCAATATCCCCTCGTGTGAATAGTTTAAAGCCTTCTATGTAAAAAAAAAATACTCTGCCAATATATGGGCCCCTAAGCTCACACTAGGTACTATAGTTATAGTGTACGTGTGAGCTAATATAACTAAAAACTGAAATATATTTTATTCAACTCCAGACTAAATTACCTTTCGTTTGATACCACACAAGCCATGTTTTGACTTAAACTCAGATTTTTCAACCCACCCTTAAAAAATACTCTGCCAATATATGGGCCCCTAAGCTCACACTAGGTACTATAGTTATTGTTTACGTGGGAGCTAATATAACTAAAAACTGAAATATATTTTATTCAACTCCAGACTAAATTACCTTTTGTTTGATACCACACAAGCCATGTTTTGACTTAAACTCAAATTTTTTAAATTTACCCCCACCCTTAAAAAAAGCAAAAACTAAAATGTTATTTGTTAAACTTCGGACTCTATTACCTTTCGTTTGATATCACACACGCCATATTTTCACTTAAACTCTAATTTTTGAAATATACCCCCACCCTTTTTTTAAAATAAATTAAAATGTATTTTGTTTAACTCCAGACTCAATTACCTTTCGTTTGATATCACACACGCCATATTTTCACATAAACTCTAATTTTTGAAATCCACCCCCACCCTTTTATTTGGTTTGTGTTCGGTGGATTTTGTTCATTTTTAAATGGGACCGTCTCGACCGAAGACCCAGCCTGGGTATCAAATTTCATTAATTTCGGCCAAGCGGTTTTTGAGTTATGCGCGTTGGTCGTTAGTGTGAGCTATGGTGATCCTAATTTTTTCGAGAAAAAAAAGTTGCTTTGAATTATATTTTATTCAACTCCAGACTAAATTACCTTTTGTTTGATACCACACATGCCATGTTTTGACGTAAACTCAAATTTGTAAAATCTACCCCCACCCTTAAAAAAAACAAAAACTAAAATGTATTTTGTTAAACTCCGGACTCAATTACCTTTCGTTTGATATCACACACCCAGATTTTCACTTAAACTCTAATTTTTGAAATTTACCCCCACCCTTTTTTTTTAAATAAATTAAAATGTATTTTGTTTAACCTCCAGACTCAATTACCTTTCGTTTGATATCACACACGCCATATTTTAACATAAACTCTAATTTTTGAAATCTACCCCCACCCTTTTATTTGGTTTGTGTTCGGTGGATTTTGTTCATTTTTAAATGGGACCATCTCGACCCAAGACCCAGCCTAGGTACCAAATTTCATTAAAATCCGCCAAGCGGTTTTTGAGTTATGCCCGTTGGTCGTTACAGACAGACAGACAGACAGACAGACATACAGACAGACAGACAGACAGACAGACAGACGGTGCAACAAAAAAGTTTTAAAATCATCTGAAACGCAAAGATATATAAAAAATTTTGAAATCGGAGCAACTTTTTTTTTCTCGAAAAAATTAGGATCACCATAGCTCACACTACTATAGTATAGTATATGTGTGAGCTAAAAAGCAAAAAATTGACAAAATTTCGAGAATATGGCTCTGAGGTCAGGAAAGAGTCCATATTCAAAATGTGAAATTAGTTTTTTGAACCATTTTTATGTAACTTATACTTCATTCAGGCACACTGTGTATACTTGGGTATAAATTACTCTGGTAAATTTTGCTCTGAGTGGCCTTCATCTGCATCATCATATCGCTCTGCTGACTTTCCTCTCACAGTTAGTCGACTCGGGCCGACTTCACCCGAATGAGCGTTACATAGCCGAGCGTGACGGATCAGTTCAATTCAGTACCCACAGAAAGTGCTAAACGCGCCTAAAGAAGTTTACACTTCTAAATTTTTTTTTCGCTTATTATATCTGGCCTCTGAAGTTGGCTACTACCTGCGAATCAAATGCAGCGCAGGTAAAAAATTTTGGAAAATATACTTGTTTTTCTGTGAAAATGAAAAAAGTTAGTTCTTGTGCAAAATAAAAAAAGAAAGTACTATTACTATGTCGCTTTAGAACGTTTTTTTACGTTGTCCGGCGCCTATTCTCCACCTCCTTTGATCCTAACAATCATTTTCTTTGAGGTTTTTTTGACTCATTGATCTTTGGATTGACTATTGCCATTTTAGTTTAAGACGCCCTCTTTTTCTGCGCCCTATTGGTTGCCATTCTATGACCTGCTTTGGTAATCTTTCGTCGTTCATCCGTTGTACTTGGCCGTGCCATAGCAATTGTCGCTTAGTGATGTTATCCGTTATATGCTTCCCTCGATTCCCATGCTTTTTTTATGATGTCATTTCTTATATGATTTGTTCTAGATATTCTCATTGATCTTCTTATTGCATCCATTTCGACACTTTCCATCTTTGTTTTGTATTGTTCTGTTACGCGACTATTCCATATAATAGCGTGCTTTTTACCACTGTTTCATATATGTTAAATTTTACATTCTTTTTTTTTTCTCTGCTCTATAAAATTGCTCTATAAAATACTGTGAAGACATCCAAAAACCTTGTTTGCTTTTACTATTCCTTTTTTCCAGTTCTTTACAGTCTGTTCCTGTCTTATCAAATGTGACACCCAAGTATATTTCTAACTTACTGGATTCGTTTCCAATACATAAGTACTGTGTCTTGTTCACGTTCACTGTTAACCCCCACTTTTGGTATTCTTCCTGCGGGAAAGTAAATTTGGTAAAAAGACCAAAGAATATATAAGCTTTATGTTAATGAGGGGGAAGCTCCTCTGCCCCCTTGGATCTGCCACTGCTTCAAACTGGATATGATTTGAGTTTTACCTTATGTTACCTACATATGTGACTACTGGATTTAGAGATCAAAATCCGTAGCATGGACTGTTTTTCGAGGGATTAAACTGGGTGGGAAACAATGTGAAACATTTTTGCTAGAAATTAAAAAAAAATAAATGAATCCATAACGGATCCACCGGGTGGGCCAAAAAAAACCCGACAATTTTTTTTAACCTTTTGTTACTTACATATGTGACTACTGGATTTAGAGATCAAAATCCCTAGCATGGACTGTTTTTCGGGGGATAAAACTGGGTGGGGAACAATGTGAAACATTTTTGCTAGAAATAAAAAAAAATAAATGGATCCATGACGGATCCACCGGGTGGGCCAAAAAAACCCGAATCGATTTTAATGTGAAACTGCACTTGGCAGATAATTAATCAGAGTTTTGACTAAATATATTTTTATGTCCGCCATCTCAAAATCCAAGATGGCGAACGAAATTCAAATGTACCCTTCAAAGATGCTCGTTTATTCTTGTGTTGCGAACATGTTTTTATTATTTTTTTTTTAAATTAGTAAAAAAGCTGCATTCTTGCCACGCACAACAAGGTACGAATCAGAAAGATCGGTTTAGTGGTTCTAAAAAAATATTTTTGCTTCAACCATTATTTTGCATATTATACGATTGCCTTGCCAATCATGTCTGCATTTATTTCCTTATAAATTCATTGCTAGTGAACCGATTTTAATAAAATAAAAAACATCCTGATTAGAATTGATTTCTTTTAAACATCATGATTAAAATTTTTCGCCATCTTAAATTTTCCGAAAATGTTTTAGTTTTTTTTTAATTTATAGAAAATCACTACCACACAACCAGGTAGCATCGGTGAGGTGGTTCTCAAAAAATCTATTTTTGTGTCTACCATTGTTTTACAGATTATGCGATTGCATTGACAATGCTGTCTGCATTCATTTCCTTATAAATTAATTATTACTAATCCGATTTTAGTGAAATAAAAAACAAACATGGTGAAAATTAATTGCTCTTTAAAAATTATAATCAAAATTTGCCGCCATCTTAGATATTTTTTTTAAGATGTCAAGTATGTTTCTGTCCATCATCTTAAATTTCAAGATGGCAATAAATTTTAATCATGATCTTTAAAAAGCAATCAATTATATGTTTTTTATTTCATCAAGATCGGTTTAGTGGTAATGAATTTATAAGGAAATAAATGCAGATATGATTTGCAAAACAATGGTATAATATTCAAATCAATGGTTGAAACAAAAAACATTTTTTAGAACCACTGGACCGATTGTGCTGATTTGTACATTGTTATGCGTGGCAAGAACGCAGCTTTTTTACTGATTCAGAAAAATAATTAAAACGTGTTCGCAACACGTCCGCCATCTTGGATTTTGAGATGGCGGACAAAAAATTATATTTAGTCAAAACTGATTAATTCCCTGCCAAGTGCAGTTTGTTCCATTAAAATCGATTGTATAGTTCAAAAGGCATAATGAAAAAAAAAATGTCCGGTTTTTTTTGGCCCACCCGGTATATTATCTACGTATGCAATCTTAAACGGTAAAATATTATTTTCTTACGACCACATATAAAAATGATAGATTTCACAAGATTTGCATTCTCAGAAAATGTTAAACTTCACCCGTGTGCAGAAATTTTTCCGCACATGAGCGGAAAAGTGTACGATGACGTTTGTCACCATACTTTTCCGTACATGTGTTGCAAAGTACGTTTTCACACATGTGCGGAAAAGCAGTTTTATTTGATTTGTGCAAAATTAAAGACCAAGTTTTACAAAAATTAGTATAGTTCAACGGTGTTCGTAGGATAAATACCGTACACAACTCGATAGAAAGTAACTTTCTTACACTCGCGTGTGGTTTCACTCGGCTGGTGCCTCGTTCACAACATTCACGCTTGTGTGAAATTAGTCACTTTCTTCTCTTGTTATGTAATATACTATTTTGCACTTTAGGGGAAAACAGTGTACAGCGTGTCCCATTTTCGATGGGATTAAATGGAAAACTCAGTTATTATTAAAGATATCGATTTTATGATTGCACCTTACGTGCTCTTTTTTTGAGGCCTCAAAAATGGTGTAATCAGATTTTTGCTAAACCTGGTGGTTTCGTTAATACAGGGATTTTTTGAAAAAATTGCATTTTTTTTTATTCTGTAAAAACCTTTCTATGGCAACTTTTTTAGAGCAAAATAATGACGTCGTCAAATTTTTAAAACATTATTTAGTTTTTGAGATATAGTATCTATCATAAAAAAATTAAATACGGATCTGGATTTTTTTATTAATATTTTGATTGATTCCATTCTATTATTATCGCAAAATGATAAAACTTAGCAAACTATTTATTATTTTAAAAAAAATTTTAGTCCAAACCTGGAAACTTCCAACGTAATTATAAATTAAAAATTGCAAGACACACTAGTTGAACGATTTTTAGTTTATCTGTTTTGAAACGTTAGATAAAAGATTTATAAATAAAGTAAAAAACGTTAAAAAGTTACAATAATATTATAGTAATTATTTGATGGTAGCACAGCAACTCATGAAATTTACTTCAACATGGAAAAACAAAAGCATGGAATTGACATTGTCATTTTACTTGTCATTTTTGTGAATTCCTCACTTACAATTATTCTAAAATCGCTAGAAATCGACAATATCAATATATTGAAAAATGTGATATGTTTATTCAAGCAGAAAATCCCAATATTTAAAGGGCAAAAATATTTTTATGTAAAATGCGTTAAGAAAAATTACTGAAAAATGCTAACAATGTCTTACACATAATAGCAATCAGTTTGAACATTTACATCATTAAAGAAAAATTAGCTATTATTTTTTGTAACTCGTTATTTTTTTGTATTTTTCGAAGACTTTATTTCAAATAAATCTGTTAATTAATGTAATTCCATTTTAATTTCCTAAGTATCAAATCAGTTAAACTAATAATCGTTTAGCTAGCAATTTTTAATTTATATTTATGTTGGAAATTTCCAGGTTCGGACTCAATTTTTTTGTTAAATATTAAATATTTTTTTTACCTTAAAACAAAAAAATTTTACATTTTTATTATTTTGTGATAATAATAGCATGAATCCATTCAAAATAGTAATAAAAAAAATCCAGGTCCGTATTTAATTTTTTTATAATAAATAGCATATCTCAAAAACTAAACAATATTTAAAAAAATTGATAACGTCATTATTTTCTTCTAGAAAAGTTGCCACAAAAAGGTCTTTACAGAGTAAAAATATCTCACAAATTAAGCGAGAAATAAGCGATTGTTAACAGAACAATTTTTTCAAAAACTCCCTGTATTAGCGAAACAACGGGATATAGTAAAAATCTGATTACACCATTTTAAAGGGCAAAAAAAAGAGCACGGTAAGGTGCAATCAGAAAATCAATATCTTTAATTATAACCGAGTTTTCCGTTTAATCCCATCGAAAATGGGACACGCTGTACTGTTTACCTGTAATTATTATGGGGATAAAAGTGCATTTTGCACTAAAATAATTCAAAAAAACTGGAATTACCTATTCTGTAGTTGAAATATTCGTGGAATGGGTGTTTGGCTTTTAAATAGTACCAATGAATCAATACGTAGCGTACCATCAGGGTACCACTCGCTTATGACCAATCTCGAATATTCTCGGAACCACACGACCTTACGCTGTTGGTTCTTTGTTAATTTTTGTAATTCCGCCGAGTGGTTACCTGTTTTCAGGGTGACCACTAGACCATGTAAAAAAGTTGTTGCTCTTTCAACTTCCACCGTTTTTTTGGCGTTTCTTATTATACGGGCGTGTTTAGTGCTTGAAATTTAGTGAAAAAAGTTGTTTGGCTGTGAAAAAAGTGTCTAGAATAAACCAAGAAAATCGTAAATTGAGATATTGAAGAGATGTTTTCAAGGATGTGAAGATATAAGTAGGACACGCGCAGAAGAATGTGATAATTTAATGAAAATTTCAACAGCTCTTCAGGCAATAAGTGACAAAATTGTTTTAAGAGAAAAGCACATTAAATTTCTATAACAATTATGGGTTTTAAAATGATTGGAAAAGCTTTGGGGGACTAATTGGTAATTAAAACAATAAATTTTGGTGTTATAACCAGTGCAGATTCTTTTTGGAAGGGAAAAAATTAGTAAAGGTCAGTTTAGCCTCATAAATTACATTAGATTGAATTAAATTAACTTACATTAACTTACCCTTAAATTAGACTAACTTAAGAGGAAATTTTCTCGATTTTTACAGTTTTTCACTTGTATTTTCGGTAAACATCTTATTTTATGCCTTTAGGAACCCTCCTAAGTAAAAATACAACACTTTTTTCACAAAAAAATCTCTTAAGATAATTTAATTTGGCTTAGGCTAAGTTAATGCAAGTTAATTTAATTTAATTTAATCTAATGTAATTTATGAGGCCTAATGTAATTTATGAGGCTGAACCGACCTTAGATTAAAAGCGTGTGTATCAATACCCTTCACGTCCACGACACAACTTGGTTTTATCAGTCTAAAGTCATTTTGTTTTAACTAATATTTAACACTACTACATTAAAGCTAACATCCTAGATTAATAAGGACCTTTTGAATGTCCCATTTTTCACTTATCATTTGTTTAGGGCATGTGTAGTTACCTGGTTTGAACTTTATCCCTTGAATGAATGAATGAATGTTATGTGGGCGGAAAAAGTGCCATGCACTCAGGCCATCTTGCTGGGCCTGTTGTACCCCACTACCCACTAAACATAAAAACATTTTAATAATGTCAAAATTTTTTTATTATTTAGTCGGTTTAGAACGTTTTTCTACGTTGTCCGACGCCTATTCTCCACCTCCTTCGATCGTGACAATCATCTTCTGTCAGATTTTTTTGACTCATTGATCTTTGGACATCAGTTTCCATTCTAGTTTAGGACGCCCTCTTTTTCTGCGCCCTATTGGTTGCCATTCTAGGACCTGCTTTGTACATGGCAGTACCATATCAGTTGTCTTTTAGTGATGTCATCCGTTATGCTTCCTTCGATTCCCATTCTTTCTTTTATGATCTCATTTCTTATGTGATTTGTTCTAGATATTCTCATTGATCTTCTTATTGCATCCATTTCGACACTTTCCATTTTTGTTTTGTATTTTTCTCTTACGCGACAAATCTCTATTCCATACAACAGCGTGCTTTTCATCATTGTTTCATATATGTTAAATTTTATATGCTTTTTTATCTCTCTGCTCCATAAAATACTGTTAAGACATCCAATAACCTTTTTTGCTTTTACTATTCTTTTTTCCCGCTGCCATCGCGCCCTCTATAGTATATATATTTTTTAATGTTTAAAAAACTAAATATTTATTAGCTTCATATATCTTAAATTCAACGTTAGAAGCGAGATCTAGGAAAAACATTATAAAAATAACCATGTATTGATGGTATTATTTTTAATGTTAGTGAAATTATGGTTTTTTTAATGCTGGTTTCTTAACGTTATTAAGAAATATATTTTTGGTAATGCTTTTACATGAAATTTTCGTTAGGATTTTCTACATGTTTTTTTAATGTCAAAAGTTAACTTAATTTTAACAAAAATTTGTGTTAGAAAAAAACTATTTTTTTTTCAACGTTTATTTAACGTTTTTACGATTTTGTGCTTAGTGGATTAACAACATGAAAACTATTGGAATTGAAAGAAAATCTTACGTAGCCAATAGCAAAAAAAATAGACTCGATCCGAGTTATTGGGTTGAGCTCTTAGGAGAGGATAATGGTATTTCACGGTTTTCAACAAAACCAGATCTCCTGTCGAAAAAGGTTAAATACAAATGTTATAGGTATAAATAGGTCTACAAGTTTTGTATCATAACAAAAAGATTTCATGTAAAAAAAAGCCAAGTATGCGAAAATGGTATTCTGTAAAAAGAATTAAGATAAAAGTACCAATACAAATTTAAGTTCTTACTAGTTTGGAAATGTTTTTCTAAAGCAATTTAGCACTGTGTCTAAAAATCATTTGCAACCAACAGCCAAGTTTGTAAAAAAATATCCAAACTAGTAAGAACCTTTCATTTTGAAATTTGTATTGGAGAACTTGGCTTTACTTTTATGTCAATTCTTTTTACGGAATACCATTTTCGCGTACTTGTCTTTTTTTACACGAAATATTTTGTTATGATTCCACTCCTTTTTTAAAGTATTTGGATAATATTTAAGTTTTAAGGTAGTGAAATATGAGGAATATGGTTCAAAACCTTTCCAATGCCTTTTTAATTTTTTTATTTAGTGGGCAATGTTACTTTTACATAACTTTACATTTATAGAGAAGGAAAGTAAATTAAAGTATTGGTGTTTTTAAATTTTTTCCCATAGTTTTGTCATAGTTCCCATCAGTCTATCAAAGCTCAGCTCTCTAGCGTTTCTCGAAGTGAGCAATGTTGTTTTTTCATAACTTTAAATGTAAAGGGGAGGGGAGTAAATGAGAATTTTGGGTTTTTTTCTAATGGTTTGGTCATAATTTCTATCAGTCTGCCAAATTTCAGCTTTGCAGCATGTCTGGAAGTACAGTAGAATTTTGATGATCTATACATGAGTGCGTGGCAATTTCAACGTTTTTTGAAATTTCGTAACTACTTTACTCCTTTATGGAAATCCATGAAACTTGGAGGGGTTGTTAACTCTATGAAGATCTACGACTGTGCAAACTTTTTGTAGCTCGTTCCGAAGTAGAGTTTTAGATAGGTCAAATATGGGCTGAAATGTTTCAAAAAAAGATGTTACAGCAGTTTACGCGAACTTGGCGGGCCATTGCCATGCCTACAGACAAATAAGTTTTTTACGTAACCTAAACTTATTCCGAAAAATCGAAAAAAAACATGTTTTTTGTTTTTACAAAATGTATGGAAACCTATTTGTATCCATAACACGTTGTAATTTTTTTTAAACGTCTAGTTTTATGGTGTAAAAATATTGCCTCATTGCGGAAAATTTGCTACGAAATTAAGCAGTTAAAAAATAGCAAAATGAAATTAGGGTAATAAAAAATTTGCCTCTTTTTAGATTAAAAATAAATTTACATTTTATTATATAAATATTTTCATTTAGAAAAATTAAAACGTCTAAACATACAAAAAGGTAAGTTTTCACCAAATTTTGTAAAAAACAAAAAAAAAGTGAAATTTAAAAATCAAAAACGAAAAAACTATTTTTTCAATTTTTCTCAAAAAATTTTAAGTTAAAATTAGGTTATACGAAAGTTTTAGTAGGCCTTTTGATTACCTATAACTTTTTTATTTAACTTTTTTTGATATGGGGTCTAGTTTCGCTGAAAATCGTGAAAAACTCATATCCGCCTCTAAAAGTTCTACCCATTTCACCCTAAAATCTCGGATCGGGTATAATTCTTTCTTTTCCGCATGCTACGGTATATATCCTATCCTTTCTAAAAAAAATTATGCAGTTATTAATGTTTCCCATTTTTTGCTTATTTAGGTCTATTAAGGGTGGGTTTGAAGACCCAATCATACCAGACATTTTTTAAATTCCATTCTGTTTTTAAAAATGCATAATTTTTCCTATATCTTATTGTTTTAGTTGTCCAATACCAACAGGTATAAGGCTAGGTATTGGGATCTTCACTTAAAAAAATATATTCTCAAAAGTAGTTTCAAATTACCAAATTTTGTAATCTGTTTGTAACACAAGGGAACTTTCGACACATAGGTTTTTTGGTTCTATCTCCTCCCCCAATATCTTCCACTCTTCTCTGTCTGTCGCTGTGTGCATCCATCTAGCTCCCGCATATTTCTTCAAGTCGTCCGCTTATCGCATTTGGGGTCTTCCCCTACGTCTTTTACTTTCCCAGGGTCTTCAGTTTACATTTATTTCATCGATCGTCTTTCTGTCTGATGTTACCCCCAGATTTTAATATTACTACTTTTCTGACATCCCTTACTTTTACTTTATTTCTCATCCATTCATTCCTTTTTCTATCTGTTAGCAGCTTTATGTTACATTTGTCTTTCCATTGATCTTTGGGCTTTTGTTACCTTATCCATGTTTGAGTGTCCATGTCTGGGATCCATAGGTAAGCACAGGAAGGATACATTGGTTATACACTTTTGTTTTGAGTTACTACGGATGTTTTTTTATAGCTTAATTTACCGAATGCTGCCCAGGCCAATCTTACTTGTCTCTTGATTTCAGCCGTTTGGTTTTCTTTTTTTGGTTTAATAATTTGTCTCATGTATATATATATTCCTCTACTAGTTCTATTTTCTCTTGGTTTATTCTGATCGTAATATCTTTATCTGTGTTTGTTATGATTTTAGTTTTAGTGCAGTTCATACCCAAGCCAAGATTTTTAGCTTCTGTATCCAGTTCTTCCAGCACTTTTATCAGTTCTTCTTTCTTATAAGCTAATAAGGCGATATCATCAGCATATCTTAGGTAGTTCAAGTATTGTCCGTTTACTTTGATGCCTATTTCTTCCCAATCTAAGTTTTTAAAAACATCCCCTAGGGATTGGTTACTATACTATAATTTGGTTTATTAGATGCCGAGATATTAACGTTTCTTTTTGAAAAAAGAACCGCCTTTATCTCGAGAGGTAATAAATCGATTTATATGACATTTTTTAAAAGAAAAAATATTTTCCAAAAGTTTCAGTAATGAGTGTTTACTTTGACCATTTTTGTCTAGGTGATCCTTCCCTCTCCAGCCCCTGGGTATATGCTGTAATTAACAAAAGGCAAACAAGTAAAAGCTGAAACTAGATTCCAATATCAACAAAAAAATATACATGTCGGAAATTCCCACGTAGTGGGGAGGGTTTTCGGTCTATATTGTTATTAAAGTAATTTTTAAATTTAGCATTAAATTCTCTTTAAAATGATGTATATTACATTTGAGTTTTTGAGATATTTGATACTGACAAAGATACATAGATGCATATATTTCATATCTATGAATCATTCCAAAAATCAACTTCTGTATATTTTATTCGACGTGGGGTATTTTTCTTTTATCACAAGAATAGGTTAAGTTAGCCTAGTTTCTGATTTTATAACATATTTAACGGGTGTTAACCGCTAAAAACTATAATAATTAGTTACAGACGTGAAAAAGATAATTTTTATTTAACTAAGTAAGTATGTCAAAATTGGGTTTTAAAACGATTTTTCGCCTTTTACACGGCGTTTACCTATGCAAATTAATTTAGCATGACTTAATGTCTTAATCCGCAGAAATTGTTACATATTTTTAATAAATCAAAGCTGACAGATCTGATATAGTTTCTCCACAGATATTGTCGCAATGTTTAAAAACACATTTCAATATTTCATTAGGCCTCTTTTATGCACGCATTTTTTGTCGTTAGTCGCGGGGCAACAAGAAACGCGGCGTTATTTTATGAAACAATATCCAAGCGTTTCTTGTCGCGTGCCGCTTTCAAATTTGATCAGTTTCAACTGTTGCAAGTGGACCACACAACGGCAGTGATTAAAAATGGATCCGTGTGTTTTTACGTATTTGATATATATACATTTCAATGAAAAAAGATGCCAGAGACGTTGGGATGTGCATCCAATTAATAGTGCAAGAAATGTATTTTTCTTTTACTGCGTCAATAAAAAATTTACCGTCCAGATTTTCCATGGTAGTTCTTTACACATCAACACAACTCTGCAAAGTGCATAGCTTAATTAACGCAGACCGAACCGCAGCTTTTTTTTTTGTGGCAAAGTGACTGTTCAAAATGACAACGACAAACGATAATAAACGCGCTGCATAAAAGCACCAATTGAAATCAATGTACTTTTGAAACGCCTGTCGCGACGCGTTTTGTAATTCCACGCGACAGGATTTCAGTACGCCGCGACACAGGCGGCGAGCGGCTGATTGACGTCGATGCATAAAAGCGCACATTTAACAACGTGCTTTTAGAAAACGTCGCGTTTTTTGTCGCCCCGCGACAAGCGACAAAAAACGCGTGCATAAAAGAGCCCTTATAGTTGAGAGGCCTATGGCAGCCCGTGGGATAGTTGTGGAAGTTTTTTTTTAAACACGCTAGATCGATTGTTAAAGCTTGGCGCCCCCCCCATATAAAATCTTACTTACAAAAAATATTAGGGAGATTTTGAACAGCAAAATTTTATATTATTAAAAAGTCAATTTTATTTTTTTGCAAATTTTTTACAAACATGTTTTGAAATCAATGTAAGAGGCGCCTTTCGGCGCCCCCTAACTTTGGCGCCCGGGGCAGATGCCCCGGTCGCCCTGCCCCCACTACGCCGCTGCACCGGGTGTTGGCTCCCAATTTGAGTAGAAGGGCCGGTGTGACGTCATAAATCCAAGATGGCGGCTTTTTTATGTTTTTTCATTTACTTCTACGTGGGTTTTAAGTCTTGACATAATCAAATGTGCCAAATTGATGGGAATCAGATAAGTCTGGTAAGGCTTTGGAGCTTTCAAGTACAAGCCAGATTTTATTTTAAGCTTTTTGTTATAATACAAAATAGTAATACCATCTCATAAACTTTTAGAAGTAGGAAAATAAGGGCACTCATAAAATCCTTTTTCAATTGCCAGACATATTGAGCAGAATTAGAAATTAGCCAGATTATTTTCTTTAGTTAACTTAAATATACTATTTTCTAGTAAAACCGTTTTTATTACTAAAAAAATAAGTTCGTCGTATTCATATTTATTTTTCGTTCGTTTTTGCGCCTAAACGCATCGAAAACCCCCACCATATTCATACAATTAATTTTACTTGGAATTGATCAATGAACTATTCTATCGATCTTTTAAGTAAATAATAGCCCATCGCACCGACTTTTTTTTCGTTACTGCGTTATGCTTATTACGTCATATTATGATTATATTAAGAAACGCCTAATACTATGGAATCGAAAAAAAAGTCGGTGAGATCGACCCTAAATTCCACAAACATATTCATATACTACAATGTCTTGTTTTCAAATAATTTTTTTTTAGAATATCAATGTAGCCTTACCTTCCCAAGATGTCCCGTTTCATCCGGAAAAGCCTAATTTTCTGCACGTTTTTTGTGGCATGTGCCGCCTTAGCGCTACTTCTAACCGCCCTGGGCACTAAGCACTGGATTGAGGCGGGCGCTAAAAGGCTCAAAAATCCAAACGAAAGCGATGGCAGAGTTCATTTTGGTCTATTTGAGGGGAAAAAAGAGCTCAACGTTGCTTACGGATGGAGGACCTACGAAATTAATGGTAAGTTTTTTGAACTACCCTGTAGCAGCCGGAGAGACTGCAATAGCTGGCAAGAAACTAAGTGTTTTTGGTTCGAAAGTTATGAATTTATCCTTTTTACACCCCTCAATGACCCCCACCCCCAAAATTTTTTAAATAAATCTGAAAACCGCATGTTAGTATCTGTTTTCATTTCACAGTTCTGACTTTACCCCCTTTTTTTAGACGCTAAAATTATCCGTTTATTAAAAATATTACTCTGTTTTTAGTGATCAGCACTATAGAGAAAGAACCCGACTTTCTTAATTACTGGTTCTGGATTGGCACCATAGCATCAATATGCCTGGGACTTTTGTATACCGCATTCTCAGCAGTTTTTGCAGTAGTCAACACTGCCTCTGCTACTCACAGATGGATTGCCAGTGGGTCAGGACTTATGTTGTGGAATATTTTGGGATGTAAGTGTCCTAAGAATAAAAACAAAATCCAATTTTTTATTTTAAAACTTGTCAAAAAGAACTATACATGTTACTCCCAGCAGAATCTAGCAGAATTTAAAATTTATATTTTTTTGATTTAGTTTTAATTTTATCAGTCCATGTTTAATTTGAAAATTTGAAGGTAAACATCTCAATAACTAATTCATAGATTTTGGTAATTTTTACACTTTTGTAAATATTCAAGAGGCCTTCAAAACAGTAAGGTATCACTAGACCCAGTTTCCCTGTTCAAAATGTAAAGGTAAACGTTTACCCTACGAAGGGGGTGTTATACCCGAAAAAGCCTTTGTAAGTTTTCGTTGAAACACCCTGTATAGGGTGTTCTGTAATATATTTACCATGTCTGTGTTATAACTTTGCGAAACTCACTTATTTTAGTAGAAAACATTTTCTGGCGGTTTAAACTATTTTTCTCTCTCTCTTATAATAAGCAGAGTAGACTCTGGTGGAAATATACGCAAGTACCCTATATATATATATATATATATATATATATATATATATATATATAACTCTAACAAACTTTTACAAACCGTTTAAGTATTTTTAAGGAACCAAACTTGATTATGGAAAAGAATAAAATTTTATTAATTTTTGTGAAATTATGGTAAAATTAGAATTTATTTATTTTTCTGTTTTATCGCTAATCATATTGAATTATATGTACAGGGTAGACAGAAAGATTCTCTATAAAAAAGGCTTTAAAAAACCATTTAACAACAAAATTAAATTTTATAGGTCACCTTCATAAAAGAAGACTTTTCAAAATCTTCTCTTAGCTAAAAAACTACAAGGTCTATTAAAAAGCGGTTTTGATCTTTGAAGACGCCTCGTGTTTTTATCTGTCTCGGCTAGAAATACCTAAATCCCCCAAAAAACATCGAATTTGGTCCACTCTGTACAATCTAAACTTTAAATTATAGTGGATAAAACTGAGGTGAGTTGAACGTTTTTTTTATAAGGAAGGTATTAAAAAAACGTTCAACTCACCTTAATTTTTTGTATTTACGCCAACCAAGTTCTACATTAAAGAAATCTCCTTGATGAAAAGCACTGTTAGTAGTGGGGAAATGAGAAAAATGCCAAAAATCTTAAAAAATATGTCAAAAATGTTAAAAAATTTCAAAAAGTAAAAAATGTCAAAAAACTTCAAAAATATCTAAGATAACAAAAAACTGTCAAAAATGTAAAAAAATTTCAAAGATATAAAAAAATGTAAAACGTGTCAAAATTTTCAACCTGAAATATTTTATTTTTTTGGAATATTATTACATACCTAAATTACATTTATTTATATTGCAAAATTGACCCAGTCGCATTTAAATGTTTTTAACGTTTTATAGTTTTGCAATAGGGGTGTCAGAGTTACCCCGAACTCCGGGGTAAATGGGACCTACCCCAAAAGACAAAAATTATAAAATATATTAAGTTTTTCTGTCTCAAATTGCATACGGTTGTTCCAACATTGCACGAGATGCACGTACCCTACCTTGCCTTATTTCTTTTTTGGTGGAGCACTTGGGGCACTGTTCTTACCGTCAATAATTTCTAAATCACTCATAGAAAGCACTATTTTTATAATAGCCTACAAACTGCTTAATAACTTGTTTAAAAGAACTAAATAAATAAGCATAAAAAACGTAAATATATACATTTTCGGGTTACGGTACGTCTGCTGCAAGGTGAGTAGGTGGATCCCCAAAAATTGAGCTGCAACTGCAATATACCTGCACTACCGTACTACCGACACCCCTCAATATATGGCATATACTACTACTGCTGTAGTAGTTTCTTACACTGAATTTGAGTTTCACGTTCCACGAAATAATGAAGGTGCGTGCAAATACTTAAGCCTATAGGCATTATTCATTGGATAAGTGTGTACCTAATATTACGATTTTTTGGGCAATTAATTAAGACGTACCTATCAAGCTTGCTAAAATACCGGACTTCCCTGCCAAGATGATAAAAACCGGACAGGTGGTAACCCAGTGGTTGCCACTTGTCTTCGGCGCATTAAAGTTATATCTCACCTATATCTCTATTGTACTTCAAGAATATTTTATTGTACTTGAAGTACTTTTAATGACCTTGAAGTACTTCGAATGTACTTGAAGTACTTTGCATGTACTTGAATTACTTTGAATGTACTTGAAGTACTTTACTTGACAAAATCAAGTACATTTCTAAGTACATTATTAAAAATACTTCAAGTACCAAGTACAATTACAGGATTATAGATGTACTTCAAGTACAGTACTTAAAGTACTTGTAAGTACTTGAAGTACAATTTCAAGAACTGTACTTGAAGTACCTGACAACTCTGGTTGCCTGATACCAAATTGTGTAAGATTTACTTTTTTGTTTTAGTTTTTGCTTCCCTGTTGGCGGCAGGCTTTTGGACAGCTGAGTACTACATCAAATTCCAGTACAACGTGCTTTCATGGGAAGACAGAGGCAATGAATGGACTTCAGAATATATGGCCGATTTAGGGTATTCCTTCTGGTAAGTACATTTACTATCTATGTCTATTTATTGTGAAAATTTTAAAAAAGTCATTGACAAACCGATTATTAAACTACACTAATATAAGTTGAATTTATCCAACACAACATTAACAAGATATTTTCCTATCATAGTTAATATTAGGTAAGTACTCGAGTTAATAATGTAACAATTAATTTTTAAAGTTAAGTACCACTTTCAATAGATAGATAAAACATAACATGATACAAAATAAATGAACTTTAAAGAACAAAAAACACAAGTAAACACAACATTATCAAAAACACAAAAATCAAAATTTTTAATCCTAGTAAGTACTAGGCTAAACAACATTCGGAAAGTCTAAGATATTCTTTATTTTCCACCAACAACATAATAACTGACAGTCTTCGCCCTTTTGACAAGGCCACGATAAATTAGTAAAAATAAAATATATAACATATAGTACAAAAAAGTATAGCGAGTCTCGGTTGCCTAGGAGCACGGTGAATAGAATTGACCGGTGATCGGATCTTATATATATGTCGAATTTTCCACGTCACTGGTGGTCCAGCTCATTTTTAGAAACAAAAGTTAGATATGATATGAACATCTAATATTTTTTGATTTTTTTGAAAACTAAGGCAATTTTCCCACTATTTTTTAGAATATTCTTATAAAATAATATTTTTCAGACATACCAGTCATTATTTTTTTAGCCCGCTTCATTTCTCTTTACACAAAAACTAAAATTCGAAGAAAATAATGTGTTTGTTTCAGCTTCAAAAATCATCTGCTGACCTACCTCTTTGTTTACTACCCAATAGTCCTCGGTTCACCTTTGATACTAAACGATCACATTCAGTTTAAGTTGTAGTTTAAGTTTTGTGTAATAAAAAATAAAGCGGTCTAAAAAAAAGATCCGAACACCGGTCTATTCTATCCACCGTGGCCTAGGAGTCTCCTTCTACTCCCGTGTCTATTTCAGCTTTTTCAATGGTAACGTCAAACGCAACACCATTTTTTATTTTGGTGGGTTGTGAAATCTAATCTCTAGCTGTACTGGAATCTCTCCTTCCGAACGACGGCTGCTGATGTCGACGTTGCCACGCCTTCTAGGTTTCAATTTTTATTTTCTGCATAATCTATAATTTTTAAAAGATTTTTTTAACAAATTTCTGATAAAAAATTTTTTCACCACTGGATGACACGATTTTTTTTTGTTTTTAAGGTTTGTTGTTGGAGCAGCTAGCGCTTGTTTCGTTAACATAATCTTAATTTTGGTGTCGAACACCGAAAAGGAAACAGAGACTGTCATTCCGGTTCTAGAGGAAAAAACAAACGGTGCTATTATGCTGTATTAGTATAGACTGTACTAATTTTATGTGGAAAAATAACAGTATTTAGGTCACAGATTATAGAACATTGACGGATTGGATTTGACCAAAGTAAAAGCGGCAAATCGAAAATGCGCCCATTTTAACCATTGACATTTTGTTCTCTGCTTTAGAACTGTCAAATGCTTGTCAACCGCTGGTTTTGTTTATTTGTGTTTTGACTAGTTTTTTCAATTAAATTTAAGATACAAACTAACTGTCAAAAACTGTTCAGGGTCTTAAAACACTACTCTTTCTATTTGAGTAGGGAAAGTCCAAGATTTACTTTATTTTCCAACAAAAATAACAACCACTGACAGCCTCCGCCATTTTGACAGGGCCGCGATATATGTCGAATTTTTCACTTCACTGGTGGTCCAGCTGATTTTTGTAAACAAAAGTTAGATATGATATGAACAACAGAACTACTAATATTTTTTGTATTTTTTGAAAACTAAGGCAATTTTCCCACTGTTTTCTAGTACATCCTTATAAAATATAATTTTCTAGACTTAATGTCGTTATTTTTTTTAGCCGGCTTTATTTTTTATTACACAAAACTTAAACTACAAGTCAGACTGAATGTGATCGTTTAGTATCAAAGGTGAACCATGGACTTGGGAAGTAAACAGAGATGTAAGTCAGCGGATTTTTCTTCGAATTTTAATTTTTGTGTAAAGAGAAATGAAGCAGGCTAAAAAAAAAAAATGACTGGTAGGTCTGAAAAATATTATTTTATAAGAATATACTAAAAAATAGTAGGAAAACTGCCTTAGTTTTTAAAAAATTCAAAAAATATTAGTTGTTCATATCATATCTAACTTTTGTTTACATAAATCAGCTGGACCACCAGTGTCGTGAAAATTCGACAAATAAAAGAAAGAAAGATCCGAACACCGGTCTATTTTATCCACCGTGAGCGAGTCTGACGTAGTTTGGTTTAGCTTCCTAAACCAATTTTCCGCTTTTTCAATGGTAATGTCAACTACATGGTGTACCCACTCTTTTTATTTTGGTTGGTTGTGAAATCCAATCTCTAGCTGTTCTATATCTCTGATTTAGGTGTAGTCAAATATAATCTAAAAAGCCAAGTAGGTACATAGTATATATACAGTGCAGACCTAAATAGACCCCGTCTTCTAACTTTTGTACAAAAAGAGATATCGATTTCTGGTAAAAACTCTTTTTAATAAGACTTTTTTTGAGAATATTTAAGCTACGTGACAGTTATGTCAAACTAACCTAATGTCACAAATTTGACATAACATCAAAATTTTTAAATTGGAAGGGGGCATGTTATACCTCCTTTGAAAGGTATTTTCATTCTCTATACAACACATTTTAAATTTTTACTCGACTTAAAAAAGTCAATTTTTTATCAAGCAAAAAAAATATATTAAATTGATTTATTTTATAATAAATTGAATTTTTATGCTTCTAAGTTATGTCAAAACCTAAAAATAAGTAAAAAAAATTAAATAGGAAAACGTGCTGTATGAACATTTTTTCAAAACTTTTTTTGTTTATTTTAAATTGAAACATAAATAAATGGATCCATGACAGATCTGATATCTTCCTCCTATTTAAATTTTTAAACTTTTGTCGCCCAAAATTCGAGAAACTACCTAAAATTGTATATAAATCTCATCCTGTACCAACTATCAATAAAGAACAAGTGGTGTTTTTGAAAACTTCAATTCAGTTCACATGTTTCGCCGATTTTCTATAAATAATTATTTAGTGCCTTCTTGTTAGATTTAAAAAAAGTTAAAAAAGGAAAATTTCACAATTGGAAAAATATTGGTTATTTTTAGTTTTTAAAATTTCATATCTACACTATCCTTGATCAATTCTTGCAAAATTTTTGGGACATATATAACTTTTACGTATCTTTCGAATAGGAGTTGTCATTTTTGCCTAGAATTCACAGAAAAACCTTTTTTTACCTTTTTTTAAGTCGACAAAAAGGAACTAAATGAGTTTTAATCATAACAAAAATATTTCATGTAAAAAAAACCAAGTACGCGAAAATGGCATTCCGTAAAAAGAATTGAGATAAAAGTAAAGCCAAGTTCTCCAATACAAATTTCAAAATGAAAGATCCTTACTAGTTTGGAAATGTTTTTTTAAACTTTGCTATTGCAGCCAAACTTTTTTATGTTCAATTTAGCACTGTGCCTAAGAGTCAACAGCCGTAATAGCCAAGTTTAGAAAAATATTTCCAAACTAGTAAGAACCTTTCATTTTGAAATTTTTATTGGAGAACTTGGCTTTACTTTTATCTCAATTGTTTTTACGGAATGCCATTTTCGCGTACTTGGCTTTTTTTACATGAAATGTTTTTGTTATGATTTCACTTCTTTTTTAAAGGAATTGGATAATACTTAATTTTTAAAATAGTAAAATATGCGGAATATTGTTCAAAATTTTTGCAATGCCTTACTTAAATTTTTGAGGTGTTTTAATTTTTTTCCATGGTTTTATTGTAGTTCCCATCAGCCTTCCAAAGCTCAGCTCTCTAGCGTTTCTGAAAGTGCACAATGTTACTTTTACATGTATAGGGGAGGGAAATAAATTAAAATTGTCGTGTTTTTAAATTTTGTCCTATAGTTTTATCATAGCTCGTATCAGTCTTCCAATGCTCAGCTCTCTAGCGTATCTGAGAGTGGGTAATGTTACTTTTACATAACTTTACATTTATAGGGGAGGAGAGTAAATGAAAATATTGGACTTTTTAAATTTTTTCCCATGGTTTTATCATAATTTCTATCAGCATTCCAATGCTCAGCTCTCTAGCGTTTCTGGAAGTGGGCAATGTTAGTTTTATATAAATTTACATTTATAGGAGAGGGAAGTAAATTAAAATGTTGGAGTTTTTAAATTTTTTCATATAGTTTTATCATATTGTCTTTCAGTCTTAAAAAGTTCAGCTCTCTAGCGTTTATGGAGGTGGGCAGTGTTACTTTTACATAATTTTACATTTATAAGGGAAGGAAGTAAATTAGAATTTTGGGGTGTTTTAATTTTTTTCTATAACTTTATCATAGTTACTATCGGTCTTCCAAAGCTCAGCTCTCTAGCATGTCTGGAAGTAGGCAATGTTACTTTTACTTAACTTTACATTTATAGGGGAGGGAAGTAAATTAGAATTTTGGGGTGTTTTAATTTTTTCCTATAGTTTTATCATAGTTCCTATCAGTCTGCTAAAGCTCAACTCTCTAGCATTTCTGGAAGTGGGCAATGCTACTTTTACATAACTTTAAATGTATAGGGGAGGGGAGTAAATTAAAATTTTGGGGTTTTTTGATTTTCCCCTATAGTTTTATCATAGTTCCTATCAGTCTGCCAAAGCTCAACTCTCTAGCACTTCTGGAAGTGGGCGATGCTCCTTTTACATAATTTTAAATCTATAGGGGAGAGGAGTAAATTAAAATTTTGGGGTTTTATGATTTTTTCCAGGGGTTTGGTCATAATTTTTATCAGTCTGCCAAGTTTCAGCTTTGTTGGAAGTACAGTAGAATATTGATGATCTATACATGAGTGAGTGACTAAGTGAGTGAGTCAGTGTCACTTGGAGGGGTTGTTAACTCCATGGAGATCTACGACTGTGCAAAGTTTGAGATTCGTAGCTTATTCCGAAGTAGAGTTTAAGGTAGGTCAAATATCGGCTGAAATGTTTTAACAAAAGATGGTTACGGCGCGCAAACTTGGCGAGGCACTGCCGTGCCCTCAGATCGAAAATCCCCGAAACACGTGAACTGATAACTGGATTTAAGTGTCAAATGCACCACCTGTCCTAAGAGTCAAGTGACTGGCACATTGCTTCAGAAAGAAGCAGCGCCACAAAAGAAGACTGAACTGAACTGACTGTTTTATAATTGTTGGTACAGGGTCATACAATTTTAGGTGGTTTCTCTACTTTTTGCCAGTACTGTATATAGAGTCGAAAACAAACGGACGTAATTGCATGGTTTGGTCACAGTGTAGATATTTTACATATTGGTTTTTAGATTTGCATTACTTTTGCGTGCTGGTATTTACGATAAATATGTATCTAAATAAAAAACATTCCAACGATTTTTTCCGAGAATTTTTATGCTTCTAGACAGCCTTGATGATCACATACCACTTGCAAAATATTGCGAAAACCCATTCTAACACGTATAACAACTCATGCCTTGTTTTTTAATTAGTTATTTATTTATGGCAAAACCAATCCAATAATGTTGTATTTTTCTTTTCTAAATAAAATAAAACAATAAGACAAACTTTTTAGCCAAAACACACGATATTTTGTATTACTCTGGGATATCAAAACTTTCTTATATTAATTAGACTGTATTTGACTACTTAACATAATCATTCTCATTTGACTTTATTAGCTGTCTTTTTATTTATTTGTAGCTTTAAAATCCGACGAAATAGCTTTAGTTATGGCTGTAAATAAAAATATGATATGTGTTATCACAAGCTAAGGATCTTAGTATGTGGTATAATGTTCTTTTTTTTTAAGACCAGTTTTATTTGTATGTATATATTTTACCATTCAGTGTTTAGATTTTTGTACCAATTATATTGGAGAATTATTTAATAAAGTAGATATTATTTTTAAAAAGTGAAAATAATTTATTTAATAACAAACACACACTATTTACAAATAAAACAAAATAAAAAACTGCGCTACTTCCTAGAAAGATTCAGCCATTCATTTATTTTGTTTTATTTTGACACACAACTTAAAAATTAATTAATATCGACGCAAATGTCAAATTATTTAACAGATGGTGTATCTAACTACTCTAATTCTTGCGATGATCGCAGATTGCGACACAAAAATATGGAAATGTATCAAAACGTAGCCTAAATTGTTATTGCCAAAAAAAACTCTAAAATTACTTAAAAATAATGACACACATGCATATTTGCGTAACAGAAAAAATTTAAACACATAAGAGGTGGTAGGAAAGTTCAATCACATTTTTTAAAAAACCTTGTACATAGAAAAATTTTTTCTACTTTTTGTTTATAACTTACTTAAAAATTCCAAAATAGAAATTTTGTAAAATTATGCACTCTAATAAAGATACAAAAAAATACTCAAAATTATTACCAAAAAGCTGTTCTTTTTTTTAACAAATAAAATACTCTGCCAATATATGGGCCCCTAAGCTCACACTAGGTACTATAGTTATAGTTTACGTGTGAGCTAATATAACTAAAAACTGAAATATATTTTATTCAACTCCAGACTAAATTACCTTTTGTTTGATACCACACAAGCCATGTTTTGATTTAAACTCAAATTTTCAAAATCTACCCCCACCCTTAAAAAAAGCAAAAACTAAAATGCTATTTGTTAAACTCCTCCAAAATCTACCCCCACCCTTTTATTTGGTTTGTGTTTGGTGGATTTTGTTCATTTTTAAATGGGACCATCTCGACCCAAGACCCAGCCTAGGTACCAAATTTCATTAAAATCGGCCAAGCGGTTTTTGAGTTATGCGCGTTGGTCGTTACAGACATACAGACAGACAGACAGACATACAGACAGACAGACAGACAGACAGACAGACAGACGGCGCAACAAAAAAGTTTCAAAATCATCTGAAACGCAAAGATATATAAAAAATTTTGAAATCGGAGCAACTTTTTTTTTCTCGAAAAAATTAGGATCACCATAGCTCACACTACTATAGTATAGTAGTAGTGTGAGCTAAAAATTATATAATTGCATATATTTCTTGATCATAATGAATCAGAAAATTATTTGACATTGTCATATTTGTCCATGTTTTCCCCCACTCTTCAAATTTGACAAATACGTTTTGTCTACTTTTGACCTTCCCCACCAACCATTAGAGTTTGGTGCATCATTTAAAATACACCCTGTGTGTTCCTAAATCTCGTGTACAAACGATAAGGGCTGATTCTTCGGCTTATTAAAATACTAAAAAATCCTATAAACATAGGTCCGCAAACGCTTCGTAACATATCTACAGATTGTTGACATTTTTGTTTCGTTTTTTCCTTTATAGCTGTTGCAGTTTTTTAAATATTTACCTCAAACTTGGATCTAAATAAGGCTACGTCATTGGCCATGTCAAATAATAATTAGAATCAACAAGGGCAATTTTTTTCAGGGGTGAAATTCAAACTTTACAAATTTTTTCGTATTTTTTAAATTTTATACTTTCCATCTATCCAGGATTAATCGCCCAGTGTCGCAAAATTATAGCAGGATTCGAACCCTGACTGCCTGGTGAGTGAAGCAAATATGCTACCACTATGCTCCAGGCATCGACTTCCTGCGGCCGTTTTCGAGCAAAAAATAATAAAAAATATTTACTGGATCACTATTTTATAGGAACATTTAGTTTTAAAACAAGTAAAAAAATCTCCCCTCTTCGTCAAAAGTGTTTTGACTTACTTTTTAAAACATATTTTTTTTTAATAAACGTAAATTTTAGTACCCGTGAATCAAAATTCAAAAAAAATGTTCGTAGCTAATAATCGGGTAAAAAGTTTTTTGTTGTGTTTTTATAAGTGTCTTTAGGACGAACCGGTGGACTGTACTTGATAGCATTTCATTAGATCTTGAAACCCCGTATGTGCAAAGATTTTGAGCAAGCCGTGAAAGAATGCAATTGAAACAAAACATTTTTACCCGATTACGCACGAAAATGTTTTGATATTTTATAAGTCCGATTAGGTTAATTAAACCTAGTTTTACCTTAATAGATACCTATTTTTCTTCAGTTATTACGCTTGCAGTCTCGCATGAACTTCGTTTTTTTGTTTTACATGCCTTAGCAACCTAAATACTGAGGATGGCGTAACACCAGGAATTCTACTGGCAGCCGCTATCTAAAAATTAAAAAAGTTCTCTAAATTTTTTCTGTATACCTCTAGTATTAGTGGCGTATATAAGGAGATCTTTTTCTCTAAGCCGATAGAAACCGAATACATTATAAGTGCGTTACAGTAGCAATTATTAGATACAACTATATATAAATATATTTCCAAGATACACTAGAGACCCTGTATCTATGAGATATTTTTGCAAAAGAGAGACGCGACAAACCCATCAAAGTCAATAAAATTATAGTTATTTAAACAACAAGGTTTGAAAACGACTCTCTGCACACGATCGAGACAGTTTGGTAGACCAAGCCGAAGGTAGGTACATCCTAATCTTGGAAAAACTTTAATTTGATTTATTTTGTAATGTTTGTTTTTGTTGCGCACTTATATTGTCTTCGGTTTCTATCAGCTCAAAGTCCTTTACCATACGGCCGGAGCATTCTTTAAACCAAACGGTATTTTATTAAATTGGAATGGACCACGTCTCGAGACTATGAATACGAAAATCGGTTGCGATTCCTTAGAAACTTGTATTTGCCAATTGGTAGACTTAATATCTCAAGTGCTAATATATTTGGCAGTTCTAAGGTTCTTTACCAATTTCACCACCTTAGTCCAAGTTTTATCTTGCAAAAACATTTATTAAAAGGTGTATCTAATAATTGCTATCTTTCCGCACCTATAATGCTTTCGGTTTCTATCAACTCAAAGTCAAGAGCAACTATTTTCTTAAAGGACCCTAACCACACTGCCGAAGCAATATTTAAACCAACGGCATTTTGTTAAAATGAAATAGACCACGCCTCTGGACTGCGAATGCGGTGAGCTGTTTCGATAGAAACTTGTACTTGATAACTGGCAGACTTAATATCTAAAGTGCTAATATATTTGATATAGTGCTCACTCATGGCAGTTCGTATGCGTCACCTAATATTGCTTTGTTTAAATTTCTGTAATCAATACAGAAACGCAACTGGCTCGATTTTTGCTTAATCAGGTGAATCAGATGGTTCCACAATACCCTATTTTTACATTTCATTGAACTCCACATGGACTTTTTGCAGTGCAGGTGATATTGGATAATCAGGAGATAAAAATTTCACCAAATTTGTATACCCTAGAGACCCTGTATTAAAGAAATAGAGAGGCTACAAACTCTTCAAAGTCAAATATATTTTAGTCAAAATCAAAGCATGAAAATATCGGTCTTCTATACTCTAGCCATGTTTAGAGAGAGACGAGCACCTTCTGCTCTTGTTAATTCATAAGCGTCGTAAAATAAAATGAAATTATTTTTAGCCAAACCTATACAGGGGGTGCGGACAAACTTGTTTTTTTTATGGTTACATGATGTTTCATGTCAGTCACCGCTGACAATTTAAATTATTTTAGTGAAACGCCAATGAACTTGGCAAGAAAATAACATAACAAATTTGGTGGAATTGGTAATTAAAATAAATTCTACACCTCCCTATTATCAAGTTTCCGCTGCACTATAAAAAAAGTTGATGGGGAACTCCATGGAATGTTAATAAAGGTATTGTGAAACCATCATATTCACCTTGGTTGTCACCGATACATTGCGCTTCTGTATTGATTGCAGAAATTTAAACAAAGCAAATCTAGCTGACGCATACCCACTGCCATAAGTGAACACCACATAGAGAAGCTTAGAACTGCCAAATACATTATAACTTTAAATACTAAAGCTGATACTTGGCAAATACAAGGATCTAAAGAATCGAAACCGGTTGCAGCATTCATAGTCCCGAGGTGTGGTCTATTCCAGTTTAATAAAATGCCGTTTGGTTTGAAGAATGATCCGGCATTGTGGCAAAGGTTCTTTGAGAAACTAGTACATCTTAACTTTGAGCTGATATAAACTGAAGACATTATAAGTGCGGAACAATAGCAAATATACATCTTAAAATGTCTTTTCCACTAAAATAAACTCTCTACTAATTAAAAACTTGTGATTATCCATTATCACCAGCACTACAGACAAAAGTCAATAAGGAACTCAATAAAATGTTAAAATAGGGTATTGTGGCTATATTGGCTATCACAGATAGTCATGATTAGGAAAAAATCGAGCCAGTTGCGATTCTGTCTTGATTACAGAAATTTAAATAAAGCAATATTAGCTGACGCATTACCTGCACTGAGGATGCGGAATTGTATGAAATTTTAAAAGGGGTATATTCACCGATAGCCATGAATAATAATAAATTGAAACAATTGCGCTTCTGTATTGATTACAGACATTTCAACAAATTGGAACAAATACGCTTCTGTATTGATGACAGAAATTTAAACAAAGCAAAGCTAGCTGACGCATACCCACTGCCATAATTGAGCACATATACATATAACTTTAGATACTAAAGCTGCCAATTGACAAATAAAAGTGTCTAAAGATTCGAAACCGCTCATAGTATTCATAGTCCCGAGGTGTGGTCTATTCCAGTTTAATAAAATGCCGTGGCAAAGGTTCTTTGAGAAACTAGTTGATCTTGGCTTTGTGCGGAACAATAAAAAATATTGTATATTGCGAAAATCAATGAAATATTAAAATAGGGTATTGATTCACCTTGGTTATCACCGATAGCCATGACTAAGAAAAAATCGAGTCAATTGATTTTCTGTATTGATTACAGAAATTTAAACAAATCAATACTGGCTGACGCATACCCACTGCCATAAGTGAGCACCTCATAGAGAAGCTTTGACCTGCCAAATACATAATAACTTTAGATATTTAATCTGCCAATTGGCAAATACAAGTCTCTAAAGAATCAAAACCGCTTGCAGCATTCATAGTCCCGAGGTGTGATGTATTCCAGTTTAATAAAATGCCGTTTAGTTTAAAGAATGATCTGGCATTCTGGCAAAGGTTCTTTGAGAAACTAGTTGATCTTGACTTTGACCTGATAGAATCCGAAGACATTAAAAGTGCGGAACAATAGTAAATATTAAAACGTTTTTTCAACTAAAATAGACTCTCTGCTAATTAAAAAAGTCATGATTATCCATTATCACATGTACCGCAGAAAAAAGTCAATGAGGTACTCAATGAAATGTTAAAATAGGGTACTGTGGAACCATCCGATTTACCTTGGTTATCACCGATAGTTATGATTAAGAAAAAATCGAGTCAATTGATTTTCTGTATTGATTACTAAAATTTAAACAAATCAATACTGGATGACGCATACCCACTGCCGTAAGTGAGCACTACATAGAGAAACTTAGAACTGTGAAATATATTATAACTATAGTTATTAAAACTGCCAATAGGCGAATACAATTTTATAAAGAATTAAAACTAATTACAGTATCCACAGTTCCGCGGCATCAATTCAGTTGTTTTTAAAAATGCTCCGGCAGGTAGTGTGATATTTATAAAGGTTCTATGAGAAAGTACTTGGCCTTAACCTTAAGCACAATGTTTTCAAATTTCTAGACGACATAATCATTATTTCACAATTCATCGTTAGAGCCATTGTGATAAACTGAAAGAGGTTATGACCAGGATAATAAACGCGACTTTGACTTTAACAAGGGAGAAAGTATATTTTGTAAACCAGAGCCTAAATTCTTTTGGAACGTTGAAAATCACTCAGGATTATTAGTAGACCTAGAGAAGCCATATTGAACATACCGACTCTTAAAAATATCACAGAGGTATAAGAAGATAGATTAAACTAGCACAGCTATTTTTGTTTTTACAGCCTTGACTAAGAAAAATATCAAATTTGACTAGAACCAAAATTCTAAAAATCTTTCCAAACTGATAAAGAACTCTTAATAAAGTCACTACTACTATTTTGTCCAGAATTTTGATCTTTTATGGCCTACTTGGCAAGCCTGAGAAGTCCTTTATACTACTTACCGTTTGTGGCTGTACTGCTGACAATTTTTCCCGTTCTTCGAAGCTCAAACTTAAATAATTTGAGTTATAGTCCAGATCCTTGGGTATCATCAGCTGCTCATTTTGTCTCACTTCCTTTACCTAACAAACAAAATATAAATTTGCTAAAACTTGTTGTTCTAAAAACTTATTTATATTTTAAGATAAATTTTATAAGACCTACTTTCTCTTTGACGCAATCGGGTATTTTTAAGAAACATGAAAAAAAAAACATTTAGTTTTTTATTGTATTTTATATAAAGTTACTTAATGTTCCAACTAAAGAAAAACACCCCACAAATCAGCATTTGGTACTTTTTTTAAATCAAAATTACCTCTTCAAACTGTTCAGCGGCCGCTACTTCATACAAAGATTCAATATGAAGTCGATTTTCCAAAATGGGGTTGTAGGTTAAAGGTAGCAGGACGGGTTCAATCATTGCTAGATTACTTATTGTTATTGGAAAGGTTTCACTATGGATATCCAAAACTTCAAACGCACTAAAATTAGGGTAAAGTATATAATTAACATTTGACCTTTTTGTTTAAAAAAAAGGGTACAAAAACATAATTCAAATATTCTTTTGGCGAAATTTGTTTTGACTCTTTCCTTATGGGCCTATATTGAAATGGAATTATTATTTCTTCTTTCTTTGTTATACGGTCCAAAGAATACATATTATGAAAAAAATCTAGACTACTAAAAAATTTAAAAATAAATATTATTATCTTTTAAACATTTTTACCTCGATTTCTGCATTGCATTTTAAATTAAAAACGCATGCATTGTAAAAATCTCAGAAACAATGTAAAAATCTTAGAAACAGTTGCATGAAGTGTATTAATTTTTTTTTGTTTTAAGCTTTTATTTAGCAATTTTGCTACAATGATTTCTTAAATTAACTTAAAATTACACTTGACATTCAAAAATACAATTAATAAGTATAAATTAAGACTATATTAATAAAATTTATTAACTTTATATTTTTTTTTTAAATTTGGTTCATTTTTAATTGACACTTTTAATTTATTCAAGCCTTTTGAAAATATTGATTTTTGAACAACTAATTTTAATGTAGTGCTTAAGTGAAATTCTTCCTTAGTCCGAGTATTGTAAGTGTGACATTTGGAATTTAGATTTGTAAATTATTATTAATTTTATAAATAAAAATCCAAAAATTATAAAATATATTTTTTTTTACAGTTTAATTTCTTTACCATTGTATTTATTTTAATATATCTATCTTCATTTAAAATTATTCTCATTGCTCGATTTTGTCAAATTGTAATTTTTCCAGAATATCTTCATTAGCTGAGTATAAAATAGTTGAGCAATATAAAAAATATGGCAAAATTATTGTGTTGTATACACATTTTTTTGAGAAAAATGTAAAAAAATTACTTACTCTTCCTAAATTTGAATGAATCCTCGACTTCCAATTTTTCATTGTTTATTTTAATTTCCAATTTTAATGGTACTTTTCAAATTTATTGTCATGCATTTCGTTTTATTAACATTTAACTTTAGTTTGTTGTATTTAACCAATTTAAAACTAATTTTAAGTCAGAATTTATTAAATAAATAATATGTTCCAAAGAATTGCCTTTAAAGTAAATTAACGTATCATCCGCAAAAATCTGATTTAAACAATTTTTTAAAATGGATGGTAAATAGTTTATGTAAAGAATAAATAATAATGGCCCCAATTTACTTCCCTGAGGTACCCCACTTTTGATTTTAATAAAAACATACGGGAAAAAATTATACTTGTTTTAATGTATACTAAAGAGTACAGAAGAGAGCGTCCTGTACAATTTAAATCGAAATTGTTAACAAAACCAAATTTCTCGTCCCAAAAAAACACAAAATTGTTTGCAAAAATATTGATTATTATCAACCTTTGGCCAAATCCCAAGATTCTTATCTAGTTTTACTACGTATCATTATGGGTATTGGGCATAAAGTATGATTGTGCATAAGTCAGTAGTTTTTGAAATTCTCCTCACCTTTTTTGTAAGTTACTCTTTGTCGCGTGCCTTCCCAAAAGTCTACGCCACTGGCTGGCGGTTTTTGTAATTTTTCTTAGTAATTCCAAACCTTCGTGAAGTTCAAGTTCCATTTGCTTCATTTTTTGGTAACGCTCTTCGCTTACGCAGCCGATTTCATAACCTATCGGTGTTAGTCGTTGATCGGCGTTGTCGGGTCTCAGCGTCAACCTAGATTTTTAAAAGAAAAACTTTCTGACCCAAAGAAAATGTAATAGTCCAGTAACAGGCTAATTATCGAAAGCGATTCCTAACAGAGTAGGTACGCAGGTGCAGAGATCTGTAACAATACGGTTTTTGCAGATTTGCTTTAATTTATTTAAGATTTATTTTAATATATTTGCTCATTTATTTCCTAAAGCCAAGTCAAATATTAACGGTTTCTTGGTTTCTTTTCTCAGTGAAACCAAAACCTAGAGAAAATATATCTGGAAGTAATTATTTGCAATTAATGACGGTCTATATTATCCCTGGTGTAGACGTGAATAGGTTCTCTGAAAAACCCAGACATATGTTAAAACAACCATATAAGTATTATTTAAAATTATGATCATACCCGTTTTGCCACGGTTTTCGTATAAACTTTAAAGACTTAACTTATCATATTTAAAAACAACAATTGTCATTGGCAAGCCTTAATAACATTTTGTTATTTGGCACTCTATATACGTATTGGAACATTTTCTCAGTTAACAAGCATTAATTAGTATCTTTTGTACTGTAACTAGCTTTAAGATATTTTTTGAGAAAATGGCAACATATAAACAGTTAGTTTTTAAGCAAACTTTCTGACTGTTAATAGTTAAAATGTATTGGGCCAGTTCGTTCAAAGGGCCATTATCTTATATCTTATTTAAATTGTTAAACTGGATAATCAAAAAAGTCATGTTCCAACGCTTGCAGAGGAATTTGGAAGTCCTGTCGTACTTGCTTTGGTGCTATCCTTTTCTATAGCACAGGAAAACGTAGCGTAAGCTATAGTCTCTGAGCGCACCAAAGAGAAGTGGAAGGGACGGCAAAAATACCTAGAAATTTCTTTACGTGTCGGAAGACAGAGTTTAGTGAAGTCTTCAACGGTCAACTACTTTTTTAAAATCGAGATTTATTCAGGGCAATTACTTTTCCTTTGAATAAATATCTTTTACTTAATTCTTAGTATAACTCAATTATCATCTTAACATATTTTATTAAGTATTTACTATCATTTATTTCTGAATTGAGTTATCGATCGTTTATACCAGTTAATCACTGGTTTAATTAACCATCAAATTACTTTTTTTTAAATAAAACTTTCTTGTTGCCAAACATTTTGTTTATAATTTTATAATTTCCCTACCTTAAGTACCATACTATAACAGGTACCAATCATTCTGACACAACAGTACTAAATTAATTAGTATGTAAAAGTCATTTTGACATAATGAATTTTATAAAATAATAATTTATTTAAATAATACCTATAAAAAAAGGTAAATAGAGGGTGTAGAAGTATAAGAGAAAAATGGTTGCAACCAATCTCATAAAGAGAAAATAATAATCAAATGAATAAAGTTTAGTACATAAGCAGTGATAAGGTCTAGTGTATGAAGAAAAGGAAGACAAAGAACAATTGAACAGGTATGTATGATTTTCCCACATTGTTTATTTAATTGAGAAAAACACCTATGGCGCGCTTCCTTCAAGAACCGTCAGATTCCCTTTCGAGAGTTAAATTAGTCAATCAGTATCATATTTAATATTTTAATTTATTATTTCTAAGTTGTTGCAAAAATTGGTGCCTAACAACATGAAAGCCTTGGCCACTTTATTTGACAGTACCACTGTCATACAAGCCGCCTGTTACAGATATTTTGAGCGTTAAACTGACTAAATATAGAGGGTCAGTTAACAGTGAACGTGGACAAGACACAGTACTTATGTATTGGAAACGAATCAAGTGAGTTAGAACTAGACAATGGGCAAACAATATCTCCATGCAATGAGTATGTATACTTGGGTCTCACATTTGATAAGACACGAACAGACTGTAAAAAACTGGAAAAAAAAATAGTAAAAGCAAAAAAGGTTATTGGATGTGTTAACAGTATTTTATGGAGCAGAGAGATAAAAAATAATGTAAAAGCACGCTGTTGTATAGAATAGACTTGTCGCGTAACAGAAAAATTCAAAACAAAAATGGAAAGTGTCGAAATGGATGCAATAAGAAGATCAATGAGAATATCTAGAACAGATCATATAAGAAATGAGATCATAAAAGAAAGAATGTGAATCGAGGGAGGGAAGCATAAAGAACGACATCACTAAAAGACAACTAATATGGTACGGCCATGTACAATGGATGAACGACGAAAGATTACCAAAGCATGTCCTAAAATGGCACCCAATAGGGCATGGAAAAAGGGGTAGTTCTAAACTAGAATGGCAACAGTCAAAAGATCAATGAGTCAAAAAAACCTGACAGAAGCTGATTGTCAGGATCGAAGGAGGTGGAGAATAGGCGTCGGACAACGTTAAAAAAACGTTCTAAGCCGACATAGTAGTAGTAGTATTTTGACATGTTTGCGGTGGGAGACACGGCCGTCAAAGCATCTAATTTGTATGATAAAAGTTTTTTTTATGTTTGATATCACAAAATCTTCAAAGGATCAGGCACACCTCTTATGGGATTTCTGTAATCCGTCAAACTTCATGTAATTTTGGTATGTTGTAGACTGAACCTTTCTTATCAAAAGTTCTCATGGACCCAACTCAAATTAATGACCAGTTTTTGAAATACAGGGTGTTGAAAGAGATAATGTCCAAGAAGCATAATAGCTCTCTAGACGGGCTTTCCAAACATAAACGCAATGTTTTTATTACATATATTTACGATTTTTTTTTTAAATCTGTACCTTTAAAACATTATCTACGGGGTGTTTAAGTAAATATCAGTCGAATGTTTAAATGAGAATCAAGCTTCAGTGTGCTGCAGAATAAACCTTGCTCATCAGAAGTTCTCATGGGGCCAACTTAAATGAATTTCCAGTTTTTGAAATACAGAGTGTTGAAATTGATAATGTTCAAGATGCATAATAGTTCTTTAGACGGGTTTTCCAAACATATACGCAATGTTACTATTACATATAGAGTATTTATTAGTTTTTTAATGATTCTTGACTTATTAAGTATTTAATACAGGATGTTTCGACAAATATAATTTTTTAAATACTATTAAAAATATATGTATTGTATATATTATTAAGTATCCTACTAAAAACACAAGGCTTTTGGCGAGTTTGTGCTGTAAAAAAAAGCGAAACGGGACTAATTGTAAACAAAAAGGGACTTTTTTTAAAGAAAATCCTCTACCACCCTGTAGATAATGTTTTAAAGGTACAGATTGAAAATAGTAAACAAATCGTAAATATATGTAGTAGCAACATAGCGTAAGTGTTTGGAAAACCCGTCTAAAGAGCTATAATGCTTCTTAGACATTATCACTTTCAACACCCTGTATTTTAAAAACTGGTCATTAATTTAAGTTGGGCCCATAAGAACTTTTAGTAAGCAAGTTTCAATCTAAAACACACTAAAGCTTGTGTCTCGTGACCAACTTCGACTAATATTTAATTAAACACACTGTAGATAATGTTTTAAAGGTACAGATTGAAAATAATAAATAAATCGTAAATATATGTAACAATAACATTGCGTATGTTTGGAAAACACGTCTAAAGAGCTACTATGCTTCTTAGACATTATTACATTCAACACCCTGTATTTCAAAAACTGATCATTCATTTAAGTTGGCCCCATGAGAACTTTTGATGAGCAAGGTTTAATTTACAACATAGTACCACCCTGTAGATAACGTTTTAAAGGTACAGATTAAAAATAATAAATAAATCGTAAATATTGTAATACTAACATTGCGTATATGTTTGAAAACCCCGTCTAAACAGCTATTATGCTTCTGTTACATTATCACTTTTAACACCCTGTATTTCAAAAACTGGTCATTAGTTTGAGTTGGGCCAATGAGAACTTTTGATAAGAAAGGTTCGGTCTACAACATATCAAAATTTCATGAGGTTTGACGGATTACAGAAATCCCATAAGAGGTGTGCCTGATCCTTTAAGCAAAAAATTAATTGTCACCACCCATTCATTAGTTTTCAACAGCCACTAATGTACCACTTATTAGTGCCTGTGCACTCTGTTTGAAATCACTTAACTTAAAAATAGACCGATGTAATTTGGATAATTCTAACCCAAATAAAAATTTAATATAAAATGTTCTATAAATATTTATATAAATAAAAACTAGAACTTAAACCTGTACATACCTAAATTCTGCTCGACTAGTGAACATCCTATAAGGTTCAGTAGTTCCCAAAGTTGTTAAATCATCCACCATAACACCCATGTAACCCTCGGTTCTGCTTACTATCAGTGGATTCTTATTTTGAATCTGAAAATAACAACAAAAATCTTCTTTTGCTATAAATGTAAATAAAAGTTGTAGAAAATTGTGATTCGTTAACCACTATTTTTTAATTGCCCAAAAATACAATGATTTTCAGAATTCATTACGTATATGGGACACTGAGGCAAAAATTTAAAGAGTTTTTTTAGAGTGAGAACATACAATGAATGCTAAGCATTGCAACCTTTCTCTCTCTAATTCTAATCACCGGTTGTATAGTGTGAACTTAATACTTCAAAGACATTGTCATTTGTGATTTGTCATCAAAGTGTTTGTCAATGTTGTCAGTATATTTTTAAAACTGTTTTTGTTGAACAAAAATAAAAAATGGGAACAAGATGCGTTGCTTGTAAAAACGAGTTTTATAGGAGTGAAAAGCCGGTTTCCTTTTTGAAGTAAGTAGCTTTGATTATTAAAAAAGCTTTATTAGTACCTAATCGCAGTAAAAATCCAGTTATAGATTAAAAATCAAACGTCTGCGAACTTTCAAAACCACAGAATATCAACGGAGAGTAAAAGTAAAAAAGGAAAGGTAGCACTCCTGCCTAGCGTGCTCTCTCTACAAAAAATATCAATATTTTTGCCTCACTTTGGATATATGTAAAGGCCCATCCAGTTATATATTTAGAGATCATTGCCCGAAAATTAAAAGATACGGTATGCCCGTAAAAAATTGCAAAATATGCCCAACTTTGAATGGAGATAACGATCTCGATCACTGTTGGTCGTATTTTTATTCAAGCCTTTCTTTTCTCTCAGCATTTATTGCACATATACCTCAAATGCCAAAAAAAAGTTATAGACAAATTTTTAAAAAAATAACTCCATCAAGGACTGGTTTTTATATGTTTGTTGTATCCGTTCTTGGTTGACTAAAAACATCTTTGTTCCGCATTATAAATGTAGCTTCAATAAACTTTTGTTTTTGCCAAGCTTCTGACCACTAAATCCAGTCACAATTTGGCCAAACATAATTTGCTAAGCCGAATTTTCAAACATGATTTGGCTAAGCCGAAATTCTGTATTTTTTTTTATGTTCATTTACTTTTACCTGAAGAAGGCGTTCAAAACTTCTTATCGTATTTCCCGATGAAATTACTTTTCTAACATTATAGTGTTTGATGTTCGTCTATGTCTTCTGAACCCCAGTGGCGGCTGGTGACGTTATAAATTGGGGGGGCAGAAATTGAAATTGCATGAAAAATGAGATAAAAAAACTTACCGAAACAATTTTATTTTCCAAACATGCAGCCACTTGGTGTAGTATTTAGTTTATTTGTTTATAGATAAAGTCCATTCGCCTTTCTTTTACATGCGCATAGTGCTCAACGACAAGCTCATTAAAATTGTCCGTAGTCAACAATTTTCTTTCAATTGAACACATAGCCCAGGCGTTCAATCTACTTTCACACATTGTATTTCGCGTAAATGTTTTAATACGCTTTAATGTTGAAAAGGAGCGTTCACATTCAACTGTTGTCATAGGCCTTGAACATATGATTTTTAATAATTTGCACAGTTAATTATGTAATCGACGGTATTTATTTCCATTTTAAAAACAAACGATAACAAAAACAAACAATGACACGCGATCGGCAAATCTTTTTACTACTGACATACCCCAAATCAAAACAAACTCACACGTCTTCACTAAGGATAAAACTGGCAACGCTGTTAACCACAGATAATAAAAAGAACTAGACAATCATGTCCTAAGAGAAGATTTAACTTTTTTTAAATAAATCAATTAAAAATACTGTTTGTTGTCTAGTTTTGGGAGGAAACTGTCCTGTTGCCCTCTCTGTAGCAGTCGCCACTGCTGAAACCCCTTGTCAGTCACAAAATTTTACTATCCCCATTTAGGTGTTATTGTCCAAAAATTAACTACTACCATCCTCAATAAGTTACTACTGAAAAATCAGTTTAAACTCTTATTTGTCCCGGCTTATCAAATTCGGAATTGGTCAATTACTACCCTTACAGAAATCTTCACATAAATATTTTTCTTGCGACCATCCATCCACAAATCTTTTTTTATCATATGAAGAAAGGCTTGAGAATTGCAGGACACAATTACATTTTTAGCTCACACATATACTATACTATAGTAGTGTGAGCTATGGTGATCCTAATTTTTTCGAGAAAAAAAGTTGCTCCGATTTCAAAAATTTTTATATATCTTTGCGTTTCAGATGATTTTGAAACTTTTTTTGTCGCGCCGTCTGTCTGTCTGTATGTCTGTCTGTATGTCTGTCTGTAACGACCAACGCGCATAACTCAAAAACCGCCTGGCCGATTTTAACGAAATTTGGTACATAGGCTGGGTCTTGGGTCGAGATGGTCCCATTTAAAAATGAACAAAATCCACCAAACACAAGCTAAATAAAAGGGTGGGGGAAGATTTCAAAAATTAGAGTTTATGTGAAAATAAGGCGTGTGTGATATCAAACAAAAGGTAATTGAGTATGGAGTTAAACAAAATATATTTTAGTTTTTTTTTCTTCAAAAAGGGTGGGGGTAGATTTCAAAAATTAGAGTTTACGTGAAAATATGGCGTGTGTGATATCAAACGAAAGGTAATTGAGTCCGGAGTTAAACAAAATACATTTTAGTTTTTGTTTTTTTAAGGGTGGGGGTAGATTTCAAAAATTTGAGTTTAAGTCAATACATGGCTTGTGTGGTATCAAACAAAAGGGAATTTAGTCTGGAGTTGATTAAGATATATTTCAGTTTTTAGTTTTATTAGCTCGCACGTACACTATAACTATAGTACCTAGTGTGAGCTTAGGGGCCCATATATTGGCAGAGTATTTCTGAAATGCCAGGTGAATTTAAAGCTTCGAACATTATTTTGAAAAGTTACGTTTTCCAGATTGCGTAGGAACTCTGCAGACCTAGAAAAATCTCTTACCTTCGCAGCAGCATTAATTCCTGCCAAAATACCCTGCGAAGCGGCCTCTTCGTACCCCGTGGTACCGTTAATCTGCCCAGCTAAAAACAATCCGTGCACCCTTTTCAGTTCCAGGGATGGATGTAACTCCCGTGGATCCACAAAGTCGTACTCCACTCCGTACCCTGCTCGCAGGATTGTAGCGTTTTCCAGGCCTCTTATCGAGTGGATGATTTGTTCTTGTAATTCTTCTGGCATGGTACAGGACAATCCTGAAAATGGATATTGTAGATATAGTATCGGCCAAAAGCAGAGGAACTCCCTAAAATTTTAGATAACAAATTAATTAAGAAGAATATCAAAATATAACATCATAACTACAGTAAATAAAAAACAGCCATCTCCCTTTTAGTTTCCATTATTACATTTGATTAGTAGAAAACTGAACACTACTTATGTAGGTATAATTAAACTCAACTATAAGTAAAAGCCGCACGCAAATCCGCCGATATTCGGTTACTTTGATTCGCTTGTCGGAAGCTTTATTGACGTAGAGCTAAGGGCAAATTGACTCTTAGGTACAGTGCTAAATTCAACATAAACAAGTTTGACTGTAATGGTAAAGTTTAACAAAACATTTCCCAGCTAGTAAAAAACATTTATTTTTAAAATGTGTATTAGAGACTTGGGTATACTGTTATCTCAATTCTTTTTACGGTATACCATTTTTGCGTACTTGGCTTTTATTTACATGAAATGTTTTTGTTATGATATAATAATATGCGTACCTTAAAGGGGAAAAATATTGTTGGCACTTTAGGCGAAAATATTCTACCTACTACTTTTTCCTTATTTTGGGGATAAAAATTTTATCTCCAATTTTCGGGTTCATGTTGATTCTTAGCCGACAAAATTTTAGAATTTTTGTTTGACCGATTTTTTTCAAGACAATAGATTAAAACAGTTTGTGTTCGAATGTCGTTTTGTTCAAACTATTTTATTCTGAACATATTTTTTGAATTTTGACCGTGTTAGGTTAGATAAAATTTTTAATCGAAAAAGGTCAGAAGGTCTGTCTAAACAGGTTCGGAAGAAGCTTCCAGCCCCTGGATGTGATTATACCCTTGATTTGGATTGATGACGAGGACAGGGTAGTAAAAACAAAGGTTCAAAATAAAAGATTCGGAATTTAGGTATTTGAAAAATATTATTAGAAAAAAATGTTCCACAAAAATGTAAAAAAATGTAAATCAAAAGAAAAAAATTTCGAAAATTAAATTATTCAAAATATGAATTTCTTTGGGGAAAGTGTAATGATAATTACCGTTTGGATAAATGACATCACTATTGAGTCCCTCTGGTTCCAGCCAAATATAATGCTCTCTTCCAGAAAACCTGAGGACTTTCGACTCAATGCTGGGACAATATCTGGGACCCGTGACCTCCTCGAACACGTGCCTGTTTAGGTGTATGTTGTCTTTTACGATTTTTTCAATTGCGGAACTAGTTTTGGTTAGATAGCAGATCATCTGGTCTTTTGCCTAAAACAACAAATCAAATTAATAAGTGATGTGGTTGGGTTTATGTTAAGTAGCATAAAAAAACTTGTTTCACTTAGTTTAAAAGTTTAAAAAACTAGTAAGGATAATTTTGACAACCTAACATAATATGGTTTTAGCCCAGTCATATTGGGACATATCCCCACATATTCTCCGCCAAAATCCCCCTTGAGCTTCGCTAGATATAAGGCCTCAAACGTCCTAAAAATCAGTTTTTTGCAATTTTCTCGAAAACTAAAAACTTTGTTAAAAAAGTGAAGAGAGACAAAATAACCAAATCATTTGGTCTACAACGTAAGATTAAGAAAAAAACCTAACCTAACATTAAAAAAAAAATCCTACCCTGTAGTTAACTTGTTTTAACATGTTGATACTTTATAATATTAAGCATGATCACCACTTGTACAAAACACCATGTACTTAAATTTAGTCAGGGCTATCAAAATGGACGGGCCACGATCCTCCACTTTGTTGACGTCACATCCGGGGCTGATTTTTTTTTGATGGTCACGTTACGACACAGCTGATTGTCTTTAACATATTGAAGTTGGAATGACGGTTCATGGATATTTGATTTTTTTTAAAATAAAGCCGTTTTTGAGATTGTTTTTACTATATTCTCGCAGAACAATTTTTTTTTAATGTATAGTAAGCCCTAATTTTTCATAGCCGCTTCATTAGCTCACACAAAAATTAAGTTTAAAGTAGAAGCGAATGTGACAATCACATATGACAAAGTCAAACACATGTCAAATATAACAGTTGGCATGTGGTACATGGCGGGTAATTTGAATTCAAAATAAGGAATGCTAAATCTTGAAGATTTAAACCTTTTAATCATGTTGCTTCCTTACAAACCTTTGGTGGAATATCGGGATGGTGTCTGAGAATATTTCACTGAAATTTTGCGGAAATCTGTAGTGCCATTTTGAAAACATCATAAAAAAACGTCTGACCTCCCATAAGACCCAATGTAAAATTCAGCCCCGGGAGAACAGCTGATTTTTTCAGGGTCGTGGCCTCTATTTTTGTGTTGGCCTTGATTTAGTTTTTGTTTCTTTAAAGTTAAACAACTTTAAGTAGGTAAGGGTTACGCCAATGGTCAATAATAGCCGGACATGGGACTTGGAAATTTTTTTTATACAATTAAGATTTTTTTTGTGAAAAAAAAGCATACATAAAAAAAGTTTAACTTCAAGGTAGAAACAGCCTTAAAATATCAGCAAATGTGCACACTTTTATTTTATTTTAAATTCCGGTCAAACTGCTATTGATAGCAAAAATAGTGTTTCACTAAACTTTAATGAGACAAAGGGGTTTAAACAAAATAAATGTAACCCCTTAGCAGTTAGATTTTTAAGGGTTTGAAATTATAAACAGGTACATAAAGTTTTACCGAGTAGTCGTTGTATCGTGATCTTTCCCCATATATTTTTTTGTTTTAAGCTTTTATTTAGCAATTTTGCTACAATGTTTTCTTAAATTAACTTAAAATTACACTTGATATTCAAATTTACAAAATACATAATATACCTAATATAACCCATTTAACTAACAAACTTAAATCTCTCTTGTCTACAAAAAATACCAAAATAGCTGTATACAACACAAATACTATAAGAAGTGAGCTTTTTACTAAAAATAATGATAAAACACCAATAAACAAAAAGACAGATGTGATTTACAGAGTGAAATGTCACAATTGTCCAGATAGCATATACATTGGTCAAACATCACAATATTTAGAAAAAAGAATTAATCAACATATATATGACTGTAACATAATAAACCAAGGAAAAATAAAACAAACAGCTCTGAGCATGCACCATTTCCAACTGGGTCATAACTTCAACTTTAACGATGTGCAAATCCTCGATCCTGAACCCATTAGAGAAAAAAGAGAGTTCACTGAATCAGCTTATATTTTAAAAAACAAAAGCTCTATAAACTTAAAAACTGACTGTGATAACCTGAGCAGGGTATACCACCATATTTTAACCAATTTCCCTTGATTAATAAACCTAACCCCTTTTGTCAATATCTTTCTCTAAAAATATACGTTTTCTATCAACAAATAAAAGATTAAAATATAAACAATAAAACAATGGAAAAAAAGAAAAAAAACATCCATATTATTTATCAATTCGCAGATACCTTTAACCGATTACCTACTGAAAACATTCAGTCAAGCAAAACACGGGGTATGGACATACACTAAAAATATTATTTTAAAACCCAAAAATCGCATTTATAACATTTAAACAAAAAAAACAAACTAATAATAAATAAACAAACGATAAAAATATATTGTGTTGTAATGTGTCTTCAGTGTGTTTGTATGGTTCTTGATATACTTATTATATATTTTACGTTTTTTACTAATTTAAAAAAATTAGTTTATGACCTTTGTCAGTTGGAGTAATTGAGGTAAGTGGAGAAAACAAGATATATATTACATCTCCTCAAAAAATGTTGATTTTATCTCCTAAACTATTTTTACTTGTATTTTTTTAACATTTGAATGTAATGTCTTTTTAACTCCTCCAACTTTTTTGTTTTTATTATTTTTAAACATTTTTACCACTTGTGTTTGTAATAGGATTAACTTTTTTGTTAATTAAGATTTTATTCAAATAGTGTAACGTCTTTTTAGCTCTGAAGAAGCTGAAAAACCATCACCGAAACGTCGGCAAAAATTAACAACAACAGACAATAAAAAATTTACCAGTCCAAAAGCTCGTGATTTTCTTCTACCTACAATAAATAAATAGGTATAAACTAACACTATATTAATAAAAAATAAACTTATATAAATTGTATTGAAAATAAATATTTTTGATACTTTATATATTATATATTTTTTATAATTTGGTTCATTTTTAATTGACACTTTTAATATATTGTATTCACTCAATCCTTTTGAAAATATTGATTTTTGAACAATTAATTTTGATGTAGCGCTTAAATGAAAATCTTCTTTAGTCGGGTATTGTAAGTATGATAATTATAATTTTGATTTATAAATTGTTTTCATGTTTACTAAAGGCTTTAGTTTCTAAGATATACAAAAAATAATTTAGCCATGAACATATAGCCGATTTTTCACAGCCCTGACGAAAAATCATGACATAAAAATCTGAAAATTGCATATTAATACGAGTATTTATTAAAACGTTATGTAAATACCTCTGTTTATAATTTTCTACCCTTAATAAACCACCCTTATGTTCCATTTATTTTTATCTAAATCGCTTTGTCACATTTAAATTTAGTCAAACACTATTTTTTTCTAAAATTTTATAAAAATTACGTTAATATCTGTTAAGCTGGAATTTCAAATAAAATAAAAGTGTGCGCATTTGCGCATATTTTAACACTGTTTCTAACCAGAAGTTGAATATTTTTAATATTATGCATTTTTTTTATCATACAGTTTCTAATTGTATAAAAATTAAATTTTGAAAATACTACTACTATGTCGGTTTAGACCGTTTTTCCACGTTGTCCGACGCCTATTCTCCACCTCCTTCGATCCTGACCGTCATCTTCCGTCAGGTTTTTTTGACTCATTGATCTTTGGATTGACTGTTGCCATTCCAGTTTAGGACGCCCTCTTTTTCTGTGCCCTATTGGTTGCCATTCTAGGACCTGCTTTGGTAATCTTTCGTCGCTCATCCGTTGTACATGGCCGTACCATATCAGTTGCCTTTTAATGATGTCATCCGTTATGCTTCCCACGATTCCCATTCTTTCTTTTATGATCTCATTTCTTATATGATCTGTTCTAGATATTCTCATTGATCTTCTTATTGCATCCATTTCGACACTTTCCATTTTTGCTTTGTATTTTTTTGTTACGCGACAAGTCTCTATTCCATACAACAGCGTGCTTTTCACCATTGTTTCATATATGTTAAATTTTACATTCTTTTTTATCTCTCTGCTCCATAAAGTACTGTTAAAATAAACTACTTACATCAATCCAAACCCTGTCGTTCATAAAAGAAAATGGCAACGGTGGATCATCTCCTTTTTGAATATCACAAACTGAATAATCGATGGTGTCTTTTTTCAATCTCGGAGGTGTGCCCGTTTTCAATCGGCCTATTTTAAGGTCTAGTTTTTTTAGAGTATTTGCAAGACCTAAATAACAATTAAAACAAATTTTTATTATTCAGGTTGAAAAAAAAAGTTGTGTGGTTTTTTTGCCCCCCCCCCCCCCGGGTATAAAGTGAAGGTACTTTTCTTAAAAGGGATTTTTTGACATATCTTTCAAACTTTAAAGGTATTTTCGTTCAGTAGAAATGCCTGAAGAGATTTTTATTGTGTAAGTAAAATTTCTTTCAAAAAGAGGCTCTTGATACATCTTGGCAACTGTTTTAGATCAGTCCAATGTTTTCAGAGCCTATATACTTTTACACAATGATATCTGTACAGGGTGTCCCATAACTTAGGGCCCATAGCCCACCAGGTGATAGAGGAGGTCATGTCTGATAGAAAAGTTCCTATAATGCATGGGTCAAAACTTTTTCTTTGTCGAGATACAGAGCATCAAAGTTGGCGATTTTTTTGATAATAACTTTTTAAAAAAACGCAGTAAAATTATGAAATTGGGTAATGTCGTGTATTAGAACAAGAGCAATAATTTCAAATAAAAATAATTTAAAAAAAATTAGTCTGGCAATTTTTTTTAGAAAAAACTATTTTTTTTGGTATGTCATATGAAACGCAATGTTTTTTTTTTAAATATTTTTTGTTAATAAAAACAAGTCTCTAGCGAGACATAAAAATAAAATATTATTGATATTTTTTAAAAAAATAAGAGCAAACAGTTTTTTTTTAATATTATTTTTTATACCTTTTTGAAGGTCATTTTGACAGCCGGTATCTACTCAACTTGTAATTTTATTAAAAAAAGGAATACTAGATTTTTGAATCACAATTAGCTAAGGATTCAGCTGGCTGTGACAGATTTTTTTTTTGTAAAACAATTTTCCCCCACTCCTCGAACTTTAAAAATCCTATATCTTATGTTATATAAACTTTTTTCTCGGAAATAACCTCCTCTATCAGCTTTTGCACTATGGCCTCTTATTTATGGGACAGCCTGTATAACTTCGTATATAATTCATTGGCTTTAAATAAATGGATAGTGTTTTAGAAATTCTTGTGACAGTGTTTTTTTTTTAATATACTTGCCTATAGCGCTTTCGTCCCCTATTCGGCCCGCTGGGTATTTTCTTAGTCCTATATTGATCATCCCCCTTAAAAATGTGCCCGTGGTGATGATTACACAGTCCGCCCTGATTCGAGATCCATCCTCTAAAACCAAAATAATTTATTATGGATACCCTCTTATTTTTATTACAAGCTTTTATTTAGCTTCAGATGTTCTGTCTAACTAACTAACTAACTATCTATCAAATCTTGTGAAGCGTTTTTGACACACTTCCCATTATCCGATTTGGATGAAATTTGGTACCACCATGTGTGTACCATGACAATACAACATTAAGTTTTTGACACACTTCCCGTTATCCGATTTGGATAAAATTTCGTATACACATAGTGGTCCGATGATAATACAACTATAAGAAAAAAGTATGCTCCCCCTACCCCCACCCCCTTCCATAGAAAAATTTGTTTTTGACACACATCCCGTTATCCGATTTGGATGAAATTTGGTATACATATAGTGATCCGATGACAATACAATATCAGGATAAAAATATCCTCCCACCCCTACCCCCACCCCCTTTCATAGAAAAATGAGTTTTTGACACACTTCCCATTATCCGATTTGGATGAAATTTGGTATTCACATAGTGGTCCGATGACAATACAACATTTAAAAAAAATATCCTCCCACCCTTACCCCCACCCCCTTCCATAGAAAATGCGTTTTTGACACCCTTCCCATTATCCGATTTGGATGAAATTTGGTATACATATAGTGGTCCGATGACAATACAACATTGAAAAAAAAATACTACCACTCCTACCCCCACCCCCATCTATAGAAAAATGCGTTTTTGCCACACTTCCCATTATCCGATTTGGATGAAATATGGTATACATTAAGTGGTCCGATGACAATACAACAATAATGAAAAAATGTCCAGACCAACACCTACCCCGCACCCCCTTCCATAAAAAATGCGTTTTTGACACACTTCACTTCAAATGACTTTTATAAAATTTGGTATATGCATAAAGGTCCGATGACAATACAGCCCAAACAAAAAATATATTTCTACCTCTACCCCCACGCTCTCCTTTCCCCAATAGAAAAATGAGTTTCCAAACAACTCACGATCAGCGATTTCATTATAATCTAGAATAAACTCTTCTGTTCTGTTATTGAACAAATATTTTCATTTAACAGAGTAGATAGCTGAGACTAAAAAGTAGAAAATAAATTAGTAAAATTTTTTTTTAAGTCACAAGCTTTTATAAAATGCACTAAAAATTAAAAAATAATTTTCTAACATTCTAATATTATCATAATAATAAAAGCGATGGCCGCAAATCCAAGCATAAGTTAATATAAATTTGTGATCTAAACACTTAAAGAATATTCAACATAGCAGGTCATCAAAGATATGTTTATTGTGCCGCAATGTTATGCCATTGCCATACCTATGTCAGAGAAATGCTGGGGTATCTTAGGTCGGGTTGGGTGGGTTTGGTACCTTTGCATTTTTCTGCTAGATTGATTCTTGCAAATAGTGATATTTAATTAATACGAATATCTTATCGTGCTAACATCGTCAACATTTCCATCAGTCGGCCATCGCTTTTATTATTATGATAATATTAGAATGTTAGAAAATTATTTTTTAATTTTTAGTGCATTTTATAAAAGCTTGTGTGACTTAAAAAAATTTTTTTACCAATTTATTACCTTACTAGCCCGCGCAGCAAAGACTATATATAAAAAAAATGTATTGTTTTTGATGAAAAAAAAATTGAAATAATGCCGAAAATGTGATATTTGGGTCTATTTGGACCAAATATAAAAACTGAAGCAATCATAGCTTGCTTTGGAAACAATGGCAAATTTAAATTCGCAAACGCAAATTTTCAAATGCGCATTCGTATTTTTTGTCACCTAGACACACAGCTGCTGTGTGGATGGACGCCATTTTTGTTGTTTATTTATATTTTCGGTGTTTTGTGTTTGTCCTGTTAAATTTTGGTTTTTTCTATAAAAAATTAGAAATAATTCACGTAAAACATATGCGGCTTGTAGGAAAATGACCGGGAGAAGAAAGGGAGTGCCATTTGATAAGTAAGTATTTGTATTTTTCTTTACAATATGATAATAAAGTTAATTGTAGTTTATAGATGCCATTAAACACTCTTCGTGGTGCCCATAACAAATCTGCACAATTAATTTTAGAAAAACTGCAATTTTATTCCGCAATTTGATAAATTTACACCCGATCAACCAGTTTTTAGAAAAAAAAATAATAGACAATCTTAAATTTTTAACTAACTCAACTAATATGGTGCGTATCTAAAAGGTATTTGATTTGGACCTAACTTAGGAATCTTGTCGAGACGTCTGTCCGTGTGTGTGTGTCTGTATGTCAGTCCGCCTGAAGCTATCGTGCTTCAGACCCGCCTGACGAATTTATCTGAAACTTTCATTAAAAGTAGTGTTTGACACTGTAACGAGCTGATTAGATTTTGATGAAAATCCATTAATGTTAAAAACAGGTTTTTGACTTAAAAAATTTGAAAAAATACTAAATTTTTAACGGAGCATCGCATCAATTCAGAATATAGTAGAACACGTTTTTCTCAATGATTTGTGTATAACTAAAACCTTCGTAGGAGCTTTCATTTCTGAGATATTTACAAAAAATTGTTTTCAATGCTGCTATAGTATGGAACTTGGAGTATACTAATGGGCTAGGGAGATATGAGATCCGTCATGGATCCATTTATTTTTTAATTATTATTAAACACTACTACTGTTTTCCAGAAGTCCTCTTTTTCACTCCTGAACTTTAAAATACAAAATAAATCTTCTGCATTTGTTTAGAAACTTTTTGGTGTTGTTTTTTGTATCAGCCACTGTTAGGCTTATGGATACAGAATAAAAACCCTTTATAAAACTTAATTTTTTGAAAATGGTCGTGTGTGTGTGTATTTGTGTGATCAACAAACTACACGCCCCACAATTTTATTTTAGTCTGTTAAAAGTATGTAATTCCTTTCTGTTCATTTTCTGACAGCAATCGGTAAATTAAGCTACATATTCAAAAATAAAAAATATCCTAAAAAAACAAAAGTAAGGGATGTCAGAGAAGTAGCAAAATTAAAATGGGAATTTGCTGGTCATATCAGACAGAAAGACGATCGATGGAACAAATGTATTGTAAACTGGAGACCTTGGGAAAATAAAAGAAAAAGAAGTACGGAAAGACCCCAAATGAGATGAGCGGACGATTTGAAGAAACACGCGAGAACTAGATCGATGAACACGGCGACAGACAGAGAAGAGTGAAAGATATTGGGGGAGGCCTATGTCCAAAGATGGATTGAAGAAGGCTAAATCGATAGATAAAGATAGAATTCATTTCTAGTTTTTGGTTCAGCCACAGCCCCCTTAATCAAGCCTGATCCTACTTTGAATGGCAATAATTTTTAACAACGTTAGGCTGACAGATCTATATCATCTGATAATGTAAAATAAAACCGTTTAACTCAAACGCCATAACTTACTCATAACGATGCCCTTGCAGTTGGTAGCCATTTTGTTCCCAATACTACTTGTATAGGGGTCCTCCACAATAAGATCTTCTACACTTCCAAAAAGTACATCCAAGTTTTTTGTGTTTTCGAATAGTTCGTTTTGAACGTGTTTTCTGTAAAGGTCTCTATCAATTTGAGCTCTATAACCCCATACGGCTGGACCTTTTCTTCGATTTAGGACCTTAAAAAAATGAGATTTTTAGACCAGTAAAATCGTCTCAACGATTTATGTGGCTATTTCGCTTCTGATGACGCGCACTAGTTAAAAAATAACTATAACATTAACGGTTGCAGCTGTAAGAATATGAAAAAGAAACGGAGGTGTTAACCAGAGATATTAGAACAGCTAGAGATTGGATTTCACAACCAACCAAAATGGAAAGAGTGGATACACCTTGCGTTTGACACCATTGAAAACGTGGAAAAAATAGTTGGCCATTGGTGGGCCACGGTGGATAAAATAGACCGGTGTTCGGATCTTAATATGTCGAATTTTTCACGTCACTGGTGGTCCAGCTGATTTTTGTAAACAAAAATTAGATACGACATGAACAACGGAACTACTAATACTTTTTGAATTTTTTGAAAACTAGGGCAATTTTTCCATTGTTTTCTAGTACATCCTTATAAAATATAATTTCCTAGACTTATTGTCGTTATTTTTTTTAGCCCGCGTTATTTTTTATTACACAAAACTTAAACTACAACTTAAACTGAATGTGATCGTTTAGTATTAAAGGTGAACCGAGGACTTGGGAAGTAAACAAAGATGTAGGTCAGCGGATTATTTTTGAAGCTGAAAGGAACACATTACTTTCTTCGAATTTTAATTTTTGTGTAAACAGAAATGAAGCGGGCTAAAAAAAAATAACGACTGGTATGAAAAATATTATTTTATAAGAATATACTAAAAAATAGTAGAAAAATTGCCTTAGTCTTTAAAAAATTCAAAAAATATTAGTTCTTCATATCATATCTAACTTTTGTTTACAAAAATCAGCTGGACCACCAGTGTCGTGAAAATTCGACATATATTTATAAGGCAGCCTAACAAAACCTTATACTTTGATTTTATCACGGCCTTGTCAAAATGGCGGAGACTGTCAGTTGTTGTTATTTTTGTTGAAAAAAAAAAGAAATTCTCGAACATTTCCTACTCTAATGAAAAAAGATGTTTTAAGACCCTGAACAGTTTTTAACAGTTTCATCCGAAATTTAATTTAAAAAAACTGGCATAAAAACAAATAAACAAAAACGCCGGATGACAAGCCCTTGACATTTCTAAACCAGAGAACGAAATGTCAATGGTAAATGGTTAAAAAGGTAGGCTCGGTTCGGGGCTTTTACTTTGGTCCAATCCAATCTGTCAACGTTCTATTATCCGTGGTTTTTGGTAAAAGAGAGATCCCCACCCACCTTATAGCCAAGACTAAATAAATAAATAAATTAAATGATTAAAGGTACTTTCAATAATTAATTAAAGTTACTTTTGAACCAACCTTGTATTGAATTCCTGATAGGTCACACATTCTACCACAAATTCCATCTAGGGCGTCTATTTCCCGCATTAAATGCCCCTTCCCAATACCTCCAAATGATGGATTGCAAGACATTTCACCTGAAAAACAAGTTTACCTTCCTGGATGAGTAGTAAATTAAAATAAAATACCTTGAGCAATGCTAAGGTGCGTGCAGCCACACCCTCCATAAAAGGTATTCAAAAAAAATCGATACGCCTAGGGTCCCTGTATGTTGACATCTTTGGATATTGTTGACATATTATTTGGATGTCATATCCAAATATCTGCCGTGCAAAGCAGAAACCTAGTAAGTCAAAAACTAGTGTTTTGGGAAATAGAGTTTGAAGTTTATTTGACTACATACTAACTATAGTTTATTTGACTACATAATAACTACATAACTTCCTTGTTTTTCAAGATATGCACATTCTAGAAAAACTGACTGGCGCTGTTTTTTACGGCGATTTCAATGATAATAAAATCTCATTTTCGAGTAAATCGAGTTACTAGGTTTTTGCTTTTTAACCAGTAAAACCACAGTACACCATTTCTGTGGTTAGTAATCTGTGAGTAAAACTGATTTGAGTTCTGAGTGTTTTTAGAGGGGGTGCGATATGCTCCACCATATATAGGGTGTAACCGAATAGGGTGCTAATATTGAAGGAGGTAATTCTTGGGTTCAGTTTGAGAAAAGACATATACAGGGTGTTTTTAAAAATCTCCTTTCTAGATATTTTTGTAAAATTTGGTACAAACTTTCTATTCAAGAAAAGGCAAATTCTGATGTATAACATGCTTTTTTTAATTTGACCAGTAGAGTTCGTGCAGTAAGAGATTTAAAAATATAAACTTAATTTTTTAAACAAAAAAAATTATGTCAAACTAAACAAAAAAAGAGACATTTGCTCAGCAAAGAATAACAATTTTAAAAATAATTTTTATTAAAGGAAAAACAGTAGCGGAACATTATTATTTTTCAGGTTATACATAAAAAAAAATGCCTCTTGATGAATAGAAAGTGTGTACTAAAATTCACAAAAATATTTAAAGCAGTGTCAAAGATATTAATCAAAAAGGAGATATTTTGAATCTCTTTTCAACACTCTGTATCTTAAAAGTTAAGACATCTAGAACATTTGTTTATATGAAGTTCCTTTCTCCGAACAGACCTGAGAATTACCTTTTCTAATATTATCATCTTTCTCAATAACAACCTGTATACTATCTTTTTAAGATCTTACCTACAGTATCCCTCTTATGTGTGACCAAGAGAGTCTGCGCCCCCATTCTTGCAGCTGCAGCACATGCCTCCGTTCCTGCATGCCCTCCTCCAACTACAATCACATTGTAGGTCTTATCCTTTGACCAAAGAGATAAAAATCTGCAAAAAAATCATATCATTATCAGTTTTACCTGGTTAGAAACACCCTAGGTACTACTTAAAAACAACATATAGAGGGTGTCCCAAATAAAAGCAACTACTGCTTTTATCTGGGACACCCTTTATATAGTGCTCTGTCAGCTTCTTATTTACCGCTTCAGTACCAATCTGGGCATAAGCGCAGAGTTTGAGGGGGGGGGGGGGGGGGTAACATAGTAATTACCCCAACCCCCTTAACAAAATGGACTTTTTGTTAATCAATATGGGGATAACCGCATAATTACCCCCTCTAGAAAATAAATAGTGTTTACGTCGACCATTACCCCCCCTAGTAGTAGTAGTGGGGGGGTTGACCCGCAGGTCTGACAAGTAGGCCAGAGTAGGCCCTTTTTGCCATGCCCCAAGTCTGTCCCTTTACCCGCTCTCTGCACTTCCCTTTGATGGTCGGGTAACTCATTGGGCCTTCCTGTTCTCTTTACAAAGTCCAGTAAGTCTGCCCATTTGAGCATGTGCAGTTCTTCCTCGCTCAGAGTTGGCGCTCCGAGTGCCTGTTGTCTCATCCTTGCGTAGGCCTCGCATTCTGCCACGAGGTGTTTTGATGTCTCTTCTTCCTGTCCACAGGCTGGGCAGGTAGGGTCATTCTCGACTCCTATACCTGTCATGTGCCTCCTCAACCGGTTATGTCCGGTTACAGTACCTATCAGCAGTCCGAGGTCTTTTCGTGTCCGTCCCAGCATCCATCTAATTCTGGATTACCCCCCCTAGATTTTCGCCCAGATCCGCGCTTGCCTGGGTACTTTTACATTCCTAGCCCGCGCGGCAATGACTCGAGAAGGTATTATTTTTGACGAAATTTTTTTGGTATAACACCGAAAATGTGTTATTTGGGTATATTTGGACCTATCGCTTAGCTATATCGGAGTGACGTCTGTCTGTATGTGTGTGTGTGTGTATGTCTGTCCTTAATACGATGCTCGACACCGATTTGGGTCAAAATCCATCAATGGTAATGACAGTTTTTTGACAGTTAAAAAATTGAATTCAATAATTTGTTTTAAACATAAACTTCATAGGAGCTTTCGTTTCTGAGATATTTACAAAAAATTGTTTTTAAGGCTGATAAAGCATGGAGTATAAACATTAATGGTTAATGTAGTGCCCACTGAGCCCAAAATCGTAAAAAACGTTAAATAACCGTTAAAAAAAAATGTTTTTTTCTAACACAAAGTCAACTTTTGACATTAAAATTTTTTTTTGAAAATAATAACGAAAATTTCATGTAAAAGCATTACCAAAAATATATTTCTTAATAACGTTAAGAAACCAGCATTAAAAAAACCATAATTTCACTAACATTAAAAATAATACCATCAATATATGGTTATTTTTATAATGTTTTTCCTAGATCTCACTTCTAACGTTGAATTTAAGATATATGAAGCTAATAAATGTTTTGCTTTTTAAACATTAAAAAAATATATACGCGATGGCAGCGCCCTCTATAGTATAGCAGTCCCACTACCTGAACATAGCCATTAGTTGCGTTTCGCTGCGAGTTGATACGAGTCGGTAGCAAAGACGCTTTTTGTAATTTTGGTTAAAATATTTGCATTTTGCAGAAACAAACATGGCAAATTTAAAGCACAATTATTAATATTGATAGTGAATACATATTTGGATCGGAATGTTACTCCAGTTGTGTGGGAAAGATGGTATAGTTAAAGAACAACAACTGTGTGTGCAGTGATCTAAATGAAGCACCACAAAATCAGGTAAGAAAAAGTAAACAAAAAAAAATGGTTTTGTATGAAATATCGCATACCTATAGGTAATCAGACAGGGAATGTCAGGACAATTCACCGTGGACGATTAGCCGCCGGACCTTAAGCCGCGTATTCATTTGAAGCAGAAATATATAATAATAATACTTTATTGATCAATAAATGTTACATAGGCGCGGTTTAGCAAACTACTATTTCGCAAGCCTCGCAGCGGGACCGAACGAATGCTTCGTTTGCATTCATGCTAAAGAGAATACGCGCCTTGAAATTGTTTGCCTTGTATTCACTTGGGCATGAATTGTTTGGCCTCGTAGCGAGGCACTTACTACAAAATTATTGTTTACATAGAATTTTAAATTTTATTTTCAGAAACTACGAGCCGAATTGCCTTTACTGAGTGTCGAGTTCACGAGAACCTCAACGGACTGTTGCTGCCCTGCGTTTCCAAAATAGAAGAATTTTATTTACATTATTTATGTTACCTTATCTTTAGAGATATTTGAAAAAAATATATTTTTTCATTGTTAAAAAAACATTTATTTTTCAATGTTAGAAAAACATTTCTTTTTCACTGTTAAAAATCAATATTTTTTTAACGTTCGAAAAACAATTTAAAAAAAAAGTTATAAAAACATAAGATTATTTTTCTAACGTCAGAAAACGGGTTTTTAAGCTTATTTTTCACTATGAATATGACGTTAGAACGAACATCCAACCTAACGTTATGTTTTTAACTTATTATTATTACGTTATTAAAATGTTTTTGTGTTTAGTGGGTGATAACATATTTAATTTCTTAACATTTACAGTGTCAGAACCACCCTAGGTAGGTACATACTAGTTTTTTTTAAAAGCATTCCCTAATATATTATATAGAAAAAAGCTATACTAGCCATAGGGAAGCCTGCTTAGGAAGAGAAAATCGAATTTAGCAGGTGTTTAAATATGAATAGAAGCAAATTCTCTTTACCCTCTCCCGACTCTTGCTCCACCTCTCTAGTAACACAGGTACGTTTTAAAAACGATTTTAAAACGTTCATTTCGGACCTAGGGGACTTTTTAAAAACGTACGCCTAGGTCTCTCTGGGTCCGGTAGAGGTCCCTGGAAGGTCCCAGGCACGTTTTTGCGGGTTATTTTCACGTTTTTAAAACTTCCCTACAGAACGTTTTAAAAACGTTTTTCGGACGTTAGCCACATTTAAATTTTTATACCTTCTGCAAAATTTGGAGACGTTTAATAAACGCAAATTAATTAGCAATTTATAATAATAAACTATACAAGTGTTCCTAAGTGTCATGTACAAATGAAGAGTGATTTTTTTTACACCCTGTAGAATGAAGTTTTTAAATTTGTACCTATAAATTTGTAGAAGTCTTTTAGCTTTATAAATAACTAATAAAAAACTATTCAATTCAATTCTAGTTTTTCCAAGAAATAGAATATTTCTCATGTAATTTGTAAGCAGCCCCAAAGTAGCCTAGTTTGTCAGCTGATCTGATTTGTAGGTTACAAAATATTTAAAAAAATAAATAAATGTTTAAAAAAAAATAGACATAGTTAGAAATTGTGAATATGTTACCTACATGAAAGTTTACTGCTATAAAAAAAGTGTTACACAAAAATGATGAGAATATGTATGGTGTCCGACTTCTTTTTTCCAAACATGGGTGGGGTCGAGGAACACATTTACAACCTATCCCAGTGCCTCATCTTAAAAGGGGCCAAAGTTATAGTTATTACCCATAGTTACGAAGACAGGATTGGTGTAAGGTACATGACCAATGGTCTCAAAGTATACTATTTGCCAATTAAGGTTTTTTATAATCAGTGTGTTCTGCCCACTATGGTTTGCAACATTCCATTAATAAGATACATACTGTTAAGAGAGAGAATACAGATTATACATGGTCATTCAGCATTCTCAGCTCTGGCCCATGAAGCTATGCTCATTGGCAAACTGCTAGGATTAAAAACAGTATTCACTGACCACAGCTTATTTGGATTTGCAGATTCCAGTGCTTTAATTACAAACAAATTACTGCAAATATCTCTTGCTTGCTGCAACCACTGTATATGTGTATCTCACACAGGAAAAGAAAACACTGTATTAAGAGGAAAAGTGGATTCCAAAAGAGTTTCAGTCATACCAAATGCAGTTGACACTTATTCATTCACCCCTGATCCAAGTCACAGGTCCCCAGACCAAATAACTATTGTGGTAGTCTCAAGATTGGTCTACAGAAAAGGTGTGGACTTAACTGCACAAATTATTGGAGATATCTGTGAAAAATACAAAGAAGTTGAGTTTTTAATTGCTGGTGATGGGCCAAAAAGGTGGTTGTTAGAAGAAATTAGAGAGAAAAAAGGTCTTCAGCATAGGGTAACACTCTTAGGAGGTTTGGAGCATTCCCAAGTAAGAAATGTCCTAGTCAAAGGAAGCATATTCCTAAACACATCTCTTACTGAAGCATATTGCATGGCAATAGTTGAAGCAGCCTCCTGTGGATTAAAAGTTGTGTCAACAAAAGTTGGTGGCATTCCAGAAGTATTACCAGAAGACTTAATAATTTTGACTGAACCTAATGTCCCAGCTTTGCTGAAGGGATTAGAAAAAGCCATTCAGGATTTAAGAGAAGACAAATTTGTCTGTCCATTTGAGTGCAATCGAAGAATCAGAAAATATTACAACTGGGAAAATGTTTCTGCCAGAACAGAGATTGTATATGAAACTGTTGCTCAGCAAGAATTTTATGATTTTAAAACAATTTTAAAGAGACACCTTACAAGTGGAGTTTGGCCATACCTTCTTGCCGTCTCTCTTGCCAGTTTAATATTGATGTTTTATGAATATTGGGTGCCCAGGAAGGAGATAGACATAGCCAAAGATCACAACATAAACTACAATAAAAAGAAGAATGAATAAAAGTGAAAGTTTATTTTGTTTTTAATTTTATGAAACTAGGTCTATTATGTAATTTTATAATATTTGTAATATAATAATTCCAAGGTTTTAAAATAATTATTTTTTAACATAATTGATAAAAATAAAATATGTTGAAGGGATTTAAATGCAAATTTTGGATTATTATCAAAGCCTGAGTTAAAACAAAACCAACAATTTTTAAGAACATATTTTGTTTGGCCTTCTGCCTGGGGTATTTTTTTTGGCAAACTTCTTATTTTTGGCTAATTATATGTCTGATTATATGGCATGTATAAATAGGTAATGTCCCAAATCTAATTTTAAAATTCTCTAAAAAAGTAATTAGTTAGCAGAAAAAACCAAGAATCTGAGCAAACAAATTTTTGAGGGTTTTTACTTTTGTTTTTTTTTAATGTAAACGACGATCTATTGCCGCCCATTGTGGTGTTCGCCATCAGAACAAGACCAAATGACCCTGGTTCATCAGCCTTGTAGTTACCTGTTTGAAACATTCTGAGAAGACCATCTTAGTCTGCTCCATTTGGTTAAGCTCAGCATTCTGCAAGCCTATACGTTTGTCTATAAATCTAGCATGAAAACTATTCAATTTTAACACACGAAATCTAGAAACTTTCCAGAAATTTGAAACGTCTTTTTATGCACGTTCACATTTAATCAGCTGACAGAATCAAAACAAAGAAAGCGAACCTCACTTTTAAACGTCAAAAACAGCTGATTTTTGTGTTTCTTTCTTTGTCGCGCTTATATCTTCTCTATTCTTTTACCTAAAAATTTGACATGTTTTTGTTTTTCTTGGCATAAAAAAGTTTTCTTTTAATTTTTTCGATATGTTGCCCCATTTCTTTAAAAAAGATACCGATATTAGAACAAAGCAAATAACCACCTTGAAAATATTCAATGATCATGTTAGAGAAATTGAAGAGGAAAAGGAATATGAAGTACCTTTTATATCAGGTAAATACAATTTATAATAAAGGTGCATTTATAGTAATATATAGTTAACATAACATAAAGTTAAACCCCGTTTCCACCAAGAGGAAATGCCTGCGATTCTTTCCTCCACAGGTTATTGACTATTAATTATTAGCTGATCTGTCAATGACATCCATCCAATGAACTTTTATTTACAAGTTCATTGCATCCATCCCACATAGTACAAAAATCACATGAACATTAAATTAATGTGAACAAAAATAACAAAGCTTTTTTTTACTTGAAAAAAACCTCATACCATGTAATATTTATTTTGTTAAATCTACATGCTTAAAGATAACTTAAAAACAAGGAGGAATCAAGCAATAAAAATGTACTTTTTGCTGAAGTTTCTGGTGCTGTGTATATAACATGTTTTTACCCTCATTATTTTCATGTACCAAATTCACATTTTAAATTTTCTAAAATATAAATAGAAAAATTAAAATTATTCAATTCAATTCAAAAAAATTTATTAGCTATAAAAATAAGCTACAAATACAAAACAAATTTACCTTATTAACATTGTTCTCAAGATTTAATAAGTTATCTTGGTACAAGTCAAAATAAGTTTGCTAATTAAAACTTTTTTATGGAAAAATTATATACATATACCCGAGGGGTGAACAGCTAACCCAAAATGTGTACACCAATTGTGAAAATCCACAATCTTTTGCTAAGATTGTGAGGGATTGTGGAAAGATTGTGAGGGATTGTGGGAAGATTGTGAGGGATTGTCGAGGACTGTGCAGCGGCGTAGCGTACCTGAAGGGGGGGGCCGTCCCAAAAATTCTGACAACCAAAAAAAAAAGGTCATCATGTCTATAGTTTCCTTGGCCGCCCACTTAATTTACCGTTACCGGCCCTGCTACTTAATAACCGAGGGGTGACCAGCTAACCCCAAAATGTGTATGCCGATTGTGAAAATCCACAATCTTTTGCTAAGATTGTGAGGGATTGTATAAAGATTGTGAGGGATTGTGGTAAGATTGTGAAGGATTGTGGTAAGATTGTGAGAGATTGTGGGTGATTGGGAGGGATTGTGTAAAGATTGTGAGAAATGTGTACACCAATTGTGAGAGCTGTTCACCCCTTGCATATACCATTGATTTCACATATACCTACAACATTTCAAGATTTTCATTTAACAACAATTTTCAAATGTACATACAGAACAGAAATGTTAACATTCTTAAATAAATTTGTTTATTATTTTATTTGTGTTGAAAGCGAGGAACTTACTTACTAATACTACTAATGATAATACTTGAACTTTTTAATATAAATATTTGTTCTTAATCCAAGTTTAGCCAGTTATCGGCACATCAATGGTCTGTAACAAATTTTCATGTCAAAATTAGACATAATTGTTAGCTTAATTTGTTTTAAGAAGATTTTAGTAGTCTTGTTTTTTAGTAATGTTGTTAGCTCATTGTATATTTTTGGTCCAATTTTGAAATATTTTTTTGATTGTGGTTTAAACTGATATTGTATAGTAATTGGAATTTACAGATATTTACACAGAACAACTTATCTATGTCCAGTATATTAAGAGAGTTAAATATTTGTTTAGTGTGTTCTCTATAGCCAGCTCCTTGTATGCTGCTATATATACCTATATATACCTCCCCAAATTATAATTCCATAACTTATTATTAATTGGAGCATGCTATAATAAAATATTTTATTAATTCTTATGGGCAGCAAGTTTTTTATATAATAGAATTTTGAAAGTATGTACTTTAATTTTTTTTGTTAAAAATTGTATGTGCTTTTTAAAATTTAAATTTTCATCAAACATAGTTCCCAGGTGGTGTCTGTACTTTGCTTAATTGTTGGGCACTGATTTGGTTTGTATTATCACATTGGTGAAAAATTCAGGGTTTCTGAAATTTAGCTTGGTGTCTATATGTAAAGGGTATGTATGTGGTTTTGTCAGCATTAATAAGCATATCATTTTTGGTAAACCATGTTTTTAAATGTTCTATGTCATGATCCATATCTAAGTAATTTTGTCACCAAGAGCTATTTGAATAGATAAGCACAGTGTCATCGGCAAATGCAATAAGAACACCCCTAAATTCTGCAGAGAAAAGTTCATCAATGTAAATTATGACATAGCCATAGGCTTAACATACTATACTTCCTACCTAATTATAAATAAATAATTTGGAAAATTTCTAATTTGGCCAAGAAACACTAACAAGCTAATTAAAGAAATAGGTAAATAATTATGGTTCATTAATTCTTCCCAAAATATGTTTTTTAATGGTTTTTTTGAAAATGCTGGCATATTATTGTATAAGTGTATACCTTTATAGAATAAGGAATTATAACTCGTCTGTCTATTAATGTTTTCTAAACAAAAATTATTGGTTCCTCTTCTATTATATTCACATATGTATCTGATACTAATCTTAATCTGTTGCATAAATCTACTATAACATTTTCCTATATCTATATGTTATCTGCCAATGTAAAAAAAACACATGACTCTCAGGGACACATTGGTGGAAACTGAATAGGGACCATTCTTAAATTATGAAACACTTAAGGGCAGTTTAGCCTTGCATTACTCAATGTTTTTTTAATGCATTTTTAATTGAAAATGCATTACAAAGGGTTGAAGGGGGCTCCAAAATCCTAAATTTCTGTGTTACATAATTAACCCAACCCATATAGGTAGCTTGAGCTCTAGTTTCTTAGTGCAAAGGTACCATAAGTACCTATAGATTTTCAAAGTTATACTTACTGAGGTTTTTTTGCATTTTAGGTGAAAATAATTTAGTATTAAAGATTTCACTAAGCTCAGATTTTCCAAATGAAAAGCCAACCTTAAGAATCAGTCCTTCAGTGGTCCATCCATGGGTTAGTGCTGATGGCACCATCACTGGAGCTCCAGGTTTACTAAATTACACTGTTCATTCTGATCTAGGAAGGGTGGTGCAAGCAATTACAAGAGAATTTCAAAGAAATCCCCCTGAGTTAACCATTAAAAGTTCTGGAAATAAGTCCACAAGTAATGATAGTTTAGTTTATTCAAATGCATTTAGACACCCTTCTCAAAATTTAGTTAATATGTCTGGAGTTTCTCTAGTGCAACCTCATGTATCAACAGTCTTTCCTGAGCTGAACACTTTAGATTTAAAGGAACTAACGTTTCTTAATGAAAATGATGATGCTCAAATAGATTTTATAGAAAAATTATCAAACATTAAAGACCAGAATAAAGCAATTGATGATCTCATGTTACAAATAAAAGAACTTTCCGAAAACAATTTAGAAAAAAAAGAAAAACTATTACATTCCAAAGAAGTAATCAATTCAAAAATAGAAGAAGTCACCAAATTATCTTTTGAAACTGAAAGGCTACACACAATATATCAAAACCTTTCTGAAAAATATTCTCCTAGAAATATTCAAGAAGAACTTAACAAAGCAGCTAAACAATCTGATCTGGAAAGTGAGACCATAGCAGAGGGATTTCTAGAAGGCAAAATCGATGTGGATAAGTTTGTAAATAGTTTTATCAAAGCCAAATCTATGAGTCAGCTAAGGAAAACCAAAGAGGAAAAGTTAAATTATCAGTTAGACAGATTGGAAAAGGCAGGTTTCTAGGCATGTGTATATCTATAACAGTGTATATACAATATGCCATAAAAGTTTGGATTTTGTGAAATTTCAACTCTGGATCTGTAATTTCAAAGCTTTATTAAAGAATTTTATAAAGTTTTTATGTTTAAAAACAAGATCAACACAAAAGGGATTATTTTATTATCAGGAAAACAAAAATAATGTGCTTTTGAAATTGTCTCAAAATAGGCAGTTTTTTTCACAAAATAGGTGATATCAGACTTTTGGGACACACTGTATATTATAAAGTAACACCAAACTACTATACTTTTGTTACTTTACATTAGGTTTAAATATAGATTAATTTATTTATTTTATTGGTAATTAATGTATATTTCTATAAAGGGTGATTTTTTAACATTTACACTTCTTTATTTAATATACGTACATCATGAAGCCAAAAAAAGGAATGTTTTATGTATAGGCCAGTCAATAAAAGCATTCAACATTGCAAATGCGCATGTATCTAAGATTTTTGATATGTTGCCTAGTATCCTTGAGGGTAGTTCACAGCCAAGTTTGCAACCCTAAAATCTCTGTACTACTCCCGAGGGACTCGAAAATCATGTTTTCAAAGAAACTACCTTTAGAAAAAAAATTTTGGGTATAATAATGCTTTTGTAAAGCCCCCAAATTATCTACAATCTGAGCGCAACTCTAGGTCATTGGTTGCGGAGAAACGTGTGGTCTAAGATGTGCAGTTTTTTACAAAAACTGAAATTTTCTAAGCCTTGTACCGGCTAAACTATTATATTAGCCCATAGCGTCTTTCTTCTGCTTTTTTATAAAGATTTTATAACAACTGTCTTAGCCAATTACTAATTGATGAAAACCAATATTGCCTGACCTGTGGACAGACACAAAAATGTTAAAAAGGTAGAATATCAAAATGTTTTTTTTTCCAATCTGAACAGTTTAAGCTAGATTAATAAAAGTTAACGGGCACAACGGCCTTTAAATACTAAATTTTTAGGTGTCAAAAAAAATTACATATGTGGCCCCTAAGGGGCGTATAAGGGAAACATGTGTTTTTAGATTATCCCTTATATCTTCTAGACTATTACACTTGTACATCTAGGTCTTACTAAATTGGTGGCTCATTGGTGAGGTGTTTGACAGTAGTAAAAAATAAATATATATTTATTTTTAGATATCTCTTTAGGTCCTGGGAATGCTAAAAACAAACTTTTTTATTTAATTTTTTCTCAAATTCATAGTTCTTTTAATTAAATAAATTCATTGAATTAAAACAATTAGCCACGTTACTCAAAACAGGCGGTCTACCAATCAGCTGCGAGTGACGTCACAAAACAGTAAACGCCTCGAACGAACCTATTTTCTGTGTTATTTTCTTATGGATGGTAATGTTTGCTTTGGGTTAAAGTGCGAATTATTAATTAAAAAACATTTTCAATGGAAAACAGATTCTCCAAAGCCGATAGCTCCAAGTTGCCAATGCTGAATTCCTTTATGGTGGCAGGCTTCTTTGCCAACAACAGTGATTTTTGTTCTGCGGAATTTAGAAAAGTTAAAATGTTAAAAGTATTCGATGAGTTGTTTTGTATATAACTGAAAGTTTTTTTACGATATTCTTCGCCTACTTTTACTCATTTAGATTTTGAGGTTAGGTTATATGTTTTCTTTTTTTGTTTAATATGCCACTTACAATAGATTCAATTAAATACCCGATCATTATTATTTTAAGCATTAAGAAACAATCAAAAATTGCAGGACAGGTAGGCAAAAAGTATACAACGACCAGCAATACTTGAAGTACTGCATAGGTTACACTGCATAGTCCTGCGTAGGTACTGCCTAGTCTTGCATATGCACTGCTCAGTCCTACATTTAGCCTGCATGTGCACTGCCTAATCCTGCATTTAGGGGTACTCCCTAGTCCTGCCCAATAACTGCCTAGCACCGCCTAAAACTTTGTACACCTTTCTGCCTATTATAGTTGTTCACCCCTTGTAATAAACATAACCTCAAAAATTTTATCGTCATTTACGAAATAGTTTATAGACAACGTGAGAAAAATTTATAGAAACAATTTAGTTATACTCACATCAAAGTGATCTTTACAAATGTACATTGAAGATGTATATGATAAGGCCCTTGGGTCTCTTAGAGCAAGTTCTAGCCACTTTTTCCGTTCTTTTACTGCTGTAGGCACATGAATAAAATAGTTTTTCAGGTGTTTTTTTCGAACAGTGAGGCACTACACACCACTTATAGGACATTTTTTTACAGAAAAAACAGTAAAAACACAGACCAAAAACAAACAAACACTTGAATGCCGTGTATCTGTCCGCGAGTTTACTGCGCTGTGACGTCATTGCAACGCCATGCTAGAAATGAGCGTTTTAGCGGCAAATTCAAATCGGAAATTAGAAAACTTGATTTTAAATGTTTTCGTGATAAAATATACTATTTTAATAATTTTGCGTAGCAAATTAGGGATCTATGTATCATTCTAAACTCTTTTCTAAAATTTGTCAAATACCCTATTACTAACAGGCCTGCTATATAAGAAATAAATTCATGCTGTTAGTAAGGCCCCTAATAAGAGGTAAGTTTTTTTGGTAATTTTTTAACCTTAACACGATAGCTCCTAAACCGCTAAACCGATTTTCATATAATTTTTAAGTAAAATAGTGTTCGACACTCTAACGAGCTGATTAGATTTGGGCCAAAATGCTAATGACAGTTTTTTGACACTTAAAATTTTTAAAAAATGCAAACTTTTTAACGGAGCATCGTATGAATATGCGGTTTTTGGAATACAGTAGACTACATTTTGGTCAATAATTTGTGTTATACCCAAAAACTTCGTAAGAGCTTTAGTTTCTAAGATATTTACAAAAAACTGTTTTCTAATATAATATAATGACTTCACTTGAAGTGCGCTAATAATAGGCCAGCTAGGAAGGTATCAGATCCGTCAGTGATCCATTAATTTTTTTTCTTACAACTACGGCACCTTATTAACCGCTTCAAAAAATGCACCGGATTAATAATTTTTGAAATCTACCGCCACCCTTTTATTTGGCTTGCGTTCGGTGGATTTTGTTCATTTTTAAATGGGACCATCTTGACTCAAGACCCAGCCAAGGTACCAAATTTCATTCAAGTCGGACAAGTGGTTTTTGAGTTATGCGCGTTGGTCGTTATACAGACAGACGGCGCGACAAAAAATGTTCAAAATCATCTGAAACGCAAAGATATATAAAAAAATTTGAAATCGAAGTTTTTTTTCTCGAAAAAATTAGGATTACACACTACTATAGTATAGTAGTGTGAGCTAAAAATGATGCTAAAACTTAAAAAACGAAAACGTCGCTGGTTTAAAAAAGGGGAAAATCCACTCACGAACATCTTCTACCTTAAAACAAAAAATGTTGACTAAAAAGTATTGCACAATACTAACTCTATACGACTCAATAAGAAAACATTACGCAATAAAATTTAAAGTCGTTCAACCTTTTGTTCAATAATTGTGCAACCTTCAATGCTAAGTCTATACTGTCAATAATATTGCTCAATCCATAATATTGTATTAAATTAAATAAGCAAATGTTCGAAAATTCCACCGTTGTTATTCATGCAAATCACTGCATAATACTAACTCTATACGACTCAATAAGAAAACATTGCGCAATTAAATTTAATCTCGTTCAACCCTTTGCTCAATCATTGTGCAACCTTCAATGCCAAGTCTATACTGTCAATAATATTGCTCAATCCGTAATATTGTATTAAATTAAATAAGCAAATGTTCGAAAATTCCACCGTTGTTATTCATGCAAATCACTGCACAATACTAACTCTATACGACTCAATAAGAAAACATTGCGCAATAAAATTTAATCTCGTTCAACCCTTTGCTCAATCATTGTGCAACCTTCAATGCTAAGTCTATACTGTCAATAATATTGCGCAATCCGTAATATTGTGCAATATTATTGACCGTCTTACCTAACCTAACCCGCGCGGTCTCACTGAATTTAAGCATCTGAAAGATCCACTATTCTGTTGTCAGTTTTAATAAAATAGTTGAGTTTGAAGATTATATAAACTTTATTGTGGTAAAAACTACATACTTACACCCAACTTCTGCACGTAAGATAAAACAAAAATAAAATAATCTTAAATACCGTTTTTTCGCCAACAAAGCTTTTCTATAGTTAGGTACTTATTTGCATAAATCATATAATTGATAAATATGTTCAACAACATTAAGTTAGTAAAATAAAAAATAAAATCCTAATTCTTCTAAATTGTATTAATAAAAATGTGGCAGAGTTATGTTGGTGCATATAATGATGTACTTGCTGCGGCTACCATAAAACAAGTTATTAGCGCCTTCGCGGCCCTTGGACCTTGGACCAGCCGTCATCGTCAGTTTGCGGTTCTTGAGCTGCAAAAAACAAACATAATTAAAATCACGATAAACCTACACCTTACAGTAACGTCAAACGGGGTGGATCGGGACAAACCCCGTTTTTTACTATTTAAATGGCCCCTGTATCTCAAGGTCAATGTTTTTAGGTTCAATAATATTCAAAACTTAGCCGATATCTACAAGACGCTAGCCCTACCAAGTCCACTTTCAATCCCTGACTTCGCATGCGCAGATCTACCTATATTATTTACTTCATGTATTAGAATAGATGAATACAGGGTGATTTTCACTTGAATGATTCTAACCACATGAAAACAGAAAGTTTCAAAAACCTAACCTAACGAAACCTAATCAAATCTAACCGAATCGAACCAAAGTAAACTGAACCAATAATTAAAAAAAAAACTTTCCTGACTTCCTACCCGGGATCCTAGAGAATGTGAATCCGAACCCAAGCAAACCGAACCTAACTAAACTGAACCAAACCTAACTTAACCAAACTAAACTACAACACGGCTAATTAGGTTTAGTTGGGTATGGTTAGGTTTGGATAGGTTCGGTTCGGTACGGTCCGGTGCGGATTCACATTTTCTAGGATCCCGGGTAGGAGGACAGGAAAGTTTTTTTTTTTTTTGAAAAAAATTATTGGTTTAGTTTGCTTTGGCTCGGTTCGCTTAGATTTGATTAGGTGTCGTTAGGTTAGGTTTTTGAAACTTTCTATTTTCATGTGGTTAGAATCATTTAAGTGAAAATCACCCTGTTCATCTATTCTAATACATGAGGTAAATAATATTGGTAGATCTGCGCATGCGAAGTCATGGATTGAAAGTGGACTTGGTAGGGCTAGCGTCTTGTGCGATATCTTAGTGAACGCGCTTCTGCAAGTCGCCGGCCAGTTCGCTTTAGCTTTTTGAATGGAGCAGCACGCAAAAAAACAAACAAAATTTTCGCGGTTGAAAGAATGGGATGTCCCGACTGACCCCATATGAGGGGTCAATCGGGACTGACCCCATATGAGGGGTCAATCGGGACTGGCCCCATATGAGAGGTCAATCGGGAGACCCACTAAAAAAATTAAATAAAATCACCTGTCAAAGTGACAGATATCCGTGACATGTCGTTTTAAAGCTCCAACGGTAAGCTATCAGTTGACGGTGGTTTGAAGTCTATAGCTTTTTTAAAAATGGAAATAAATTTATTGTCTACACAGGCGCTATTCAGTAAGTTTTTAATTTGGACCATAAGTGATTTTTAAAATCCGACCTAGTTTAAAATCATAATTTTTATAATGTTACATCCTTGAAATAGTCGGTTTCAACGTTGGTTATCAAAAATATTCACACAGTTTTTTCTATGGAAATTTTTTGTATGTGTGTCATATTTTAAGATTTTCGTCATGAACTCAAAATAGCAAAAAAAATTAGATTTTTTTTTCTAAAGTGCATTCCATCACCTTTCCAAAATAAATCCATAAAATGTGGATAGGACAACAAAAGTATAAGAAATAGTGCAAATATACGAAAATACAAAAACAAAATCGAATTTTTCTTTTTTAGGGAAAAAATCTGAACTAGCTGACTAGAATTTCATAAATCAGTTCAAAATAACTTCAACAAGGTACGTTAAATTAACAGACGTTAACTGCAAGTGCCCTAGTAAAATTATAATAAAAGACCTTGGTGCAAGAATCGGGCAAGTCCATTTTCCACATAAAATGAGAAACATACAAATCGAAATTGCGCGTCGTTTGGTGCAAGAATCAGGCAAGTCCGTGGCATAGTAGTAAACATATAATGACAAAGGACATGCCCGTTTAACCGATTTGGCTGAAGAAACTGGCAAGTCCTGGACTGATTATTGTTCCAAACTGTGTATAGTGGACTTGCCCGGTTCTTGCACCAAGGTCTTCAATTTGACTTTAACAAGGAGTGACGGAATTTGAAAGACTGACGGATCAGTGTATCGTACCGTTTATGTCAAAATGTCAAGAACCAAAGCAAGTGTGACGGATATACGACGTGACGGTAATATGATTAACTTATAATAAACCTTTTAAATTCAAACACGTGCTATATTACAAAATGAGGTTAGCAATTTAAACATTTGCCAAGGTATACTTTCTACCGATATTAAAATAAAAACGCTATTTGTTGGTATAAAAGAAATATCCTATGGGACAGTAATACAAAGAGAAAAAATCGAGTAAAAATTTTACACAAAACAACGTCGTGCCCTAATTCAAGACTTTACTCGAAAGAAATTTTTTATCACAGTGTTGCCGCGTGTTTCACATTTTCTATATATAGGTAAAATTACGCCCACCTACATATCGGGGGCGCTAACGTTAGCTTTGATTGGGATTGATTAGATTTAAGTTTATTTTGGTTAGGTTAGGTTTCGTACGGCAAATCAATGACGTTAACAAATTTTTTCTAAGCATTCTACCTCTTTTTTATAATACACATTGTTATCCAACAACCCTATTTTTTTCCGCAATGTGCGCCACGCACACAAAATGTGAATGTGTGGTTAGACTGAGGTTTTTACATTTCGAGCAAAAACTAAAAAAGGTGTTTTTTTTTATTGAAAAATCATCGCCATCTTGTAAACAAAATTAATAAAAGTTGGTGCGCTGGCGATGTGCTGCCTGTGTTTGATAAATTGCGTTTACGCGCAACCTAGTACATATAAAGATAATTTAGTTAAAGATGAATGGTTGCTAGAAAACGAGTTAATTGATAAAAGTCGGACTTACGTTTTTCTTTAGGAGGAGGAGCTTTCTTTTCTTCAGCGCGAGGTTCCGCCCTACGAATGGAATCCTCCTTGCCAACGCCTTCTCTGCGGGGTCCTTCATCTCTACGCGGGGCGTCATCTCTGCGCGGGCCATCTTCCCTGCGCAGACCTTCATCTCTGCGCGGTCCGTCATCCCTGCGCGGGCCGTCATCTCTGCGTGGTCCATCATCCCTGCGTGGACCGTCTTTGCGCCATTCACCTGAAAAAAATAAACGACTCTCAAATTTCATGTATTTACAAGTCGCAGTAAGAAAGATAATAGATATGTATTGGAATAAAATCTGACCTTATTTTAAAATAAATCGTATTGCGTCAGATCAAAATTCGGCCTTTGTGTATTTAAGAACCGGATTTATTAGTGTCCGTATTTATTTAGCGACTTTATTTTTAAACTTGACTTTGGTATGTCAATTCTGAAAGGTCTGCTGTCAGTTTTCTAAATAAAGTCAGGTTCATAGACCAATAATGACAGAGATAGACCAGACACTTACACGGTGGGAGTTGTATTACTAAATCGGCCCAGTATACCGGGGTGTCGTGCACGAATCAGCGCCTCTCCAACTTTGTGCACCGTACTAAACATTTACAGGGGGATTTAAAACAATATAACGCTTGCGCAGTTTGTCTCTAAGCTACAGGATGGCTTTTCAAATTATTGTATACCGGATGCTCGTAGCCAACAATGAAATCGTTCTCCAATCAAGCTACATCTTTTAATATAGTGTTTTGAACAGTTTTTATCAAATTAAATTTTAACACTAAAAAACTCATTCTACTCGTCAATTACATAGATTTAAATTTAAACGATGCGCGCTGATAAGAATGAGTTATTTTGTGTCAAAGCTCAATTTGCTTAAAAAGACTCTATAAACACCAATCAATAAGGAAGCTTAATCAAAGAATGTTTAAATTAATGACTACTAGCAATAAAAAAACGGAAATTAAATTTTTATTCAATCTATAAGGTTTAAAAGTTTGTTTCCCATACATTTAGGTACATAAATTTCCTTGAGAGGCTAATTTTCTAGTTAAAAAAAGGCTTTTTGACGAATATTCTACAGTAATTTCCTTTTTATTAGTGCATAGAAAATATTTACACATTCTACATTAACATAAATTAATAATGTATACTTTTACAATGCTTTATACATAATAATGTTGCAAATATAGGTTTCTATAAACGGAAACTATTTAAATTGTTTTTTCATGAAAAATAAAAAAATGTAACGTAAGCCTTATAAAGTAAAGTGAATATTGCCGGTTATTCATTTAATTAAACAGGATCCGGCATAATGATATCCCACATTTTGCACTGCCACTGTGTCTGAATCACTGAAGAGAGGGGAAGCTTAGCGTAGTTGGTTGGTAGCTCGCGGCTTGCCATCGTGCCTTCGTTATCGAGACATTAAGCAAAAGTAGGTAACGAATCTGTGATTACGCCACAAAGAACTTTTCGTACTCACTTCGCACTTGGTAGACATGTTTTAGTTCCAGATACTTTGGGAATATCTGAACACTATTCCTGAACCATTGACGAATTGAAAGCAGCAATACACCAAGAAATTACAGGAATATCGCTTTAGAGTTACTGCACGAGTGAAACTTTCAGAAATCAGCTTCGACTGTGTACCGAAAAAAATGAAATATAAATAGCATTTACAATGGCGTTTTTATTGTGGTAGATCATTCTGCCGGACCCTGTATATAAGTATAGTGAAATAATCTATATTTTTCCAAATATTAACATTTAAAACGAAACATTTAAAACTCCGTCCAGGTTCAACGTGTCCATCACACACTATATATTTGTGAATTTCGTCTTTCGTCAAAGTTAGTTTTTTTGCCGAAGTATTTTTTTTAGGTTCCGTTTGGGAATAGCGCTTGCTAACATAGTCTTCGCACCCACGAACACAAAATTGTTTTCTTTTAAATTTCTTAATTACCGATAGGCCACAATTTAGCAAAAAACACTTTTTAAAATAAGGTAAAAAGACGAAAAATCACGAAAAACTGCAACCACAAATGAAAAAATGCCGAATTACATTTACGTCATATTTTTATCTGTTTTGCCAATGTCAGTCATAATCAAAAACATATACCGAGAGTAGCGGTTAATGTCCATGGCGACAGCACAGAAGTCTGTACATAATATTTTTATACCAGGGGTGACGGTTAGGGTCACTGCATCCTGGAAGCCTGGCGTCTCCATGGGTAGCGACAAGCCCACGTGACCTGCCTCGGAATTTCCATTGGCGACTCGTCAATTTACCTCGGAATAATTAGAGTACCTACACGCAATTTTTATACAATATTGTAAATTAACCTCGGAATTTTTAGAGTACCTTACAGTATGTAAAATATTTTTAAAAAAATTAAAGAACATACTTATGTTTTAAGTTTTATATTATATTTTTTAAGTTTTTTAAGCCCGACCGGAAGGACGACTATAATTTGTTAAGTGATTAAAAGGGACTTTAATGCCATTGTTTGCTTATATACTAAAAATAATAATAATCATAAAATAAATAAATATTAAACCACTTACTCCGGTACTCTAGTTTTAGCATGTCAACCCCCGGTATATAATAATACAGCGGGCAGTGATAGTTTTCATTTTTTTGGTGAGCTTTGGGCGCGTTGCTATGGTAGATATTAAACAAAAGTCAGTCAGACGCTAACAAAATGTGCAAAAAATAATATTTATTTCATAACAAACTAAATAAGAAGAAGTTTGAATTAAATTTCTTAAAGATGGAACAAACAAGGGACCAAAGAATAATTCCTACTTTGAGATGGACATTAAAAAGGCCGCCAAAGAAAGCAGCTTTCAGAGTACCGAAAATGATGCAATAAAAAGAATGTCAAAAATTTCACCGAAAAGGTACTCCTGTTTTTTATCCTGGAGAAGTCTAGAAAGTTAAATGCTTCCTTTATATGAAGGCTATGCCAAAGGACACAATAATAATCGAAACCAACCAAGTTATCAGCAAAGTACAGTAAACTTCTGCCAAGCTGGAAGCAACAGAATTACCGTTATCGTGTATCATGATAGCTTTTTGTTTTTTGTATATTAATAAAATAAAATGATCCAAAATACCTATAATTTTTCCTTTATAGTTTTAAAGAAATTACTTTTAATCACCTAAGTCCATAAAAAAAGGGATTAAACGTACACTTTTATGCCCCAGAATAAATCCAACATTAGTTTTCTATATTTTATAAAACATGTCAAATAATTTTTGGTTTCTTGCGGTGTGTGGATAAATATTGAAATCATAAAAAACATCGGTTTTATTCGACAATCTGAAAAGCATTATTTGAATGGTTTGTTTATTTGGACAGTCTAAATATATGTATACCGAGTGTGACGGACAGTTATTTACGTAACATTTGTAAACCATATTATTTTTTTAAATACAAAAAAGCTACGCTCTTGACAGTGTCAGATTCGTCATATAACCAAAAATATTTAGCTGTCGTGTCGCTACCCAAAGAAGACACTACGTCTTCGTGATGCAGTGACCCTAGTGACGGTCTGTAATAAGCGCCTCTCGAACTTTGTATTCCGAACTAATGTATACAGGGGGTATGTATAACAGTATTATGACAAGACCAGGGTGCTTTCCTTACTATAAATAATTAGTATACTGTGGTCAGGTTTTATTCCAAGAAGTCCCTAATAATGATGGATAATTTAGATTGTGGGGTGGTCTCATAAAAAATAAAATGCAAAGTTGTATAAGCATGGAAAATGGGGATTTCGGAAACGGTAAGAAATACAATTTTGGTTAAATAAGAAAAAAGTTGCGGTATTGCTGTTAAGGACAGTAATGTGAAATGCCCAATCCTCTATGTTTTATAATAAGTAAGTTTCCCATTCAATACCATCGAAAATGGGACACCCTGTACATATTAGGACATAAAAGCATGTTTACTACTACTACATATCTTACCCGCTCCTCCACCTTCACGTGGGCCTAAACCTCTGCTTATTGGAGGACCTGGTTTACGGTCGTCCGGACCACCAGCGCTACGATTCATACGCCAGGAAGAACTGTCTGGTTTTCGGTCTCGATCGTCACCGCCTCTTCTATCACGATCGTCCCTACAAAAAAAGTTAACAGGTTAATTTCGTATTAGGCATAACACCACGGTTTAACAAAAATATTTTTGAAGCAAAAGAAAAACGAGATGAAATTTATAAGATATTTTCTATTACTGGCGAGGATGAAGATTGTAATAACTATAAGACACATATAAATGAATGTGTAAAAATCGTAAAAGAAGAAAAAAAAATATATAAAAAATTGACGCCAATAAACGACATAGTAAAAAAATTTGGAAAACACTTAAGGAAATTGTAAACTGCAAAAGAAAAGATGGAATTAAAGAAATTGTTTTTCCGGATAAAAAAAGAACACCCACGTATTATAGCTGAACGTCTCAACAAATACTACATAGAAAGCATTGAAGCCATTAATAATTCCAAAAGTAAAATTGGAATTTAGAATAACCAATTTAACAAACAATACATTTGAAAATTTTAATAAAGTTTAAATCAACTAAAAAACTATATTTCAAAATCATCAAAGTCAAATAACAATTATACTGAAATATTAAGCAAATCAATAATGAAAGAAACGTTTCAAGTAATTGGTTACCCGCTTCTAAACTTAATAAACCAATGACGTAAAGCTTATAGCTGGTTTAAAAACTACTTAACGGAAAGATCCCAATGTACAAAAATTAATAATTTATGTTCGATAAAAATAGACAATAATATTGGCGTACCACAAGGTAGTAAATTGGGACCATTGCTTTTTATTTTATATATAAATGACCTTTTGAAATTTTGTCAAATTCAAATGTTTGCCGACGATACATTATTCTATATAAAAGGTACCTCTATAAATGAAATAATACATCAAATAAATTCAGATAAAAAATTGGGTTTGAATTGGCTTAATGTAAATAAATTAAAATTAAATGTGACAAAAACTAAATGAATATTATGAATATTAACATTTTGATTGATAATGAAAAATTAGAAATTGTAGATTCAGTTAAATATTTGAACATAATTTTCGATTATAAATTAAAGTTTGAAAAATATTTTGATTATATTGTTTCAAAAATTGCAGGAAAAACTGGGTATCTAAATAGAATCAGTACACATTTACAATTTTATACACAGCAAATGAAGACATTTTTGAAAGACTTCAAATTCAAATAAATACCCAAGATTCACAGATATGCTAAAAAAACTTAAATGGCTTAATGTAAAAAATTTTATATGTATTTTTTTATGTATGGGTGTTTATATATAAAATAAAGAATAATTTGTTGCCTGAAATTAAAAAAAAAATTATCTCAATATTTAGAAGTTCATGATTTAATACAAGTTCAAAAGAAGACTTTCACGTAAATATGTCCTCTAAATAGTATTAAAGAACAAAGAAGTTTTAAATTTTTTTAAAAATTTTTATTATTTCTTTTTTATAAGATTGAAATTGTATAAATAAATTTTGTAACTTAACTAACTAAACTTTGATTATGTATCCATAAGAATGTCACAATAAATATTTTTAAACGATATACGATATCTCGTAAACATTAAAAATTTTAGACTTTTTATATTATAGTTCACACCACATACTACAAAATAAATGCTTTAAAGCCACAAACATGTCAAAATAACCAGATGAAAAAAGTAACAGTTAAGCATTAGTAACCGTGATGTAGGGCTCTGGTTAGTCAGGGTAAAATCCACCAGGGGTGTAATGTCACTTCAAGAAGGTAAGTACTTACCTTCTTTCAAAACGCCTATCATCACGTTCACGATCGAATCCTCTGTCGTCCCTTCTGTCACGATCAAAACCTGTATAAATACAACAAACAAAAATATTATTGATTAGATTATTAAGCAACTTACGACTACGGATAATCGAACATTGACGGATTGTATTTGACCAAAGCAAAAGCGGGAAATTAAAAATGGCCGCCATCCCGGCCTTTTTAACCACTGACATTTCGTTCTCTGGGGATGCAATCTAACTGTTAAAAACAGTTCAACTTAAAAAAAAAAATAGTTGGGCACTGGTAGGCAGCCTAAGCAAACCTACTTGTACTTTAATTTTATCACGGTCTTGTCAAAATCGCGGAGACTGTCAGTTGTTGTAATTTTTGTTGTGTTTTTGTTGAAACATAAAGCAATTCTTGGACTTTCTCTACTCTAATAGAAAGAAAATTATGAAGCCTGCGTGGTGAGGTTAAGGTCGATGCGTGCTGACATCTGACGGATCAGTTAATTATCATTACCTCTATCGTCGCGACGATCTCTGTCATCTCTTCTGTCTCTGTCGAAGCGATCATCCCCTCTTCTTTCGAATCCGCCCCGTCTCTCACGGGTGTCCCGATCATCAATGCGACGGCTGGGGACGTCACGAGCATCACGATCTAAACAGAAACGCAAATTAGGTGATTTAATTCTCCACTCCATTATCTCAGATTCCGACGATTGAGGAAAAATCCTACAACTTTGCCCATTTAAACTTTAATATGTGATCAATATTAACAGAGAAAGCTATTAAACGAAATGTTGTCAGAAATGTTTAATTACCCTTTATTGTGCTACTGTACGAAACCAGCTTGGAAAAACGAAAAGCGCAAAACATGGTTTTGCAGAGATAAGGAAGAGGTTTCGCGTTCCTCGACAAGGGTAAACGCCTCGGTGCCGCTTACCACACAGCAGGTGGTTGATGCGAGAAAAACTACTGAAAAGTTAAGAGTGGGAGTTGTAATGGGTAAGCGAGAGGTAACCTCAAGTAGAGAGAGGGTTTTCCCTTCAACGTGATGTCATTCTATCTCTGTTTTTGTTTAGGTTTCCTTATTAGGTCATTAGCTAGAATTTAAACTTTAGGATTATCAGCAACGCCACTGACTAGGTTCCTCTAACCTCTTTAAAGAGGGGATAATGGATGACTTAGGTCCAACCTACCTTTAATAAAAACCCAAACTTTGAGAAGACAAGTCGGTAGTCACATTCTAAGTTTTGTTGAACTTAAACGAAAACCTCTAAATTAATTGTCAGTAAAGAAAGATTTTTCTATTTGAAGAATATTTTGCAGTTTGATATTTTGGTTAAAGTTTTTATTTTAATATTTTGGGTCATGTTTGTTTTATAGGTCATAAGAAAATTTTGCATTTAATAAGTTTGTAACATTTTTAAAGCTGTTTTAAGTTATTTTATACACAAAAGAGATCTACGACGGTACGTACCCCCGTTTAAGGGTTCAATTTAAAACAAAATCGTACCCGACAATATAACTGATCACCCTGTGCATACCTTTATCATCACGGCGTTCTCCATCTCGTCTGATGTCTCGATCGTCACGTCGGTCACGATCGTCACGCCTATCACGGTCGTCACGACGGTCGCGGTCGTCATCTTTGTCCGACCTTGCGTTACGCCAGCTACTGTCGCCGCCTGTGCCTGGTGGTTCTTCGGTACGACGGTGTCCTGAAAATAGATATTATTTACATTGGTAAATTTCTGTGGTTTGAAAAAATAAATAAATGTGCCTCAATACATTTAGGCCAGTCATTCTGAAAAAAGACCCCCAACTTGCAAAAGGTGGTGTAGTCGCGATTTTGACATATTATGTTGTTCACATTGGAGTCCTAAAAATTTTTGTTGTGTGTGTTCCCCGTTAACAAAAACCCACTAGATACATATCGTTAAAAATATTTTTATTTTTAACAAAATAGAGTAAAACAGGATTCAGTTCTTAGGAAAAACAAATAAAAATTTAAAAAAAATAATTAGAAAAAAATACCTCAATATGCGGACGCCTCTGGAGTGTCAATAATAACTTCAACACAACTTTGTGATACGCGGTTTAAAAGAAAATTTTCTCTTAAAAAGGTATTTTAACATTTTTCCCTAAAATGCTTAGTTTTTTTAAAAACTGAATAAAATCTGCTAACCGTGGACTTGGCCCACTTAGGTGATACATCCTTTACAAGATAATTTAATTATCTATAATAAAGTTGATTACACACTTTCTGTAAAATGCTAAGCTTTTAAGAAAATTACATAAAACTGGATAATTTCGGTTTATTTTGCATATACTATGGAAATAAATAGGAAACGGGAGTACTGTTAACACTTCTGGGTTCGTATCTCAGCAAGAGTCCTACTCAGAAAATTAGTGACGTCTTATTTTATAGACTATTCGTTGATCTTTATTTTATGTTATTACAGATTTTATCAAAAAATAACAGTTTCAAAATAAAACGACACTAAAAATTGTCAAAATCCAAAATGGCGGCGAAATGTTTAGCGTCATTACTCGAAAACCGTTGGTATGACGAAAAAACGTACAAAAGGGGTAATGCAGATAATTCTATTGTCTTTAATTTTTGTTTTAAACTTTTTTGAGATGTTTTTCCATGATATTTTTGAAATTAAAGACAAATTTTTATTTTAATTTGGAAGATATAATGGTTTGGTAGGGTACTCTGTGTAAAAACCTTGATTTTTTGGATGAAGAAACGTACGTAGGAAAGCGACGTTGCCAAAATAAAATAAAACCAGAATAAAAGTTGTTTTGTATCTCTTTCCAACTTACTAATTTTATTTTAGGTAAACTTTCAAAAACAATCTAGATTTATAAAAGAAATATGGGGCTATTCCAAGTCTAACCCTTCACGGTAATTGTACTTACTCGGTGTCCAGGGTTCAGGTTTCTTTTCATCTCTACTGGGCGCTTCCTTTTCAGCAGCAGCCCCTCTCCAGGAAGAACCTCCCCCAGCGCTGTCTCCGCCCCTCTTGATCTCGTCGCCACGCCTCCACGAAGCGGCGGGCTTATCTCTGTCCCGCTCTCTTTCTTTGCCTTCGCGTTCCTCTCGCATTTTGCGCTCAATCTCTTCATCTCTCAATCTAGAGAACAAAAAATAACCGTTAAACAAATGAATAAAAGAATATCATACAAAATGTTTGTGAGCAAAAACCTTTTGCTTCCTTTCCTTTCATATTTTTATAGTCGGGGAACCTGTTTTCTTAATGAGCAAACATCCATAGTAATTTTTTTAAAAATCATTTTCGTGCACACTAAATTCAAGATGTGGGGGGGGGGGGCGGACCCACTAAGGTCGAAAACTCAATATTTGTTTTACGGACTTTAATGTGAACAATATATCGCACCCTTAGAACGAAACTGACACAACTGAATTTTATTTTAGGTAAACAAATAAAACATCTGATCATTTCGGTATAACTAATGCGTATTTCAAGTTCCTATATAAATTGAAACATCAAATTTCGGCAGTCAGTATAACTAGGTAATATATCACTAAAAGTAAAATTTTTTAAATTTTGAGTTTATCAGTTTCATTCTAAGGGTGCCATATGTCAAAATTGCGACTACAACACCCTTTGCAAGCTAAAATACTATAATGACTGGACTAGTATACATTTTTTTCGCTCTAATCACTGGCCTGTACGTTAAGTTTCAAGCCTAAGAAAATAAAGTCTAAAACTAGTCCAATTTTTAGATGTGCAAAATTTCAGCGAGATGTATTTTCCATCACTTAAGATGAGCCAGATTGCTTGTCTAATAATGTTCATGATCACTTCTTCTTATTATAAAAGATTTAGAACTAAGAAAATAAGTCGACTTATGTCATTCTTTTGAACCCATAGAAAATCATTGCCAGATTGAAAAAATTATTGATTATTATTATCACTAAAAGAACATACTTATTCATATACTGAGAAAATAGGTTCTAAAAAAACCCTGCCTCCCAGACAATTAAAGATTTAAAATTAAAATTTATATTACCTTTGTTTAGCTGCGGCTCTCTCCAGCATTTCTTCTCTGAGTTTTGCTTCTTTTTCGCGCTGTTCTTTTTCTTCACGCTCGCGCTCTTCTTTTTCTGCGCGGTCCTTCGCTTCGCGGGCAAGACGTTCTTCTTCTTCTTTCCTAAAAACAGATCGCCGCCGTTAATAATAGGAAATAAAATAATAAAAAACTCAAACCAAACCCTAGGTTAGATTTTTGATTGGTTTAATTAAACACATACAGGCTATCAACGGTATGGCTCACAATATTTTAATTGGTAATAGAGGCCAAAATAAGAAAAAAGTTCATATAAATATTTGAGGAGTGGGCAAAAAAGGGTTTTACCAATGTTCATAAATGAAAGTTTCCGGCCTATTTTATCAATTTTCATCTTTGCTAAATTTGGCATTGTTGCGCGCACATTTGACTTTTATTTTGACAAATGACATTGGGCGCAATTTCTGCTCCCCCAATAGAGTGCGGGTACATTCGCTTACATTTCAAAAACTGGTTTAAGGCAAAAAATGTGGAAAATAAAAATAAAAATCCGGAAACGAAAAAAAAAAACGTTAGTATTATTTACCTTATCTGTTCCTCCTCTAGCCTGCGTTCTTCTTCTTCCTTCTCTCTCAAATACCTCGTTCTTCTTTCTTCCTTCCGCTTCATTTTCCTGTCGGCTAGGCGCTTCTTCCTTTCTTCGGCCAACATTTTTTCGAACGCTTTAAGTTTGTCTTCATAGAGAGTGCTCCTCTCTTTCTTCAGTTTGGCCAGGAACTCGTTTTTGTCTTCTTTCATTCGAATAAAACGATCACGCGTTTCGACGGCAAGACGACGTTCTTCGATTGCTGCGGCTATTCGTTCCTTTAATATAAAAAAATAAGTATTATTTAATCGATCGGATGATAAACCTACATATGACGTGTACAGAACGCAGAACCACAAATGCAGCTTAGATTGTTTGAAAAATAACTGCTTGAAAGTGTAATAGACTAATTTAAAAAAATCCTACCTTTATTTTACAAATTTATTTACTATCTAAATTTTTTCCGAATCTGAGGGCACGGCAGTGCCCCGCCAAGTTCGCGCAACTGCTATATCATATTTTCTGAAAATATTTCAGCCCATATTTGACGTATCTAAAAATCTACTTTGGAATGAGCTACGAAACTTAAAGTTTGCACAGTCGTAGTTCTTCATAGAGTTAACAACTCCTCCAAGTTTCATGAATTTCCATAAAGTAGTAAAGTAGTTACGAAATTTCAAAACACGTCGAAATTGCCACTCACTTATGTCATTGAGTAAATAACCCATATAGAGGTGCCACCGGCGAGCTTTACCATATTGAGGAGCAGATGACGCTGAAATAAATTCGTCTAGTACGCATATTCAGAGACAACTACTATGATCTAATAACATTTGTATGATAGGCATGAAACTCGGACTCGCACATGCAACTAAATTATACTAGCAGCCCCTGAATATTGCGTACTAGACGAATTTATTTCAGCGCCATCTACCCCTCAATTTGATAAAGCTCGCCGGTTGCACCTTTATATGGGTCATATACTCAAAGCTCACGTATAGATCATCATAATTCTACTATACTTTCAGACATGCTACAAAGCTAAAATCTGACAGACTGACAGAAATTATGACCTTTGAAAAAATCAAAAAATTCCAAAATTTATGTAATGTAAAAGTAAGTTTGTCCACTTCCAGAAACGGTAGAGAGCTGAGCTTTGGCAGACTGATAGGAATTATGATAAAACTATTAAAAAAAAATTCAAAACCCCAAAATTTTAATTTACTTTCCTCCCCTATAAATGTAAAGTTATGTAAAAGTAATATTGTCCACTTCCAGAAACGCTAGAGAGCTGAGCTTTGGAAGGCCGATAGTAACTATGATAAAACTATAGAAAAAAATTTAAAAACCCCAAAATTTTAATTTACTTCTCTCTCCTATAAACGTAAACTTATTTAAAATTAACATTGGTCACTTCCAGAAACGCTAGAGAGCTGATCTTATCTTTGAAAGACTAATAGCAACTATGATAAAACTATAGGAAAAAATGTAAAAACACCAAAATTTTAATTTACTTCCTTCTCCTATAAATGTAAAGTTATGTAAAAGTAACATTGCCCACTTCCAGAAACGCTAGAGAGCTGAGCTTTGGAAGGCTGATAGGAACTATGACAAAACCATGCGAAAAAATAAAATAACCCCAAAATTTTAAATAAGGCAAAAGTTTTGAACAATATTCCGCATATCTTACTACACCAAATGTTAAATATTATAACAAAAACATTTCACGTAAAAAAAGCCAAGTACGCGAAAATGATATTCCATAAAAAGAATTGAGATTAAAGTAAAACCAGGTTCTCCAATACAAATTTTAAAATAAAAGGTTCTTACTAGTTTTCTAAACTTGGCTATTACGGCTGCAAATGACTCTTAGGCACAGTGCTAAATTGAACCTAAAGAAGTTTGGCCATAATAGCAGTTTATAAAAACATTTCCAAACCAGTAAGAACCCTTCATTATAAAATTTGTATTAGAGAACTTGGTTTTACTTTTATTTTCATGGAACATCATTTTCGTGTACTTGGCTTTTTTTACATGAAATGTTTTTGTTATGATTTTTTTTATTTCAAACATAAGCTCATAGTGTTGGGCATGTATTCTGGTTAAACGGTTAAAAATATGTACAGGGTGATTTTTTATAATTGCAAGATCGCTATAACTCGGTTATTATTGGGAGTAGAAAGTTCAAACAAAAACTGTTCGGTTTGGTAAATTATGGCCACTTTAGACCCACCATTAGTATTTTTTTATAGGTTATAATATACAGGGGGCGACAATCAGATCAATTTTTTTAAAGGGAACACCCTATATATTTTTGTATTTTTAAGTTCCGCAAAAAATTAGCTTTACAGGTATATGTAACACTATGGCTCTATCTGTTAGTTTTCGAGATATTGACGATTGAAATTCCGAAAATTAGCAAATTTTAAATAGGTATACGGTGCGGAGTATTTAACGTATAGACTGTAAATAACAAACTGAAAAAATATTGACTGACAGTTTGATAAATATAAATAATCATCTTTGTCAATTTTCATAGAAATTTAAAATCAAAAGACGACAATTTTTTTAATGTTTTAATTATTTAAATCCATAAATAAATAAAAATTAACGTAACAAATGTTCAAACCTATCACCATTGACTTCAATACATTTTTGAAACCGGTCTCTTAAATTATTTATTGCTCTGGTTATTAAATTAGAAAAATTTTCATTAAGCTCATTGACAGACAGTGATATTAATTCTCTGAGCTCTCGAGTATTCCTCGCTTCTAGTCTGTAAACTTTATCTTTAAGGTGACCCCATAAAAAAATGTCTAAAGGAGTTAAATCAAAACTGTTGGGTGGCCAGCGTATTGTGCCGCCTTCCCAACCCATTCATTAAAAATTATTATTAAAGAACCTCATGAACATTATGAGAAGGAGCCCCATCCTGCTGAAAAATCAATCTTCTTCTTCTTTTATTTAGTGGCAAGTCATCCAAAAAATTTTCTAAGTAATTTTGTAAAAAATTTAAATAAATTTGTCCCGTTAAAGAGTGCTAAAAAAAAATGGCCAACAACACGGTCGTTCAGTATGCCACACCAGACATTCACGGATTGTCTTCCCTGTCTTTTAATTTTTTTTACAAAATTAGGGTTAGTCGTGGACCATAGTCTGCTATTCGGTCTATTTGGTAGACCACAAGTTGTAAACGTCGACTCATCCGACCACACAATGTGATTTAAAAAACGGGGTTCTGCGTTTAGTCTTTCATGCATAAAGTGACAAAACTCTACCCTTTTTCTTTTCTGATCGGGTGTTAGGCCTTGAAGTTCTTGTTGTTTATATGCCCAATAAGAATTTGTTCTTAGGACACTTCTTACTTTGGTAAAAGACGTCAAGCGTTCCTGTCCTTCTTGCACTAATGCGGAAGATACTTTTCTTATAGAAATTTGTGGGCTTTCGTGAAAATGTAGTAAAATATTTAAATTAGCCTCTTCGTTTGGACGAACAACTCGTTTTTTTCGTTCCACAGACGATGTTTAACGAAATTTTCTATATATCCTAAGAATTGTAGATATATTAGGACATTCTCGATATTCTCTCGCAGTAGCAGTGGCATTTTTATTATTTTTCGCATATAATAAAAGTATCTCTTGCTTTTCTGCATTGGAATAAAGCAACATTGTTGATAAATATTTAAAATTTGGCACTGACAATGTCATTACGTATCCACACATCTTAATATTGTTTGTGACTTGTCACAGGAAATACTCCGCACCGTATTTAAAATTTGCTAATTTTCGGAATTTCAATCGTCAATATCTCGAAAACTAACAAAGATAGAGCCATAGTGTTATATATATCTGTAAAGCTAATTTTTTGCGGAACTTAAAAATACAAAAATATATAGGATGTTCCCTTTAAAAAAATTGATCTGATTGTTGCCCCCTGTATATTATAACCTATAAAAAAATACTAATAGTGGGCCTAAAGTGGCCATAATTTACCAAACCGAATAGTTTTTGCTTGAACTTTCTACTCCCAATAATAATCGAGTTATAGCGATCTTGCAATTATAAAAAATCACCCTGTTTTGGCAAACTAAGTTTTGAGCCCTTAAGGTCTATCTTTTAAAGAAAAACACATCCCCAAAAAAATGTATCGAATTTCCAGTAACCCTGTATATAGTATTTAAAACTATTACCTGTTCCTGTTGTTCCCAGAAAGCCTGATCCTGCAGTTGTCTTTCCTTCAAAGCCTCTTGCAGCAAGGGAATTTCCTCTAGACGTTTAGCCCTTTCGAAGTAGTCGACCTTCTTTTCCTGCGATTTAAGCTTGGCCTGCAGTTCTCTGCGTTCCTTCTGAAGTTCCTCCGCTTCTTTGGCCGCGATTTGGTCGGCGTCCAATTTTTTTATGTCATCTTCGTCCAGTTTTTTCAGGATTTTTTGGCCGTGACCTGTTTGACTAATCTGAAAAAAAAATAGGAAAATATTTTTACAGAAATGTCAATGATTTTTAAGAAAGTTTTTCATTCGGAAACTCATGTTTTTGTTGTCTAAAGTTCTAAAGAAAATAAAAACATTATGTTTCTATTAATGTGAGTTGAAACCAAAAATAGGGAATTAGATTAAAGACCTAATTGTCCGTGTTATGTCGAAAATTGATTGCAGAGTGAGATGGGGCTAGTCCGGGCAAAACACGGGTAAAAACGGATTATATTGTATGGGAAAAACATCTTTTTTTAATTAATTCAAACTTTTGAGTTGGAAATGGGACTTTATTGAAAGTAGAAAAGTTTTTGCATTTGCCCTAAAATCTAGAAAGGTAAAGTTTAATACGAGTTTTCATTTAAAAACATACTTAAACTTATTTTAAACCAGTCTTTTTTTAAATTAAAATATAACTAGGACATTAAGTTTACAGGTCTGAAATGCCTACCTTGAGACCTTTATTTAGGTCACCACCTATAAGGTACCCACGAAAGACCAAAAGATACTATAAATAATGTACAGAGTGACCTAGGAAAATTTTGCACCATTGCAAACTTTATTTTGAAAAATCTTAGAAGCTTGTTACAAGTTTTATTCTTATTGTAAGAATGTTTACTTTTATTTTTATTTTAAGAAGTAAAATAAAGAAAAGCTGACCGAATTCACGTTGATAAGAATATACCTGTTGTAGTTTTTCTTTCAGATGTCTGTCCTTGATTTGCTGAATTTCGTTTTGAGCTCGTTTACGTTCGCGTTCTTCGCGTTCTTGTTCAAGTCGTTTTTGCTCAGCCATATGTTGTTGCCTCTGAATTTCCTCAACTCTAAAAATATAGCATAGTCCTTCTTATTTACATGTTATAGTTATTTCACTGAATTTTTCTTAAAAGGACTGACAAAAGGAAAATAATACGCATATCTATTAAAAAATTCACCACCAAAACAATGTGCCCGACAAAAATAAAACAACTCTTTCAAGTCATGCATGGTGGCCAGAGATATGGGAGGGGGATAGATAGCTTTTAGATAGAATTAAAACATAAGAAAAAAAACTTCTTCGATTTCAAAAATTTTATATATCGCCGTCTGTCTGTCTGTAACGACCAACGCGAATAACTCAAAACATGTTTGCCCGATTTTACTGAAATTTGGTCCTAGGTTGTTGTTAAAAATGAATAAAATCCACCGCACATAAGCCAAAACAACAGGTAGGGGTTCATTTAAAAAATTATAGGTTTGCTCTAAATATGACTTGTGTGGTAACATATTAAAGGTAACTGTGCATGAAGATAAAAAATACATTAAAGTTTGTTTTGTTCAGTGGTGCTACCCTGGGAGAGGGGGGGAATGACCAAACAGCTAATTACGAAAATGCAGCCTGTTACTCTTTATTAAAAAAAATAGACCAGTGTACTCTGAACTATAGCTGGGTTTATACAGTGTGTAGGCGATTTTGACCCCCGGGAAGCTAGCTCCCAGTTACCAGCAACAAAAATTTTACAGTCGACCAGCCAAATAGTGTTTTAGTAAAAAATCACTACAAAAACAAAAAAAGGAGTCTCGAAGATATAATTTAATACTAATCTAGTCCCCTACCCCCAGCTGGGTAGAAGAAAATTCGCCGCGGACGATTCGCCGCAGCCGATTCGCCGCGGGACAATTCGCCGCCGGCCGATTCGCCGCGCGGACAATTCGCCGCGAGATTTTTTGTTTTATGATATTACTATTGGCAATTGTTTAAACATTTTTATTTAGCTTGACTTCATATAATATATTGGTTTATTTGTTGGGTTATAACTTTTTTCAAACTTTTCCAACTAGGTATTTGATGGTTAGTATACAATTCAAAATTTTTTTTATTAAAAAAATAAATAAAATTATGATTTCTAACTTTAAAAAAATCAAAATGGCGGTTCCACAATGGCGCATTTCTTTATTTATAAACCGATTTGCCTCAAACTTAAAACATCGCGGCGCTTAAGGTAACACAATACAATTTTTGACTCAAATTTATAATTCTGAAAATTGGGAATTCAAAATGGCGGATTTTCCTATTTTTGAACCATTTTGCATTCGGAATTTTAAGATCTTTCAGGTCGCTGATTATGATAAATCTCTAACTTAAACTTTTAAAAAATCAAAATGGCGGATTTTCCCATTTATGAACCGATTTGCATCAAACTCGGAATTTCAAGATCTTTCGGGTCGCTAAATATTATTTTTAACCTAAATTTATAAAAACCAAAATGGCGGACTTTCCCATTTATAAACCAACATGGACCTGAAAGATCTCAAAGTTCCGAATTTGATGCATATTGGTTTATAAATGGGAAAATCCGCCATTTTCAGCTTTTTAAATTTGAGTCAAAAATTTTATTGTGTTACCTTAAGTGCCTTGATGTTTTAAGTTTGAGGAAAATCGGTGTATAAATAAGAAAGTGCGCCATTGTGGAACCGCCAGTAGATTTTTATAAATTTAAGTCAAAAATAATAATCAATGACCTGAAAGATTTTTAAAGTTTCGAGTTTGATGCCAATCGGTTCATAAATGGGAAAATCCGCCATTTTGGATCCACCATTTTATTTATTTTTTTAGTTAAAAAAATGTTGAATTGTATACTAAACGAACCGAACCGAACCTAGTTGGAAAAGTTTGATAAAAGTTATAACCAAACTAATAAACAAATATATTATATGAAGTCAAGCTAAATAAAAATGTTTAAACAGTTGCCAACGGTAATATCACAAAACAAAAAATCTCGCGGCGAATTGTCCCCGCGGCGAATTGTCCCATCCCCCCCCCCAGCTAGCAGAATAAACCAAAACATGCAATTTACAGTATTACAGTAATGACATAAAAAAATTACAAAATAGTGAAGACAATTTTGTTTCATCAAAAATCTTTATAAAATCAAAAAAAAGAGTCTCTAAGCTATAATTTAATACTAATCTGGTCTCTTGACCCCCTCTGATAGTCTAGCAGAACGACTCAAAACATACGATTTCAAGATTTTGTGATATTTTTCTATCAATACCTTAAAATGCATGTTTTGGCTTACTTTGTTAGACTATCAGAGGGGGTTGGGGAACCAGATTAGTATTAAATTATAGCTTAGAGACTCCTTTTTTGATTTTATAAAGATTTTTCGTGAAACAAAATTGTCTTCAATATTTTGTGATTTTTTTGTTTATAATTTAAATCGCGTGTTTTGTCTCATTCTGCTAGACTATCAAAGGGGGTTGGGGGACCAGATTAGTATTAAATTATATCTTCGAGACTCCCGTTTTTGATTTTGTAGTGACGTTTTCCTATAAACATTGACTATTTGTCTGGTCGACTGCAAAGTTCTTGTTGCTGACAACTAGAAGCCAGCTTCACAGCTATCGAGGTTGAAACTTTCAGCTGAATGGATTGAACAGTATAACAAAAAAAGACAGGTGTGTATGTGTTTGCCCGCAGTTAGAAAAACGATAACTGCAATGGACTGTATATATTTTAATTAATGAAAGCGCGAACAAACAAATATATTGATATGAAATTACGAAATAATTAAAAGGTCCATAGGTTAATTGTGGGTACCACACAACGGAAATCAGAAACAAAGCACTCACCAGTTTGCAGCCAATTTCTCCACGTTCCAAGGGGCCCCTGTCTGGATCTAATGATGTCACCACGTAGCTGAAGGGCTGAAGTTTCTAGTTCTATGCTTCAGTACACCAAAATCGAGCACTTTCACGTGTAGAAATTTGAAATAGTTGGAGAAAGTAAATTAACACGCCATTTCTCGAGGCGGTCGAAAAAGGATCTCACCGATTCTTGGTGCGCATGTCCAAAATGCGCGAAAATGCACTCTGTCCGTCATCCAATTGTGTGGTTTTAAAATTTACAAACACCGCGAAATTTAGCGGGAGCTAACAATATGTACCTAAATATCAAATATTGGACATTTTGCTTACCTTTTTGTGCCTAATTAGTTTTTTTTAAACATAAAAGACAAAAGTTGGGCATCTTTTTATGTCTCATGTTATGTTATTTTCCTGTATAAACACCAACTGGGTTTGTCATAAGCTCAGCTGTGTTATGTTATGTCCTGCTATGTCTTATGTTATGCTATTTTTTTGTATAAACCCAGCTTATAACGTCTCCGGATTTATAGTATTAAATAGTGAAAAGTTAAAAACAAACTATAATTCTTACCGTTTCTGTTCTTCTTGATCTCTCACAGTATTTAATCTTTCAATGTATTCCTTTCTGTCTTCTATAATCTTGTGTCGTTGCAAAATCTTTTGGTGCTCTTTTACCTTGTTTTCGTGATAGTTTTGAACCATAGCGGTTCGAAGTTTTTCTCGTTCAAGCTGCAAAAAAAAATCTAAATCTTAATTTTGACAAAAGGCATTTCTAAAGAAGAAAAGTAGTAGGCCTAGAAAAAATTCTTCAACGTCTTTCGATTGGCCATATTCGCTAATACAAAACTTCCAAATTTTATAAAATTTGTTTACAAGATGGCGACAATATTTTTATTTTCAAAGAATGTTTTTTTTAGTTTTTTCTTTATATTTTGAATACCCCTGTGCGCCACTTTTGAAATATCAAAAAATAACTAAAATATTTTTTTTTCGAAAATTTGAATACCTTCACCTACTTGCAAACAAATTAAGTAAAATTTGGTAGTTTTGTACTAGCGGCTACGGCCAATCGAATGACGTTAACGAATTTTTCAACTTTTTTTGTAGTAGTAACTGAAAATACCAATGTAGTTATTTGCATCTGTGGTTTTTTAGGAAGATCTTTCCCAACATTAGATAACTTTATTGTTAATTTGCAATCAAAATTAATAAAAATATTCTCGTTTATATAAATTTAATCCAAAACAATATTTAGTATTCGAATCACTTGAGTTCAATAAACATAAGAAAAAAGAGGTCAAAAAAGCCACACCATCTGTGTTTAATAATTTGTAGATTTTTCTAGAGAAAATACACGTATTTTTCTAGAGAAAATACACGTAGTTACCTATGGACTGGCACTCTCTTACTTATTCCGAACATTTTTTACAGATTATAACATAATTTTAAACGACAACCGCAAAACACCGCAAAATGTCAATACGGCCTCCACTCACATAGCAGCCGTGTGTCTACTTGACAAAACACACGCATGCGCACTTGAAAATTTGCATCCACGAATTTAAATTTGCTATTGTTCCCAAAGCCAGCTATAAGCGCTTCACTTTTCGATTCTTTGAACATGTATTTATGCTATAATGTATTTGACTATTAATAACCCTGCTCCGGAGGTAGGTTATCGTTGGTTAAAAGAAAAATAAAAATGCATAATATTTTGACGTTTCTTGGTAAACACTCTCTGTTAGATTCTCGCATGTAAAGAAAGAGAAATAATAACCAGACGGTCCATCGCTAATAATTGCCTATAATGATTGATATCGGCAGGTTGCCTACAGAATTTGACCAGTCATCTGAACTTAACTGGATGACTGTACTTGCGTCATCGGGTTTCCATAAAACAAATGGTTTAAGGCAACCCGGTGACGTAGATTTTCTAATATGATTACAGTTGGCCAGTCAGGTTCAATGACCGTTTAAATTCTGTAGGTAACCTGTGTAAAAGTATAAAGACCTTGATCTGCAGCTTGGCAATACATATCAATAATTTCTTGTCAAAATTTGAAGTTGCCACTTGTTCGCAACTTCCACAGTAAACCAATATTAGTAAGGACAAATTATATTCTAAAAAAAGATTAACTAAAATAATTCAAAAATTAAGAGTGTTCGACTATCTTATTATTATTTTTTAAAATTTTGCAGTAATTTAGTGTACAAGGTAAATTCTAGTGTCCTTTTTTATTTTATTTTGTTTTAATTCAGGCTCTGTCGTTCTTACGGCGAATTCCCCCCACTTGAGCCGCCTGGGAGTGAAATGAAGATCAGCACATGTTCGACAGGCACGATCGATTGACCGATAATAAAAGGTAGTTAAAAAAAACTCAAAACTTCGTAGAATAACAACTCAACTTAATACCCTTTATTATAAAAAGTGCCTAAACGATACTGCGTTTTTCTTTGCAATAAGTGAGTCCATTGCGGTACAAACAGTATAAGAATATACAGCGGGCAGAGCCAAAAAACTGTTAAACACGCGAGCTACGCGATGACGCTGCTTAAATATCATGCATAAGTTAACTGCATCCTGCAAGCTCCATAAAGACGCAGTTTTTGCTCCATGAAGACGCAGTTTTCGTGATCCAGTGACCCTAGTCATAAAGCATCTGTCCCATATATTTATGTTGTTAGTAATATGTAAGTTAATATAGTAGAATGTTTTGGATATGCAGTGAAGTAAAAATTTCAGCAATGTAATAGACAATGACATATAAATATGTAAATGTCAGTGACTATAATAGTTTGGACCGAACTGTGTTTGATATTTTTGTAAAGAGTTTTTACCTTCTTCTTGTTGGGATTAATGACACTGATGGCCTGGTGTAAAACAGTGGACATGTTGACCAGCTGATTTCTGACTTGCTCGCTGGGCATGACTTGCAGGGTGGGGCCTTCAGGGATGTCCTCTCTTTGACTCTCGCTCAGATCTATACCAAAATGAATGCACTGTTTCCCGTGATCTATGCGAATCTGCAAGTAAAAATTTTCAAACATAATGCGCAATTTTTATGTTTGATGTCTAAACGCGACTTGGAAATAAAAAAAAATTAATATGTGTTCGGCACATGAACCGTCAAAATTTTTTGGGATATTGTTGGGGTCATTTGCTACCTTTTCAACCTTGGAACTTGGGTCCTAAGAGTCACGGCTAAAGAGATATGAATTTTTAAAAAACTTTTCTCAAATTACCCAAATTCCCACCTTTAAACCCTCGTAAGCTTTTTATTAATGTCTGGAAAAGCACCATTTTTTTTTTATAATTTTGTAATCTTATGCTTCTTCAACTAATTGATAGATTTGTTAAAATTGATGTACCAAAGGGACATATGAGGTTTTTTATTGAAGAACATTAGTGATTTTGTGAAAGAAAATCAATTTCAAAATTAAAAATCAAAAAAAGTATCGACAATTGACAACTTTATTTTCTTTTAAAAACTTCTCTAGTTGATTACCTTTCTAACGGTTTGCTACACATTGATAAAAAAAAACATTTCTGCTTTAAAATACGGATATTCCATGAGACTCATTCGGAATTGGTAAGAAAAACAATTTGATGTTAATGATCGTTTACCTACTTAAACAAAAGTTAAACTTTTAACAATATTTTATTGTGCTCTTTATTTATAAATTTTGTTCGAACTGTCCTCCCCTGTTCCTAATGCACGCCCGACACCTATTCCTCAGTTCAACAGTTACGGTAGCTAGTAGCCTCATTTCATCTCTCATGGTCACAAAAGCGGCGTTTGTTCTTTCAATTAACACTTCTCTCGAGGGCACCTCTGTTTTACTGTTTTTTGAATCAGAAATGTTTGTCTTTTTTGTTCAAACGGAATTTGTAAACTGGAGAATAGTGAGGTATAAAATTATTGTGAATTTTTTACTTTTATTTAAAAAAACGATCATAAATATCAAATTGTTTTCTTATCAAGTCCAAACGATTATCGCCCGCCTCACAGAATATCCGTATTTTAACGCAGAATTGTTTTTTTTTATCAATGTGCAGCATACCGTTAGAAAGGTAATCAACTAGAGAAGCTTTTAAAAGAATATAAAGTTCTCAATTGTCAATATTTTTTTTTGATTTTTAATTTTGCAATTGATTTTCTTTCACAAAATCACTAATGTTCTTCAATAAAAAACCTCGTATGTCCCTTTGGTACATCAATTTTAACAAATCTATGAATTAGTTGAAGAAGCATAAGATTACAGAATTATTTTTTAAAAAATGGTGCTTTTCCAGACATTAATAAAAAGCATACGAGGGTTTAAAGGTGGGATTCTGGGTAATTTGAGAGAAAAACTTCAAAAATTCATATCTCTTTAGCCGTGACTCTTAGGACCCAAGTTGCATGGTTGAAAAGGTAGCAAATGACCTCAACAATATCCCAAAAGATTTTGACGGTTCATGTGCCGAACACCCTGTATATTAAAAACGTGATTTATTTTAATGAATCAATTCAATCAACAGAAACTGAGCCATTTTTATTTTTTTAAAAATGAACACTTTGATGACAACAACAAAGATCATCATAAACAAATTGACGATATAGCACTTTTTTAGCAAACCAATAAAAATACTTTTGAAAGAACATTGCTTGATTATTGGAATAAAAAAATATTCTAAATTCGCGATTTAAATGATTGTTGGAACCTCGGTTGGAGCTGAGTAGGCACGTTCAGCAATCCATAAGACTAAATGTTTCTGGGTGTAGTTTAATTTTTTTTGAAACTGAAATTTTTATCAATTTGTGAAAACCACATTACATTACTGTCGTTTTGTTGAATAACTCACCTGCATATCATTGTGTCTTACACAATCAACCAACAATCTTTCTAAATGGAAGTAGGTTGTGAATTTGGCTAGTTCTATCAACCTGGCGAACTGAATGGTTTGGTACACCTGCAAAGAAACATTTATTTATTGGATACTTTACAAACACATAATATATATATATATATATATATATATATATATATATATATATATATATATATCCATGACGGATCTGACACCTTCCTAGCTAGTCTATTATTACACTTCAAGTGAAGCCATGATAATATATTAGCCTTGAAAACAGTTTTTTATTATTGAGCAAAATATAGTCTACTATATTCCGAAAACAGTGTATTGATACGATGCTCCGTTAAAAAGTTAGCATTTTCTTAAAGTTTTGAATTGTCAAAAAACTCATTAGCTAGCTCGTAACAGTGTCGAACACTATTTTACCTGAATATTTTATGAAAATCGGTTCAGCGGTTTAGGAGCTATCGTGTTACGGACAGAAATAATATACACACACACAGACAGACATCACGACGATATTGCTAGGATAGGTCAAAATATATCCAAATAACACATTTTTCGCGTTATCACAAAAAAAATTTTTTCGTCGAAAATAATACCTTTTCTAGCCATTGCTGCGCGGACTAGGACGGTAAAAATAAATAGAAATAAAATTAATATAAAGATAAAATAAGCTTAAATTTAACAGAAAAGCCGTCTTTTAAGTTAAAATACAGCTTTTAATTGTTTCAGGTTAGGTTTGGTGTAAAATAGTCTCTTTTAAATTATTTGGTAAGATGTTAAAAAATGTTGGCGCCAAGAAATGTATCGAGTTATGTCCTATTTATTTTTTGCTAATGGGAACCACCATACAATCTTTTCTAAATCTTGTGTTTTGTTCATGTGTAACACTTTGAAGTTAAAATTTTCCTTTGTATACTAAAATTAAAACAGTAAAAAAATAGATTTGTCTTATATCGAAAACTTTGGCTTCAGTAAACAATTTGTCACTAAAACATTTTTTCTTTTTGCTATAAATATCCATCCAAGTATCCATTGTTGTAATACTTCTTTTTGTAAAATATATCTCTGTACCTTGCTAAGAGTCATCTTTTAAGTTTTTAAGAATTATTTAATGGGATACATGCTAGTTTTCATAAAATTTTAAAAATTTAAAAAATGCTAGCTTTATTTTGCCAAGATGCCCAACGTTTTCCTCTGCGAACTTTCTTGGAAGTGATTTCTAACAGAGTTCGCAGATGCCAAAGCGCACCGACTTCTTTCTAGCGTTAGACTGACTAAAATACCACGTATGCAATTTGTAGGACAATGTTGCCATTTACTTTTAAATGAAAAAATGGTTAGATTAAAGAAAAAATATTGTTATTACTTTATTAATATTTTACAGCCAACAAATTGACATTTAGGGCCTGCGCGGAGGAAAAAGTTGGGTGTTTCTTTAAAATAAAGCTCATTACGAAAGTTCAGCCTGTTACTCATCATTTAAAAAACCGACTGATGTAGTGTGGACTATAGGTACTACAAGAATTTGCACTAAATGTCTGATGTCACTGTTAAAAGTTATCAAAACTTTGCTAAAAATCATTAATCCTTGAAGCATCACTTTCACTTATTTTACTTTATATTTATTACCTTCCTAGCCCGCTTAGCAATGGCTAGAAAAGGTATTATTTTCGACGGAAAATTTTTTTTTTTGAGATAACGCCGAAAATGTGTTTTTTGTGTGTATTTTTACCTATCTTAGCAATATCGTCGTGATGTCTGTCTGTGTGTGTGTATATTATTTATGTCTTTAACACGATAGCGCTTAAACCGGTAAACCGATTTTTATAAAATTTTCAGGTAGAATAGTGTTCTCTCTTTAACAAGCTGATTAAATTTTAGTCAAAATCCATTAATGCTAATGGCAGTTTTTTGACAATTAAACATCAATATGCGGTTTTCGGAATATAGTACACTATATTTTACTCAAAAATTTTTGTTATAAAAAAACTTTAGTTTCTAAGATATTAACAAAAAACTGTTTTCAAGTGTATTATTAGGCTGGCTAGGAACGTATCAGATCCGTCATGGATCCATTTATTTTTTTTTTAACTTTACAGCATTAATGGAAAGGCTCCTTTTATACACAAGAGTATAAAAAAAATGTATTATGCTTAAGGCAGTCCACACTTCTTCACATTTTATTTAAAAAGAAAAAATATTTGATTTTAGTTTAACCCTTTGCCCCCATTGGGGGAACTTTTTGGCCCTTCACTTATACAATATTTTCTGTTGTGGGTACTAAGAACACTCATTGTAAAGCAACCATTATAAAGCATATTGAAATTGATATTTCGAGAATACAGTCTAAAGATCAAAAGAAAAAGAAAGTTTGTAGGCAAATCCTCAAAAGGGAATATTAGTAGCTCGTCTACTACCCTGGAGTTTCGGCCTTGTTGGGCCAAACGGGGAAAACGAAATGTGGACATTTACTGAAAACAGAACAACTGCCAAATTGCAGTATCAATCACAGTAGCCTTGGATTTGAGGCAAAATGTGAAAGCTTGCTTTACAATGAGTGTCCTTAGTGTGTACTGTTTCCTTACCTGAGCCACCTGCCTGACCATCCTAACCAAGGTAACATCTTGCAACGCCGGAATATATTGCTGCAACAGCACACTGCCTTCATCTGCCTTGATATGCTCAACAAGGGCGTGGACACGTGTGCACAGATTAAGCGGGTCAAACTCTACTTCCAACCAGCGGTGGAGGTCTTGTAGTTGAGGCGTGGCTAAGTTGACTACATTTACACGAACCTAAAGAAAAAACTAGATTAGTAAAAAGAAATAAGTCAATACTAACTGAATTGAGATAATTCTTAACTGGGCCACTGATTTAGGTACAGGATGATTTTTATAAACGTACCTCACCATAAATTTGTTATTATTTGCCGTTAGATAGATAGATGAAACAAAAACCCTATTACCTTTTTTCAATATAACTTTTGAACTATCCAATCGATTTTAATGGGACAAACTGCCCTTGGCAGAGAATTAATCAGAGTTATGACTAAATATAGATTTTTGTCCGCCATCTCAAAATTTAAGATGGCGGACTAAATTAAAATGTACTCTTTAAAAATGCTCGTTTATCTGCATTCTTACCACGCACAACAAGGTACAAGTCGGTAAAGTTGGTTCAGCGGTTCTAAAAAAAATATTTTTGTTTTAACCATTGTTTTGAATATTATATGATTGCCTTGCCAATCATGTCTGCATATATTTTCTTATAAATTCATTACTACTGAACCGATTTTAATAAAATTAAAAACATCCTGGTAAAAATTGATTGCTTTTTAAAGATCATGATCAAAGTTTATCGCGATCGAATTTAAGATGGCGGACAGAATTATACTTGATTCTTCAAAATGGCGTGTTTATTCTTATTTTTCGAAAATGTTTTTTTTTTTAATTTATAGAAAAGCACTTGGATTTTGAGATCGCGGACAAAAAGCTATATTCAATCAAAGCGCTGATCATTTCTCTGCCAAGGGCAGTTTGTCCCATTAAAATAGCTTGTATAGTTCAAAAGTTATAATGAAACAAAAATTGCCCGGTTTTTTTTTGGACCACCCCAGTTGGTCATTTTTATTTTTTCTTCATGACGAAATTTAATGGTCAAAAATTGTGGGAAGAAATATACAAAAACCCTGTAGAAAGTCCCAGGTTAAAAAAAAAACAGGCTTACCAAGTCCTTAAGCAGGCTAGCTCTAGTAGGGGGTTGAGACAATCCTAACAAAACAGCAAGTTTCTGAGCTTTTTCCATGGGAGACTTGTCAGTCTCTATGAACCTGTCAAACTCAGGATGGGCAGATGGAAGAGGAATGGCCAAGGTAGCCAAAAGGACCCTACAAGCCATCCTTTGGAGCTCTTCTGAGGTGATATTCTTTTTCATTTCTGAAGAAAAAACAAAACAAAAAATTCATTTTTGATTAGTTGGAAAACTATAATTTTAACTGCGAGGGTGAATCAAATTTGTGGCCATTTGGCAAAAGTTGATAACTCACTTTTTTGTATTTTTGAGATGTTGCACTATCTTTTTTAACAAATAGTTCTTTCTTACTTCTTATATTATAACACAAAAATTACATATAGCTATAAGCAAGGTATTACAACAAAAATATAATGAAGAAAAAACCACTTTACCAAAAAAACAAGATTTTTAAATGGCTCTCCTGTAAAATGCAAAAGGTAAGTTATCAAATTTTGTCAAATAGCCACAGAAATATTGTTACGGGTTCACAACTACAATTAAAACGAGCAAACGTCAAAAACGATATGTCAGTTTATTTCGACAACTCAATGTACAAAAACGCACTGAAACTCACTACTTAAATCGGCTAATTAACTTCGTTTTAATATCTCGCGACTACTGCAGCTTGTTATCTCTGACTCACTGACTCGTCGCGCGATGTCCGGCCTTATATAGGGTCTGCGATCTTTCGCGAACTATCAACCTTTTTTCAACGCTAGAACATTCGCGTATACGGACGAGCGTGAGTCATAGATAACTCAAATAAATCCTAAACCAATAATACAACTATAAGAGAAGTCAACCTAAATAAATTTTAACTATAAAATTTAAACAACTAAAATTTGTAACAATATGAACCGCAATTTTCTATTTAGCGCGCCATAGGTAAAGGATATTTTCATCTTAACCCACTTAATGATGTGTTAATACTCATACATATTTAAGGAGATGTTTAGACATTAGTCCACAGTACGCTGGTCTATTTTTTAAGTGATGGGTCACAGGATGAATTTTCGCAAATAGTTCCATTTTGCTTAGAATTTTCGCCAAGCAAAAAGTTGAGCGTCTCGATAAAATGAAGAAATTTACGAAAATTTAGCCTGTTACTCATCACTAAAAAAATAGACCAGTGTTACTGTAAACTGTATCCACTGCAGTTATTTTGTTTTTCAGATTTTAATACTTGCAACTCCTGATTTTTATAACATGTCATCGATTATCACCTGTTCCAATATTTCCAATAAAAAAAATTTGCAAACATGACCCTTAAAAATCATTTTGAACCTTGTGAAACTAAAAGGAAAATATAACAGATAATTTTTTAGAGAGCTAATGAAACCTATATCGCAGTAGCTCTAAAAAACTGGAAACGTAAAGTGCACGGCATGGGAATACAACTTAACGACCGATTTACCATATACACACTACAGTTTGCTGACGACCAAGTAATTGTGGCTAATGATAAAGAAGACATGGAGTATATGATGAGAAAGTTAACAGAAGAATTCCAAAAGTGGGGATTACCAGTGAACGTGGACAAGACACAGTACTTATGTATTGGAAACGAATCCAGTGAGTTAGTACTAGAAAATGGACAAACAATATCTCCATGCAATGAGTATGTATACCTGGGTGTCACATTTGATAAGACAGGTACAGACTGTAAAGAATTGGAAAAAAGAATAGTAAAAGCAAAAAAAGTTATTGGATGTCTTAACAGTATTTTATGGAGCAGAGAGTTAAAAAAGAATGTAAAATTTGACATATAAGAAACAATGGTCAAAAGCACGCTGTTGTATGGAATAGACACTTGTCGCGTAACAAAAAAGTACAAAACAAAAATGGAAAGTGTCGAAATGGATGCAATAAGAAGATCAATGAGAATATCTAGAATAGATCACATAAGAAATGAGATCATAAAAGAATGGGAATCGAGGGAAGCATAACGGATGACATCACTAGAAGGCAACTGATATGGTACGGCCATGTACGGCCATGATGAACGACGAAAGATTACCAAAGCAGGTCCTAGAATGGCAACCAATAGGGCGCAGAAAAAGAGGGCGTCCTAAACCAGAATGGCAACAGTCAATCCAAAGATCAATGAGTCAAAAAAATCTGACTGAGGATGATTGTCAGGATCGAAGGAGGTGGAGAATAGGCGTCGGACAACGTAGAAAAACGTTCTAAACCGACATAGTAGTAGTATAATGAAACCTATTCAATATGTTTATTGGTTATATTTTATACAATAAGGGTAACATTTTCCCCGCTGTCAATAATAAGCACTTATAAAAAAGTCCTATAAAATATGAGTTTAGTCCAATATCATAATATGACTTTGATAGCCTAAATTCACCATTTGCATTTGACATTACCATTGAAAAAATAGAAAATTGGTTTGGACAGCCTAACTATTTATCGCGGCCTTGGCAAAATGGCAGACTCTATCAGTTGTTATTTTTGTTCTGTTCTGTTGGAAATGAAAGCACTTTCTCTATCTAATAGAAAGAGTAACGTTTTAAGGCCCTGAACAGTTTTTGACAAATTTAATTAAAAGAACTGGCAAAAACACAAATAAACAAAAACAGCAGTTGACAAGAACTTGACATTTCTAAACCAGAGAACGAAATGTCAATGGTTAAAAAGGCGGCTATTTTGCCAATCCGTTGATATTCAATAATCCGAAAAATTCACACATAAAATTAAAATAAGATTGAGTAAGTAAATAATTTTCTTTTTTACAAAAAATTATTTTGAACCAGACGTTAAATCTTTTTTTATCTTACCTTTGCTCAATTGAAGTAACTTAAACAAAGCTGCGGCATGAAAGAGGTAGTTTCCAGCCTTCCAGAAGACCATACTTAATTTCTGGTAGTAGTTGGCCATGGTTTTTGCAACAGGCATTTTCTTAGACAGGTTCATAAGATTGTGGATGTCCTCGATTGCTTTGTAAGCCTCTTGCCAAAGTTCCATTTGGATGGCATAGTCCAGTAGATGAAGTCTTTAAAGAAGAAAGGCAAAATTAGTGATTAAATCATAGCAAATGACATTAGGACCATTTAGTCCAGATTACTACCAGAGATATTAGAAGAGCTAGAGATTGGATTTCACAATCAACCAAAATAGAAATAATGGGTACACCATGTGTTTGACATTAACCATTGAAAACGTGGTCAAAATAGTAAGAAAGTAACAAAAACTGGGGAAAAAAAAAGAATAAAACGAAAAAAGAAAAAAAATTCTACAAAGAAAAAACTAGCTTTTAACCTAACATTTATGTTTAATGTTTCTTTTAATGTTCTTTTTTGTTTTTTGTTGCATTTTAATTTTTTAATCTTATGTGTCAGTGTTGTTGTGAAAGGACTAACTTCCACTTCCTACAAAACCTTTCCCAAACCCTAAAAAAAAAAGCAATAAGTATAAGGGGGAAAAACAATACATATTGAGTGAAGCAAAAAGAAGGCTACAACTTTACAAGAAGAAGACCCCACTAGAAGAACAGAACCTTCAGATTCCAAGTGACCTTGGTGTCAGACAACCTTGGAGTCTACCGAAGTGTGCTGATGGTTTCTCTGTTGAGACTGAGCCAAGAAAACCAAAACTGAACCTGAATCTGGTCAGAATAGATGGGCAGCCTAAATAAACTTATTTATACTTTGATTATATCACGGCCTTGTCAGAATAGCGGAGGCTGTCAGTTGTTATTTTTGTTGAAAAAAAAGAAATTTTCGGACTTTTCCTACTTATTACTTTTTGCATTAGCAAAAGTAATTTTTAAGATCCTAAACAGTTTGGAACAGTTAGATTTCATCCCAAATTTAACTAAAAAAAAATACTCTGCCAATAAATGGGTACCTAAGCTCTAGGTAGGTAGGTAGGTAGGTAAACACTAGGTACTATAGTTGTAGTGCATGTGTGAGCTAATATAACTAAAAACTGAAATGTATTTTATTCAACTCCAGACACAATTACCTTTCGTTTGATAACACACAAGCCATGTTTTGATTTAAACTCTAATTTTTTTAATCTACCCCCACCCTTTTTTTAAAGCTAAAATGTATTTTGTTTAACTCCAGACTCAATTACCTTTTGTTTGATATTACACACAACATATTCTCACTTAAACTTTAATTTTTGAAATTTACCCTCACCTTTTTTTTTTAAACTAAATTTTTTTTTTAACTCCAGCCTCAATTATTTTTCGTTTGGTATCACACACGCCATATTTTCACATAAACTCTAATTTTTGAAATCTACCCCCACCCTTTTATTTGGCTTGTGATCGGTGGTTTTTGCTTATTTTTAAATGGGACCATCCCGGCCCAAGACCCAGCCTAGGTACCAAATTTCAGACAGACACAGACAGACAGCGCGACAAAAAAGTTTCAAAATCATCTGAAACGCAAAGATATATAAAAATTTTTTAAATCAGAGCAACTTTTTTTTTTCTCGAAAAAATTAGGATCACACTATACTATAGTATAGTAGTAGTGTGAGCTAACACTACTATAGTATAGTAGTAGTGTGAGCTAAAATGGCAAAAAACAAAAACATCGGTTGACAAGCCCTTGACATTTCTAAACCAGAGAACAAAATGTTTATGGTTAAAAAGGCGGCCATTTTTGATTTGCCCCTCTTCCTTTGGTCAAATCCAATCCGTCAATGTTCTATTATCCATGAATCCAATCCGTTAATTTATATCTATAATCCGTAGCCTATAAAAGAATCATTCTCGGTCATCACTCAACATAAAACACAAACTATGACAGCGTCGTTTACGCTTAGGTCAAAATTATACGCGAAAATTAAACTACTATAAAAGGTATTGTTCTATTGTTACTTTTTAAGTCTGATTTTTTGCACCATAGACATCATAAAACTATTTGCACATGTGCTAATCTGAGGTGATAACATAAAATTTACAGTTATCTCAAGTTTTTAACTACATAGAACTAGAAAAACATCTCCAAAAAGAAGCCAGTAAACCGTTTCTTGTATACTAGGTAAATAAAAAACAGCTGATTCATATTCCACCGCTGTTTAATGGGCAGCGTAAATACTGGGCTTTTGACCGCAAAAATGGAAAATTTCACGAACGTTGCCGATCTTTTGCGTGTTATTTCCGTATGGTTTTATAGACAGAGAGGGAAATATCGAAACCGCAAGTGTTTGGACAGAGACAAAATATGGGCTTGGTTCAGCCTACACCATAAAGCGCGAATTATTTGTCCAATGCGAGGGACGATCCAAAAGATGCTGCAATAGGAAAAGAATAAAATTTGTTTATTTTAAATACCTACGAGGTCTGGCTATTATCGAGACTGGTTACGAAAAAGGGATTTATTATAAAAATTATTCTACATTTGAATGCTCCCCATCAATATACTCCCCTCCCCTCGCCACACACCTTTCCATACGTTTTTTCTATTGATCAAAGCAGTGCTGGAAGTCTTCTTTGGTGAGGGTCTTTATGAGCTAGCAGTGCTGGAAGTCTTCTTTGGTGAGGGTCTTTATGAGCTCTGCCGTTTTTTGCTTTACCGCGTCCATCAACTCAAATCGGGTCCCTTTCAAAGCAGATTTTATCTTCGGAAATAAAAAAAAGTCGCACGATGCCAAATCTGGTGAGTACGGCAGATGTTCGAGCACTTGAGTGCACTTACTGGCCAAATACTGCTTCACAAATAGTGCGTTATGGGCAGGTGCGTTGTTCTGGTGCAAAATCCACGAGTTGATCTTCAAAAACTTCCGCCGTTTTTTACGAACTCGTTCTCGCAGTGTTGCCAAAACTGACAGATAGTAAGTCTGGTTGACAGTCTGACCCTCTGGAACCCATTCAGTCATCACGATACCGTTAATGTCGAAAAAAACGATCAACATTGGAGTTGAAACAGTCACAGGGCGACCTGGGCGCTTGTCATCTTCGGGGGTGTCTCGGCCCTCACTAAAGCGCTTACACCACTCAAAAACACGCGCACGAGATAAAGAATTGTCCCCATAGGCCTCTTGCAGCAATTCATAGCACTCAGTCGGAGTTTTTTTTAATTTAACGAGAAATTTGAGATTGATACGTTGCTCCTGTTTTTCGTCACACATGGTTTTCGGCAAGAGAAAAAAACACGTTCGTTTCAAACCGCTACTGCACAAATACTATAATAGTGACGGAAACGTGTTTTGGGACGTGCATAGACCAGATATCTAGATACCCAACGCACTATTCGTTTTCTACCCCACCCGTCTAGGGCGCCATCTAGGCGCGCAGTCTCGTTATTTAATAGACAAACCTCGTATATAGAAAATAAAAGTTTTAATTTAATCATAGATTATTAAATTAATTATTAGAGACCTTATTTTGAGAGGTCATGGAAAAAACTATCTTATGGAGGAGCCGCTGCTGAGTTTTTTAATTATATAGAAAAATTAAGCAAACCTTGACCATGACTCACCTAGTATCAAGATTCAATTGCTGCGTTTCAGGCTTTGACATGGAAACATTGACAGGCTGTGTGGATGGCTTACAAATATCTTCCAAATGCTTTCTGAGCTTGTCACATAGTTTACGGAACTCTGTCTTCCTGTTATACTTCAAACAGAACTGAAACGCCATCTTGGCAATGTCATGGTACAAATTCTCACAATGTGCGTTGATTCTAAGCAATTCCAAGCACTGAGTGTAGGATTCCCACAGGAATTTAACCCAGGGAGTGAGGATAGTGCGGTCAGAACGATCCTGGGCATCTTCACCAGACACTGCACTTAAAAGAATGCTTTCTGGTGTTGCAAGGTTGTCTAAATCATCAATGTCAATGACGGCTTGAGCTGACTGCTCTCTGGCATTTTCGGTTTTTTCTTCAGCCATCCGAAGATACCTAAAAAAGTATATTTTTAATATTTAGTTGCAAATCATATTAAATTAAAATATAATTAACTAAATGATTTGTGTGATGTTAATTGGTTAATATCTACCCAATAGAAAAGGTTAGGAAAACTATATCTTGGAGCGAGTTTCGACCTATCAATACCTTGCCAATATATGAAAAAGTGATGGAAATTAAAGTTAAAAGACAATAAATATTAGAATTTATTAATAACAAGATACTTATTTCAGAACAATCCGGATTTAGGGAATCTCACTCGTGGAACTCGAAAATGGTCAACTTTTCTAAAAATATTCTAAAGATCATTTTGCAACTGGATAAAATTTCTTTAACCATGTACCTTAGTAGTAAAAATGTAAGTAAGTACAACTAAGTCTTAAACACTTTCTTGTTTAATGAGATTTAAAATATTCAACAAACAGTTTTGAATAGCCTGGATCTTCTAAAAAATATGTTTTTAATTTATGTAAATTCTAATGTCTGTTTTTTTATAATTTTTAAAATAAACTGATGATTGATCATTCATGTGTGAGTGGGCCTTGCAGCCCTTTCACTGTGACCACCAGTGGGTCCATTGTAGCTCACTTTTAAAATAAATTGGACAGCAAACAAAATGTTCTTTTTTTCTGTGGCCAGTCTTTGAATAGAATAGAATAGAAATATCTTTATTCATAAGAATGTTGATACAATTACAAAAAATGCACAACTGTTAGAATGAATTGTAGTCAAAAAGAGCAAAAAAATAAATTTTAATTGATTGATTGGGTATCCTAAATATTAATAATCATTAATTTCGCCAATATGGATTGGTTATTAATAGGGTCCATGCAAAAAAAAACTTTTTGCTGTTTGAATACTATTTTTTATTAAAATTGAATAAAAAATTATTCAGGCAGTGGTTCAGAAGCCCAACTGAATCCAACCAAGGCAACCTAATCCCACAAATTGCTATAAATTTAGATGCTGCATTAAAAATATAAATAGGTATAAAATAGCCAAAGAAATACTGCCTCTTATTATATTTCTTATAACAAGCCATTAATCTTAGGACTAGGTACTTGAAAAAAAGAGAAAAATGCAAGATGCAGCCACCAAAATAAGCAGTTTTCTCTAGCAATATTTATTTTTTAAAAATAAAAAATAAATTAAATATTATTATTTTTGTTTTATGGACAGAAAAAACATTAAAATCAGATAAAAAAATTAAAACTTAAACAACACAGTGCTGTCAAGTTGGCTAAAGGCACAGCCCTCTCCATAGGGACTTATTGGAATAAAGCCATGCAATAATAGTGTCAGGCAGTATTTTGACAGATTTACATTGCAGGCTAACAGTTGATTTTTTAAAATTGACATACCAAAGTTGAATTTAAAACTAACTTATTTATTTATCTATAATTAAAGTCACCATTATTTATTTTAGTTTGTATAGTAAACAAAATCCTTATGGTGAAAGATTAGCTGTTATATTCCAATGCAAAACTGTCAAAATACAGCCTGACACTATTATTACATAACTTTATTTCAATAAGTCCTACTAACAAGCCTGATCTCCTGATCCTACTTTGAAATGCCTGAAAATTTTTTTCATTAAAGTGACAATCCTTTGAAAGTGATTTTGGCAACAAAAAAATAGGCTACTAACAGAAATGTCAGCCTTCAACAATATTGCATTTCAAAGTAGGATTGGGCTTGTTATAGAGGGGGCAAAGCAACCATAGGTTTGGTAGTCCATCTCACTGATTTTGATATATATTTTTTTAAATTATGAAAATCAAAAAAACTGCTAATTTGGTTTAAACATATACTAACAAAAATTAAGATATATTGATAATTACTTACGCCAGGATAGTAGTGTAGGGCTTAGTTAAAAGGTCTTTAAAATACCTTTCGAATAAGGTATCACATGACCAGTTTGATATAAAAAGAAAAACAGATTTTTTTTTAAATAAGTTTCTTCTAAATTTCTCAAAATAAGATTTTTTTTGTTAATATGTATTTTTCCTTAATGTTTGAGCAATCCCCACCAAATTATAGGATGTACAAATGATGGGTTCATGTTAAAAAAATGTTAACAATAAAAATATATACATGGAAAAATAGTAGAAAGAGTATAATTTTCTTGATAAAATACACAAAACAGACATTTTAGGAAAAAATAACAGTATTAAGTTTATCAGTGTTACCTTACTTAAGGAAAAATCTAGGAAAAAATATAAAATTGTAAAAAAATATTTTTTCAAAAATTTTAAGGTTTTTTTTTATAACTGTTCCTTTGAACAGTATTTTGAAGACCTTTCAGATAAGCTCTATATCACTATCCTGGTGCAAGTAATTCTTGAAATATCTTAATTTTTTTAGTGCATGTTTTGGCCAAAAAAAGTCAAAATTTAATTTAAAAAAATCTATATATGCTCAGGTTCAAATTGATTATCTGCTAATAAATGACTTTATTAAAATTGATTTATTTTTAAATTTAAGAGGCTGGATTCAAAAATGTGTTAAAACAGCAAGATAATTTTGGCCTCCATTTAATTACTACTGTTAAAAAATTAACTACTACCTACATTTCCCATTCAACAGAAAAATAAGTCTTAACACTTAATAATTGTCCCAGCTTATCAAATTAATGATTATAATTTTATCATAATCAAAGAATCAAAAATTCCAGAAAAATAATTTTTTTTCTGAAATTCCAGGCCTGGTATGCGATTTTAATTTAAGAAATTCCAGGTTTTCCAGGATGCATGGGAATCCTATAATAATTTGTCAAAAAATTGTTATGCAAATAAAAAAAATAAATAAAAATAGGTTTATTGCAAAAATAAAAACAAAATGTAGCATGAAAGTTGACAGATGCATTCTGCTACACAAAAGATTATATTGTTTTAGTATGAAATTGGTTCAGTGCTCACCCTCGTATGACATTTTCTAGTGATCCCACATTTACAGCTTGAAACATGTTTCTGTACTGAAAAAGGCCCTCTTTGGCAATGTGAGATTTTTTCAGATCCACACAGAGGTCCAAATATCTGAACATGATGGGCTCCAGAACTGATTCTGACCAGTTGTAGGCCCATTTTTTGTTCCGGAAGACTTCCTGGAGAGTGTCTAAGGCTCTGGCAGGTTTTCCTACCTCAATAAATTCTAGAAAAACAAAAATTAGCTTAAGTAGGTGATTGTATGCACAGGTAGGGTTTTGGCAAACTCTTTTATTATTAGGGTTAACAAGTAAGAATCAAACTTAGATAGAAACTGAATTTGAAAAAGTGATAAACCATTATGTCTAGAATTTTCTGAAGAATCCAAATAAATAATTTTTAATATATAAAATACTAGAAGCCAGTGCACCATATACGTACAAATGTTACCTTAACATTATAAATTGTTTTTTAAAATGTTCAACAAAAAGCCAAAAAGGGCATCTCACCATATGGGAATTATAACCTCACTCTTACCGTTGGCACGTTTCAGTGCATTTTCCGGTCGTTGCCCATATCGAGCCATTTTAAATCACTTTGAGACACCTTTTTTACATTTAACGAATCAAAAAAACCAGGATTAAAGCCCCAATTGGAAGCAAAAGCTGTAAAAAATAAAGAAAAACTTGGAATTTTCCAAGGGTGCCACGGAAAAAGATACCAGTCAGTTGTCACTGTCAGATTTTCCTTTTCTTTTCGTTGGTCGGATGCAGAAAGTTTTTTTCGGTGGTCGTGTGTATTTTTAATTTTTCCAACGAAAAAATTTCAAAATAAACAATGGTGCATAACTTGGAAATTTTGAAGAAATTAGAAAATTTTGAGGATTTACCGTTGGTTTGTCCAATTACTATAGCTTAAATTTTGTGGTTCTATATTCTAGTTTTATGTATGGAGTCATATATATTTTGGATGGGCCTCCGAAACTTTTGAGTTTTAATGCCCATTTATTTATATGTAAAAATTTGATGTTGTAGGAGCAGAGATTCTAGAATGTGTAGGATTACTAGCAGTAGTGTAGCAGTATGGAGCTTTGAGAGTACTTTGTGTTTTGAATACTAAACATATGTTAAAATAATCCCACCTGATTAATCTGAGTTTTTATATTTTAGTTTCTCCAAGTCTGCACAGAAGCACTTGTTTTGAATGTGGAAGCAAATTTTCAAGGACTTGAAAATATTCCCTGTTCCAAAGAAGAATGTAAACTTCTCCAAAAACTGATACAAAATTTATTTAGAACCTGTTCAATAGATGGAAAGTTGTCCTTACCAAAAGGGTACCCTGATTCTTGGAAAAAACCACTAGAAAGTTACTTCAGAATATACCAACATCAAATAGCAAAATCACTAGCAAAAACTGAAATTTTAAACAATGGAACAACTTTGGTAGACTCATATGACTGGAAGCTAAAATGGGTGATAGGTTCATCCAAGCTCGCTTCTCTGAAAGAGCCTATTGTGCAAGTTGATTTAAGGTGTACTGAAAAAAAAGTTGAAGAGATCTCTGTTAAAACAGTGACTTTTGAGGGAAATTTGGATCAAATTGATCAACTAATTACCTGTTTGAATGGAGTTCAAAAAGAGATGGAGATGTAATATTATATTAATAAATTATTTTGATAAGTAAATTTATGTACTAACAGTTTTAAGGGGCCTACAGACACACGAACATTTCTAGAGATTAGTATGTAGTAGTCGCTGCTTGAATTTTAGTTAGCACGCACAATGTACGCGTGCAGATCTCTCTGTGTCTAGGCAAAACGCATTGATAATATAGTGTTTATGTTTAGAACATTTAATTTTGTCTTCGTGTGTGTAGGCAATTCCACCAAACGTACATGTATGCAGAGATTAGTTCGCACGTACTAATCTCAAGAAATGTTCGCGTGTCTGTAGGCCCCTTTAGGGACAAACGAGGGGTGAACAGCTCTCACAATCAGTGTACACATTTCTCGCAGTCTTTACACAATCCCTCACAATCTTTACACACTCCATCCCAATCACTCACAATCCTTCATCCCACAATCTTTACACAGTCTGTCCCAATCACTCACAATCTTACCACAACCCCTCACAATCTTTCACAATGTTACCACAGTCCTTCACAATCCCTCACAAAGGAACCTATAGACATAATGACCTTTTTTTTTTTTTTTGGTCACAAGAATTTTTAATGAGCTGTTGCCCCAATCACTCACAATCCCTCGAAATCCCTCGCAATTTTACCACAATCTTAGCAAAAGATTGTGGATTTTCACAATCGGTGTACACATTTTGGGTTAGCTGTTCACCCCTCGGGGACAAAATACATAATAATCTGTTCTCAGCAAACCTAGAATTATTAAAAAATGCCCACCCTGATTCAAAAAATGCATTATGTGACGCTGCATTTAAAACTGGTGCAAATCCATGGCCCATCACATGATGTGTTTTTTGAATCCGAGTGAGCATGCATTGGTGGAAACAGGGTATAACAGATCACTTTATAAATATGGTTTATAAAAAAAATCAATGATAAATTTGCTGCTATTTTAATGGCACACCCAGGAATATGTCTTGGGGGGGGGCTGATGTCTTTGGGGAAGGGCTGATGTTTTTTGGGGGAGGCCTGATGCTTCGGGGGAGAGGGCAAGGTCTTATGTCATGTTCTTAATTTGTATTCATGAAATATGTGGAACCATTAACGTATTAACCGGACGTTAATGTGTGGAACATATCTAAAAAAATCTTAGACTTGGGTTGAGATCCCCCCTGGGTGCGCCCATGTTTATTATGTACAGTTCATTTCATTATTTTTGAGACTTTATAACTTTTTTTTCGTTGGTTTTGTCATGGTAAACAGCTGATAACTGTCAAAAAGTTATCCCAAAAATTATGATATATAACTGGGCCTAATGATTTTTCCCTGTTCCTAGAATAATTATTTTCGTGGGATAAAATTCTAAGGGTGTGACCATAGTACCTATCTGTGTACCTATATAATAAATAATACTGTGACTTGTCTAACCAAGGCCAACACAAAAATATTATAGCCCTGGTCTAACATATGAGAAAGAAAAGTTTTTAAGGGAGAACTATGCAAGATTTATAAAAAAAAGAAAGCATACAAAAGTTTCATTTTTAAGGGCTTTTTATTTGTGATTTGAAGAATAGCAATAATAGCACGGATCACCTATAGGTGATCCGTGATAATAGCACACAGCTTTTTTAAAGTGTAGTTAGTAGCGTATACGAAATTAAATACTCTAAAGTCTATTATTTCCAATAAACGTTGCAGTGACCCTAATTGATTTTTTTTTGTGGCCTTGGCACCAACAAAAAATAATTCGCATTGCGGTATATTTTGTTGGCGTTCTGGCAACACCGCGTTTCAGAGAACATGGCCAACGAAAAAGAAACAGCAAGAAGCGGGCAAAATTGTTTTTGTTTATAATTTTTGGTAAATTTTTAGGATAATTTTGATTTTGTGGAGAGGGATCCACCGGTGTACTGTGGAGGCATCAAGAAGGAGATGGCTCGAAACAGTCAGGTAAAAAAGCGACAAGATAAGTTCGGACACCTTTGCCTGTTTTTTGTTTTAATTTCTGAGGTTATGTTTTTAACTTTTTATGGTAGGTTTATATTGCAGTAGTTACAGACGAGGTGAAGGGATGACAATATATACACACCAGTACAGAAGTTTATTCGTCTCACACATCAAGTTGTCATGGGTTACACCAGTTGAAAGGGAAAAGCACATTGAGTTGTATAACGCCCTAAAAGGGCGTTAGAGACGGAAAGACAAGGCATTTTTTATTGACCCTATCCAATTTGGTTCCTATGGTCGGGTATTTCTTTTACAATAAAAACAGAGATAGACATTATTGAACATGTGAAACGGACAAAGATAGGGTGATTTTGCATGCTAATAATACCCTAGATAATATAAGGGTACTTTTATCTCTTGCACACTGACGGCATAAGTGAGACAGAAAAGCAGCTGGCTACCTTTAATCCACCTGCCGTATTTTGAGTGATTCTACCTGTTAGTCCGTGTATACAGGGAAAACTGATAGACAATGTTGTCTAAGTACGGAAATGATTTTTTTTGAATTTTGTGCAGGAATATTACAAAAAGAAATCTTAAAACGTTTAAAAACAAGTTTAGAAGTAACTATTTGAGTTTAAACATGGTCCAAAATTGTTTTTTGTGCAAAAGAAGAAAAAAAATCCATAAAAAACAACATTTCATGGGTAAGTCGTCTTGACAGATAGTTTTTCCTAAAACACGAGAAAGTTCAGTAGCGTCACGATAGATAGTTTTTTCTGCGACCGTGCGATTTTACCCTCACACATTTTGATTCAGAAAGTGTCACTTCCCCGCACTTTTTTTTGCATTGCATGAAAATTAACATTATTTGATTTTCTTAAAAATGATTTCTTTTTAAATTCTTACATACCGATTTTTATCCAGTTGTTTTTGTTTTTTCGAACCAAACTTTTGACATGTCACGGTCGAGTTTCATACATCTTTTATTTATTTATTTATTTTATTTATTTATTTATTTCAACGGGAAACCCCACTAAAAAAATTTTAAAATAACAACGTCAAAATGTCTATGTCATTAAAAAGAAAAATAAATTACACTAACATTAAGATACACACTAACAAATAATACAATAAGTGCGAATTTTCAAGTTTACAATAAATAAAAATGTGAGTGACCATTAAGCCACTAGTGAACAAAGAAAAATTTAATTAATAGATAACTACTCTGGTAAAATCCTGAGTGCAGATGTTTTTACAGAATTTGTAGAGACATTGAAAATATTAGTTTCTGGATACTGATTTAGGAGTTTTAAAGTTCTCTCAATTAGTAAGTTGTTACCATAGTCAGTGGCATGGAAAGGAATACGAAAAGTTTGATAATATCTGAGATTTCTTGATGGTATGTTTAATGTTATCCATGACAGGAGTTGCGAGCAGTTAACTAATCCATTTATTAATTTGCAAATAAAGCAGATGTCAAGTATTTGTCTACGTTTTTTTAAAGTTGTCAGCCCAAGCCACACTCCAACATGATAGTAATTTAAATCCACACTATTAAACCTGTTGTTAAATAAATTATATTTATAATAACAATATTTAAAGAATTTGTTTTGTACCCTTTCCACACGAGCAATGTGTACTTCTCTATAAGGACTCCACACTGTTGAGCAATTATTTTTCAAATAAACAAATAAACAAATATTCAAGAACTGATCTAACAAGTGAACAATATAATGTTTTTAGACTATACAGTGTGAAATCTCTACAGTTCCTCACTATAAAACCCAATATTTTAAATGATTTAGAGACTACATTGTCGATGTGTTCTTTAAAAGTTAATTGCTCATCAAATAGAACTCCCAAATCTTTCACTGTGGCTTTGTACTCAAGTTGTGCTCCGTTAATTGAATATGAGAAGTTAACTTTTCTGTTGCCTCTAAAAAAGCTGATATAATTACATTTTGAAGCATTAAGGGTTAAACCATTTTCTGTGCACCAGTTGCTGAGTTGTTGGAGATTCCGCTGCAGATCCAATGCATCATCTTCACAAACTATTACCTTATACAATTTAAAATCATCGGCGAAACCTAACAACATATCTGCAACTGTTTCAAAAAGTTCATCAATGAATATATTAAAAAGCAACGGAGCACAATGTGAGCCCTGTGGCACTCCCGACGGTACCACAAACTTCTCTGAGATAAATGTGCCGACTCTTACTGACTGTTGTCTGAGTGTTAAGAAGCTCGCAAACCACTTTATCAAGTCCCGATCAAAACCAAAGGCCTCCATTCTGGCCAGCAAGACACCATGGTTGACACGATCAAACGCTTTTGAAAAGTCTGTATAGACTGCATCAACCTGATGTCCAGCTTCTAATTGATTTGTCAGGAATGACTGATATACTAACAGGTTGGTTGCAGTTGAGCGACCACCTATAAACCCATGCTGATTAGGTGATAAAAGGCTTTTACATTCTGATGATATTTGATCATATACTAAACTATCAAACAGCTTTGGTATAGCCGAGACACCGCAAACGCTGCGATAGTTCTCAACATTTTCCATATCTCCAGATTTAAAAATTGGCACTACATATGAATATTTCCAGACCTTCGGGAATTTACTCTCTTTTAAAGATTGGTTGAACAAAAGAAAAAGGATATAAGTCACAATGTAACAGCACTTCTTAGGAACAAAGTTGGGAATACCATCAGGACCACTATTTAATTTGGCTGGAATTGAGTTAATCTTGCTAAAGATTTCTGCTTGACTTAGAAATTTAACCGATATGTGATTTGATGAATTTATGCCACTGATGTTGGGAACATTAATGAGAGAGCTGGAATATATACTACCAAAGTATCCTGCAAATAAATCTGCTACCTCTTTTTCCGAGTTGGCTGTGAGATCACCATAATACATATCTGAAGGAAGATCCCTATTAGATCTCACCCCAGACACATGGTTCCAAAACAGCTTAGGATCTTGTGAGAATTTTGATTCAATGTTCTTGATATGCTGAACATAACAATCCTCCGAAAGTTTTTTACATCGTTGTCGTAAGTTAGAAAAATTAGTGTAGTCCTGTTCATTGTTAGAGTCTAGAAACTTTTTGTGAGCAATTTTCTTTTGAACTATCAAAGATCTCAGTTCCGGTGAAAAATAATGAGGAAAATTTGATAATCTCACAGACTTTTTCGGAATAAACCCACCTAAACCTATGTTCATTAAATTATAAAATACATCAACAGAATTATCAATATCGGTATTTGCAAAAGCCAAGTCCCAGTCTACTGATCCCAGAAAATCATTAAGTCCAATATAGTCACCATTATGATAGTCAATAAATTCCACATGACTGAGTTCCTTGGCTACATCATCCACTATCAAATCAAAACTATATGCTTGATGATGTTGTTTCACTGGTAGAAGAGGGTCTATTTCCTCTTTGATTTCAAGTTTATCTAGTTGAGCAAAAATAAGGTCCAGAAAGACTCCTCTGCTGTTTGGAGTTGATATGTGTTGATAAAAGTTCAAAAATGCAAATTGTTCACCAAGTAACTGAGCTTTTACACTGTTAGGAGAGACCGTGACACCAAACTCGTCGTTTTCCCAAGTATGACCTGGTAAATTAAAGTCCCCTGCAAGTACCAACTGAGCATCTTGACATTTTTCACAGATCTCTTCGATTGAGACACACAATTGTCTATAACAATCTTCATCCGAATTTGGAGGTATATATGTCCCACCAATGACATAATATGAGTTTTTGATTTGTAGTGACACATATAGCTGCTCAATTGTGTTTATACTACATTTTACAGACTTTGCATGAATATTCTTACGCACCGCTATCAGGACACCACCTCCCCATTTCTTTGAGCTAGTTAATTCTGATCTGTCAGACCTAAAAACACGATATCCTTTGAAACTAACCTCAGCACTAGAAAACTTTTCACCTAGCCAGGTTTCTACTAAAACAATAATGTCAAATGATGAACACAAGATAGCACTTTTTAATTCATTAAGTCGTGTCCGGACTCCACCAACATTCTGGTAAAAGACTTTTAATGGGGTAGGTTTATTAAGTTTTTTGGACCCCTAAATTTAGTTATATAGGGCATCCGGTTTGAGTACCTGATAGTCAGGTCTGTCTCTCCTTTTTCCTTCCTGGATTTTAACTCATTAAAAATCTGCTTTTCATGATTTCTTTGTGTAATTGTCATATCAGCTCTTATACGAACATTGCTATCCCTAGGAAGGTTGGATCTTTTAGAAAGGCATCTTAAAACCAATGACTCTGATGAAAAAATAACCTTCATTGGTCTTGGTCCCCCATTTCTGTGCTGATCATGAGTTTTTCCAAGTCTAACTACCTTTATCTGTCCATAGTCTGACATTTGCATGCTCTCAAATATATTGTTCACTTTGCCAATATCATATTGAATTCTCACATTTTCCTCATTGCTTGTAGACTCTCCAACATTAAACATAACCACATTTCGTGCCCGAATAGCCCTCTCATTGACTTCACTATAAAAATTTTCTGTTGTTGGAGTTGTAGCTAAACTTCGAGCCTTCCTGTTTGACATTTGCACACTCTGCTGTGGTATTTGGACCATCGAGTTAATCTCACCTGGAAAATGTCTGTCCAGGATTGCCTTTAATTTATCCAATTCTTGTCTAACCACAGCATCACTATTATTAACTAAAGTTTGTTGAGTGCCTGGCAAACTATCCTCATCCATTCTAAGACGAAGATGTTTTAGATCTAAAGAAAGCTGGTTGTTTTCAGCTTCCAGAGTGGAGACAGTATCCTTATAACTTCCGTTTAGGGTGGAAAGTTCATCTATTTTTATTTTAAGCTGATCCAATTCTACGTTTTTTTCATTGATTTGTACCTCAGCTAATGAGCATTTTTTATTGAGCTCTAAGATTTCAATGTTTAGCTGCTCTATATTTGAAGAATCCGATTGTTGATCTGTTTGGTTGCTTGATGTGGGAATTAGGGTTTTGCAGTTGGTACATAGAAAAATAAGTGTTCTTTCATTGCGAACCAAGCAGTCACGCTCTGAAGTAGAGATTTTAGCACAGTCCTTACAAAACTCCAGCTTACAGAGATCACATTTAGAACCAAATTTAACATCTGTCTCCTTCTCTTTTGTTCTGCGCTTAAACCAACATTCTGTGCTACATTTACAACACTTTAAAGACATACTTTGCTCGTTTTATTTGACCTATGAAACCACCTGTGATGGAAATTTTATATATGTTATCCTTAGAAATCTTCGCAATCCTCGTACTTTTCGCCGTTTTTCTTTATTGATGGTGGTTACTACACTTCTGTTAATAAGATGGTAATAATATTTCGTTTTGTTTTTAGTTATAACACGAGAAAATTTCTTTCTATTTCCTGGTCAGAGACTTTTACTCATATGGCTGACGAAAAACTTGTGACGAGTTGGTGTAGGATCAGATTTTCATACAATTTTAGATTTTAGGGGTGTTTATATTTCTGATGAACACTGTATAAGTCACACACTGATCTATGTTTTTATAAATTTCGATAAATTTAATGTTTTTTGCGGACTTTACAGTAATTTTAAGTTAAATTTTGGTCTTTCATCGCGAAAGTATATATTTATTATTATATGACCACCGCGACCGGTCTACAGGCCGGTATCATATGTTTATGTCCTTCTAATGTCATTTGACTATCATGCTGTCTTACTTAATAAGGTAACTTAGTTTAATTAATAATTTTGTCCTACATAATATAAAAGAAGAATAGAAACCAACAAAAAATTTGTGACACTTCGATTACCCATTTTCTTTGATTGCGATGGATTAGGGTGACCAGATTACGGTTTATTAGGGTGCCCAGAGTGCGCAAAAAAAGATTTTGAAAAATTTCCCTAAAAAAATTGAAGACCAAACACTCACTCGCCACTCAATGTTTATGGTCGCATACACTAATCCTAACTCGATTTCCGACGATTATGGACAATGGTTACCCCCTGGACATAAACCTAACAACTTTTACTATATTTATTAACAATAGGTAGGTTAGGTTTGATTAGGTTGGGTTAGGTTGGGTTAGGTTGGGCTGGGTTGGGTTAGGTTGGGTTAGGTTGGGTTAGGTTGGGTTAGGTTGGGTTAGGTTGGGTTAGGTTGGGTTAGGTTGGGTTAGGTTGGGTTAGGTTGGGTTAGGTTGGGTTAGGTTGGGTTAGGTTGGGTTAGGTTGGGTTAGGTTGGGTTAGGTTGGGTTAGGTTGGGTTAGGTTGGGTTAGGTTGGGTTAGGTTGGGTTAGGTTGGGTTAGGTTGGGTTAGGTTGGGTTAGGTTGGGTTAGGTTAGGTTAGGTTGGGTTGGGTTAGGTTGGGTTAGGTTGGGTTAGGTTGGGTTAGGTTGGTTCAGTTTGAGTATGTTCGGTTAGGTTCCGCTAGGATTGTTTAGGTTAGGTTTAGCTATATTCGGTTAGGTTCGGTTCAGTTTAAGCAAATCAAACCGAACCAAACCGAACCGTTAGATTCGGTTTGATTTGGTTCATTTCGATACGGATGGGTTCAGTTTGCTTTTGTTCAGTTAGACCTTCGATAAATTTTAAAAAAGTAAATAATTATTAATTTTTAGTGTTTTAAGGAATAAAAATTGATATAATGTTCAATTAAACTAATTTTTATTTGTAAAAATGTAGGAATCATAATTTTCTTGATTTTGTTTTGAATTTCATGCTTTTTTAAAAATTGTGCATTTTCATAAAACGACCAAAAAAACTGACCCGATTTGGATCAGTGACCTTAGTTATTTCAAGTTTTTGTTGATAGCTGATAGACGTCAGGGACCGTTTTGTTTCAGTTTGAAATGAGAAAATGCTTCTTTTGTAGCAATTTGTATGGGTTTTAATGGGGTTTTAAGAATGTTTCAATTTCAATTTTTTTAACAAAATCAACGATAGTCCGCAATTTTTTTTTTAGAAATCACTATAAAATGGTCTAAAATTATCATTTTTCATAAAACTTCGTAGTTTTAAGAAAGGTGGTAAAACGTACCAGACCCCTGAAATGTATTGCAGTCTAGGACAACTGGGCGCCGCCAACTCGGCGCCACCAACTGGGCGGCAGGCCAACTGGGCGCCGGGCCAACTTGACGCCGAGCCAACTGGGCGCCGGACTAAAATATTTTTTCTTGATAAAATGTGCAGATGAAAAACAACCTTAAAAAAATTAAAGTGGCGGATCCAAAATGGCGGACTTTCTTATTTATGCATCGATATGTATCGAATATGGAACTTGGCGGTGTTTCAAGTCGCAGAACACTACACCTACCAAATTTCAACACTCGACTTAATAGATGTTGAAAGTTTTGTATAAATAACATATTTATTTTGTTTTTATCTGCACATTTTATCGAAAAAAAAATAGTCCGGCGCTAAGTTGGCCCGGCGCCCATTAGGCCCGGCGTGGCGCCCTGTTGGCGGCGCCGAGTTGGCCCGGCGCCCGGTTGTCCCATTTCGAATTGAAATTTTTAGTTCCAAAATTTCATCTGACTCGAGCATAACTTGTAGTCCACCCAAGAAAAGAAGAGTTGAAGAAGACCCTTGTTCAAAGAAAGAAAATACTTTACCTGGAAGGTACAACATTTGTAAAGTTCTAAGATGAAAACAATAATTTTAATACATCCACTGCACTTTTAGAAATTATTTTTACTCTTTTTTTTTACTGAAGAGAATTTTGTAAACACACACAAGTAAGTATTCATGAATTATTTATTATTCAAACAGAAAATTGTTGATAAAAAAATTCTAGTGGAATTCAAAATTTTTATTTTGCGCCGCCACTGCCCTTTTTTATCCAAGACAAGCAAATAGAATATTTTTGCGATGTTGCATGTTTCCGGACTCACCAAACCGAAATTCTATTTTCATCCCTATTTTGCTCATTAAATTCTTACTTGTATTTGGTCAATTGCGATAAAAGCTTGATATAATGGCAATTTTGGCCCATGCCGGGTCTACCCGTAGGGTATAGAAGTCAATGGAAAAGCAGCATATTTATAGGCAGAAAGTTTCATTTTTAATGTCGTTTTTATGTTTTAACTGACGAACCATGCTCCGGGAGCTATAGGACACAACGATTTTAAAAGATAACAAATTTTGCACTTACTGGTGTGTATATTGTCACCCCTTTACTTCACAGGAGCACAAACCATGGCTGTTATCTATTTAGTTATTATATTATTCTGTTGTCCAATGTCATTGCTAAATATAACTAACTCTGTTTCTGAAAAAAATGTACAGCAGTATGTAAGTTAGCAAAATGTCATCACAATTGTCAAAGTAATTTATTGCCCCTCCTTAAGGTTAAACTTTTGTTTTAAGACTGGTTAGTAAGCACTGAATTTCTTGAGGGGTGATCAGTAAACCTGAGGCTGAACCAAATTTGTACACCATCCTACAGGACTTTAATTAATTTTTGGTCCTGTGTGGTCCTGTATAGTCCTGGATATGTCCTGTATAGTCCTATACAAGTCCTGTATAGTCCTGCCTATGGGGTCCTGTATAGTCCTGTGGCTAAAAAGGCGCCCATAAAAAAGTTTGTGACCAAAAAAAAAACACAAAAGGTCATCACATCTTAACTCTCGTTTTTCTTTGAGAGCCGATTTGTCTTTGCCGGTCTTAATACCTAATCATGCTTAGGGCGCCCCTTAGGCGCCAGGACCCTCAGGGTCCTGTATGGTCCTGTTGAAGTCCTGTGGAGTCCTGTATAATTCTATGTGGTCCTGTTGAAAAATTTGTACACCTACTGTGGGCAGCTAATTACCCCTCAGAATTTCTCCATTGTTTCCATCCATCCTATAGGAATTCTTGGTCCTGTAATGTATTTTAGGGTCCTGTGGAGTCATGCAGGTATAGTGTTGTATTACCTACTGTGGGCAGCTGATCTTTCCTTGGTGATTACTCACTTGATATTATAAACTTTTAAAATAGATTTTTATCTATGCTACTTCATCATCAAGATAAGAGAGCAATAAAATGGGGCTATAAATTTATATTAAGTATAAAAAAATTTACCATAAACTTATCTTATTCTAAAATTATTGATATTTTGTCACAGATAAAAAAATCACTAACCTGATAGTTGATTCATAGCTTGATAAGGTGGCATAATTTCTGCAAAAATCTACATTTGTTGATGCTTGTTAGTGTCAAAGCATTTATCCAAAGTAATGTAATTTACAAATGATTAATTATAGATCAAATTATAAAAAAAAAAATGCTGAAATATGCATTCACTTTATGGTTTATTTAAACTTGACTAGAACTAGAAAACTGATCTCAAAAATAAATGGTAAAATTTAGTATTGACATACCTAATGCTTTTTAAGACTGCACTGCTCTCACCCTATCTGAGAGATACATGACATGATATTTTACATATTACATTTTTGTTGGTTTTTTAGGATATAGTTTTTGTTCTGTTTTGTAATAAAGCTTTTTAAGAAAAAAATATTTACATATCATTTCATTACAACCTACTTTAGTTAACTTCAGCAATTAAAAATTTTCTTAAAAATAATATTTTTCTCGCGAGCAACAATGACTGAATTTGAGCCCCAGCAGTGCAGTGTTAAACTTATAAAACTTAGACATACATGTAAGGTTGGTTAAAAAAAATACAGAAACCAAGTACCAAAAGGTTATACTAATAAAAGCTCAAATTTTAACTATTAACACATCATGTGGTTTCTGACAGAATACTCAGCAAAATTTTTTAAAAATCATTGTATTGGTCCCTAATTTTTTTTAACCATTGTCAAAGAAAATACCAAAAGTATTTTGTACCTTGTAGTCTGTCAGACGCCACATGGTGGTTTATGTTAGTAATTTTGTATAAAGCAATATGACTAATCTATCGAGAAGAGTCCTTTTTGTTGATCAAAATTATGAAGCAACCCTTTTGCAGTTTGATGAATGTGAGAAGGACGCTAGTGATATATAAACTGCATGAAAACATTGAATCTACAATGTTTTAAACCTACATGTAATGCATGTATAAATAAAAGAGAGATGTTTAGCCCTTGTTGCAACAAAAGTGGTGAAGGTTTCTTCTTTTTGATCCCTTCCAAACTAATTTTTATTAAAATATTTATATGTTTGACTGATATTTTGCGCAGTAATGGCTAGAGAAAGTATTATTTTCGACGATTTTTTTTTTGTTGAGATAACGCCGAAAATGTGTTATTTTGGTGTATTTTGACCTATCTTAGCAATATTGTCGTGATGCCTGTCTGTGTGTATATGTATATGTCTGTCTGTAACATGATAGCTCCTAAACTGCTTAACCAATTTTCACAAAATTTTTAGGTAAAATAATAGTGTTCACCACTCTAACGAGCTGATTGATGATTCATATGTGAGTGGGCCTTGCTGCCGAGCTCATTAGATTTTGGTCAAAATTCATTGATGCCAATTACAGTTTTTTGACAATTAAAAAATTTCAAAATGCTTACTTTTTAATGGAGCATCAAATCAATATGCGGTTTTTGGAATATAGTAGATTACATTTTGCTCTATAATTTGTGTTATAACCAGGGTTCGAAAATATCATGATATTTATATAAATATCATATCACATGATATATATCGGATATATATCAGATATATATCTGATATATATCATTATCAAACTGAATGGTTTGGTTTTGGCATATTAAATAAAAATCACTACTTCCTAATAAATCAAAAGTACACACAGATGGAAAACATAGTAACTGCTCTAACCTGGGAAAATAGAAAACAAAAGAAATCGTCGCCTCAGGGATCTACCAGATGTGAAACAGGGGATTCCCAGTCAGCTCCGCGATGCCTATGCGGCAGCTGAATCGATCGATACTACACCTTTACAGATGTTTATACTTTTGTACAGGGGCGTACTGACAAATTTTCTGATATTTAGAATGGTAGAAAACATTTTTAGTTTAATAAGTAAAATTATTGAATATATCCGATATATATCAAGCTATATATATATCGTGATATATATCATGATATATATATCACTTGATATATAACCGCGGAACCCTGGTTATAGCCAAAAACTTCGTAGGAGCTTTAGTTTTTGAGATATTTACAAAAAACTGTTTTCAAGGCTGATATATCATGGCTTCACTGAAAGTGTGCTAATAGGCTTGCTAGGAAGGTATCAGATCTGTCAAGGATCAATTTATTTAACTAGTGGATAAATATTAATTATTTAGGTTCTTTTATGTAGATTAAGATCCATTTATTACGTCTACACTAATCTAATAAATATTTTTTAATATAAAGTGTAGTTTTTAATTTTTGATTTGTGTAGTCTGTCAGATGCGACATGGTGGTTTATGAGAAAAAAAATCACATGGTTCGGTTATAGGGATAGAGGTTAAATAAAATATAGAATACAATTTTTCATTGTAGTCATCATCTCGGAAACGACGGCCTTTGTCACAGCTGTCCCTGGAGGAGACCGCTATTTCAAGAAAAAGATCAAAAGGGGAACTTGATCCAGATGAGACTATTGAAGAAAATTCTGCTAGGGTAAGAGCCTTAATCAGGTTTGGGGTCATATTAAATTAACCAAAAAAAAAAGTAGTTTTGGCAGAAAGTCTTTTAGATTTTTATGATTTTCAGTACGTTCACTCTAATGGTGAGATGGATGAATAATTTTTAATTTCAAAATCAAAAAAACTGCCAATTTATATAATTAATTTAAATCAATTAGGATATCTCATTAACTACTCATACTAGGGTAGTGATATAAGAATTATGTGAAAGGTCTTTAAAATACCTTTCAAACGAGGCATCACATAATGTATTTTTTTTTAAACAAACTTGGCATTAAAAAAAAAAGATCTTTAAATTTCTTATAAAAATGTTCTTTTAACAAGAATTTTTTTTCCTTCATTTTTTGGCAAAAATAGTAGGAAAATGGTCAGTGTCTTGATTAACTTTGAAAAGCAGCCAATTTTAAAGGAAATATAATTAACTGAATTGTTTCAATAATTGTGAGTAGTTGACCTAAATAACAGCAAATAAACAAAAAAAAATAATTTATTGAATTTGTTTTTTAAATTCAGTACTAGGTAACATTGATAAATTAAAAAAAAAACATTTTGTTTTTTATAAAAAATATATTATATGATGCCTTATGCGAAATGTAATTAACAGTTGTTTAATTTTCAAAATTTAATTAACAAACACTACTAAATCAAAAAGAATTGAAATTTGGAAATTTTTTTCCTCTTTATAGGTAGTACCCAAAAATTATCAAAATCGGTGAGATGGTCTGCCAAGCCTTGGGTTTTCTTGATATGAAATGATCTGTTTAAGGTTAATTTTTGCTTAACACTTTCGCTGTTACACATAATTTGTAATTATTTGACTAATGTTACAAAAATAGGGGCTGAAAAAAAGTTTCTTAGGCGTCGCGCTTTTTTAGCTAAAGCAGTATTCATTGTTAGACACGGTTCTGTAGACAGCATTGTAAGGGCGTCTAAATTGTATTTCTTCTAAAGTCTTATAGAGAAGCGCGGATCTGGCCATAAATCTAGGGGGGGGGGGGGTTATTTATTAACTAAAAGTGCATATATTTTTTTCTAGGGGACGGGTAATTACCATGTTATTCTCCCTCAAATCCGCGCATGGGCCCCACCATACTGCAACTCGCTTTTATTAATAAACTGTATAGTTTTTGAAATATGAATTTTTAAAGTTTGGCCATTTTGGTCTTATGGGATTCCCTACCCTAAAACTCGCTAAATGACGTTTTTCCTAATCCTAACTTTGGGTGTGATTTTGTCGCATCTCTATGGCCCCACCATACTGCAACTCGGTGCTTTTGTTGATAAACTGTGTAATTTTTGAAACATGAATTTTCAAAGTTTGGGCATTTTGGTCTTATGGGATATCCTACCCTAAAATTCGGTAAATGACGTTTTTTCGAATCTTAACTCAGGGTGTGGTTTTTTCGCATCACCATGGCCCCCACCTTACTGCAACTCGGTGCCTTTGTTAATAAACTGTATAGTTTTTGAAATATGAATTTTCAAAGTTTCACCATTTTGGTCTTATGGGATATCCTACCCTAAAATTCGCTAAATGACGTTTTTTCGAATCTTAACTCAGGGTGTGGTTTTTTCGCATCACTATGGCCCCACCTTACTGCAACTCGGTGCCTTTGTTGATAAACCGTATAGTTTTTGAAATATGAATTTTCAAAGTTTCGCCATTTTGGTCTTATGGGATATCCTACCCTAAAATTCGCTAAATGACGTTTTTTCGAATCTTAACCCAGGGTGGGGTTTTTCGCATCACTATGGCCCCACCTTACTGCAACTCGGTGCCTTTGTTGATAAACTGTATAGTTTTTGAAATATGAATTTTCTAAGTTTGGCCATTTTGGTCTTATGGGATATCCTACCCTAAAATTCGCTAAATGACGTTTTTTCGAATCTTAACTCAGGGTGTGATTTTCTTGCAACACTATGGCCGCACCTTACTGCAACTCGGTGCTTTTGTTGATAAACTGTATAGTTTTTGAAATATGAATTTTCAAAGTTTCGCCATTTTGGTCTTATGGGATATCCTACCCTAAAATTCGCTAAATGACGTTTTTTCGAATCTTAGCTCAGGGTGTGGTTTTTTTTTGCATCACTATGGCTGCACCTTACTGCAACTCGGTGTCTTTGTTAATAAACTGTATAGTTTTTGAAATATGATTTTTCAAAGTTTCGCCCTTTTGGCCTTATGGGATATCCTACCCTAAAATTCGCTAAATGACGTTTTTTCGAATCTTAACTCAGGGTGTGGTTTTTTCGCATCACTATGGCCCCACCTTACTGCAACTCGGTGCCTTTGTTGATAAGCCGTATAGTTTTTAAAATATGAATTTTCAAAGTTTCGCCATTTTGGTCTTATGGGATATCCTACCCTAAAATTCGCTAAATGACGTTTTTTCGAATCTTAACTCAGGGTGTGGTTTTTTTTTGCATCACTATGGCCGCACCTTACTGCAACTCGGTGTCTTTGTTAATAAACTGTATAGTTTTTGAAATATGAATTTTCAAAGTTTCGCCATTTTGGTCTTATGGGATATCCTACCCTAAAATTCGCTAAATGACGTTTTTTCGAATCTTAGCTCAGTGTGTGGTTTTTTTTTGCATCACTATGGCTGCACCTTACTGCAACTCGGTGTCTTTGTTAATAAACTGTATAGTTTTTGAAATATGAATTTTCAAAGTTTCGCCATTTTGGTCTTATGGGATATCCTACCCTAAAATTCGCTAAATGACGTTTTTTCGAATCTTAACTCAGGGTGTGGTTTTTTCGCATCACTATGGCCCCACCTTACTGCAACTCGGTGCCTTTGTTGATAAACCGTATAGTTTTTAAAATATGAATTTTCAAAGTTTCGCCATTTTGGTCTTATGGGATATCCTACCCTAAAATTCGCTAAATGACGTTTTTTCGAATCTTAACTCAGGGTGTGGTTTTTTCGCATCACTATGGCCCCACCTTACTGCAACTCGGTGCCTTTGTTGATAAACCGTATAGTTTTTAAAATATGAATTTTAAAGTTTCTCCATTTTGGTCTTATGGGATATCCTACCCTAAAATTCGCTAAATGACGTTTTTTCGAATCTTAACTCAGGGTGTGGTTTTTTTTTGCATCACTATGGCCGCACCTTACTGCAACTCGGTGTCTTTGTTAATAAACTGTATAGTTTTTGAAATATGAATTTTCAAACTTTCGCCATTTTGGTCTTATGGGATATCCTACCCTAAAATTCGCTAAATGACGTTTTTTCGAATCTTAACTCAGGGTGTGGTTTTTTCGCATCACTATTGCCCCACCTTACTGCAACTCGGTGCCTTTGTTGATAAACCGTATAGTTTTTAAAATATGAATTTTCAAACTTTCGCCAATTTGGTCTTATGGGATATCCTACCCTAAAATTCGCTAAATGACGTTTTTTCGAATCTTAACCCAGGGTGGGGTTTTTCGCATCACTATGGTCCCACCTTACTGCAACTCGGTGCCTTTGTTGATAAACCGTATAGTTTTTGAAATATGATATTTCAAAGTTTCGCCATTTTGGTCTTATGGGATATCCTACCCTAAAATTCGCTAAATGACGTTTTTTCGAATCTTAACCCAGGGTGGGGTTTTTCGCATCACTATGGCCCCACCTTACTGCAACTCGGTGCCTTTGTTGATAAACTGTATAGTTTTTGAAATATGAATTTTCTAAGTTTGGCCATTTTGGTCTTATGGGATATCCTACCCTAAAATTCGCTAAATGACGTTTTTTCGAATCTTAACTCAGGGTGTGGTTTTTTCGCATCACTATGGCCCCACCTTACTGCAACTCGGTGTCTTTGTTAATAAACTGTATAGTTTTTGAAATATGAATTTTCAAATTTTCGCCATTTTGGTCTTATGGGATATCCTACCCTAAAATTCGCTAAATGACGTTTTTTCGAATCTTAACTCAGGGTGTGGTTTTTTTTTGCATCACTATGGCCGCACCTTACTGTAACTCGGTGTCTTTGTTAATAAACTGTATAGTTTTTGAAATATGAATTTTCAAATTTTCGCCATTTTGGTCTTATGGGATATCCTACCCTAAAATTCGCTAAATGACGTTTTTTCGAATCTTAACTCAGGGTGTGGTTTTTTCGCATCACTATGGCCCCACCTTACTGCAACTCGGTGCCTTTGTTGATAAACTGTATAGTTTTTGAAATATGAATTTTCTAAGTTTGGCCATTTTGGTCTTATGGGATATCCTACCCTAAAATTCGCTAAATGACGTTTTTTCGAATCTTAACTCAGGGTGTGGTTTTTCGCATCACTATGGCCGCACCTTACTGCAACTCGGTGTCTTTGTTAATAAACTGTATAGTTTTTGAAATATGAATTTTCAAATTTTCGCCATTTTGGTCTTATGGGATTCCCTACCCTAAAATTCGCTAAATGACGTTTTTTCGAATCTTAACTCAGGGTGTGGTTTTTTTGCATCACTATGGCCCGACCTTACTGCAACTCGGTGCCTTTGTTGATAAACTGTATAGTTTTTGAAATATGAATTTTCAAAGTTTGGCCATTTTGGTCTTATGGGATTCCCTACCCTAAAATTCGCTAAATGACGTTTTTTCGAATCTTAACTCAGGGTGTGGTTTTTTTGCATCTTTATGGCCCCACCTTACTGCACCTTTGTTTATAAACTGTATAGTTTTTCAAATATGAATTTTCAAAGTTTGGCCATTTTGATCATGGGATTCCCTACACTAAAATTCGCTAATTGACGTTTTTTCGAATCTTTACTCAGGTTGTGGTTTTTTCGCATCACTATGGCCCCACCTTACTGCAACTCGGTGCCTGTGTTGATAAACTGTATAGTGTTTGAAATATAAATTTTCAAAGTTTGGCCATTTTGGTCATATGGGATTCCCTACCCTAAAATTCGCTAAATGACGTTTTTTCGAATCTTAACTTAGGGTGTGGTTTTTTCGCATCACTATGGCCCGACCTTACTGCAACTCGGTGCCTTTGTTGATAAACTGTATAGTTTTTGAAATATGAATTTTCAAGGTTTGGCCATTTTGGTCTTATATACACTAAAATTCGCTGATGATAAACTGTATAGTGTTTGAAATATGTATAGTGTTTGAAATATGAATTTTCAGTTTCTCCATTTTGGTCTTATGGGATTCCCTACACTAAAATTCGCTAAATGACGTTTTTTCGAATCTTAACTCAGGGTGTGGTTTTTGCGCATCACTATGGCCCCACCTTACTGCAACGCGGTGCCTTTGTTGATAAACTGTATAGTTTTTGAAATATGAATTTTCAAAGTGTAAATGACATTTTACGGCGGTAATTATCCGTTAAGCTTTTTATTTTTTAACTAAAAGTGCATATATTTTTTTCTAGGGGGGGATAATTACCACGTTACCCCCCCCCCCCCCCCCCCTAAAATCCGCGCTTGATTATAGACCATGGTGGCAAATATAACAGGTAGATTTTAGCTAGGGTTGTTAGAATTTAAAATTAACAGACTGGAATAGAATTTAATTAGCCTTTTATTAAAACGCTTAGTTAAAAAACCAATAGAAATAAACATTTTAAGCAGAATAGAATTAACTCATTAGGTATTATGAATAATATAAAATAATATTAATTAATATATTTTCTGCTGCTAGTGAATAATCTTGGCCCTCTTCTTTAAAGTGACCCTACACTAAAAGCCCTGGGGTTGGGATCTGCAATAAATTAAACATTATCTGTTGACAAATCGTTTGTGATTTATTTTTTGTTCTTTTGGATCATAATGTTGAACTTTTTCGGTACTTCTTAGTCTATAAAACTTGAATATTTTGCGCTGTGAGTATAGACTGAACTTGATTTGTTTTTGGATAATTTATTTTCTCAGTTATCGAAACCATTGACTGTAGCAACTTATTTGAAAGATCTCCAAAATTGTTAAAATTATTACTTTGAGAAAAATCTTCATTAAAATCATATATTTAAATTATCTACAACAGATGGAAGTTCAAGTCGCTTCATCCTGTGATTCTTTATTTCTTAAGTAAATGCAGATTCAGTTTGAAAATTATTTACCAGAAGATCTTCCAAGTAATACAAATTCAGTTTGAGAGGTAAAATTCACACAAAAACGTTTATTCAACAGAATTAATTTATTTTTATGAATAATATGGAATATCTTTCTCTGTACATATATAAAAAAAGTTTTGTTTTTTCCTTTTAAAATATTTTCTACTAGTCGTGAATAATAGCCCTTTTCTTTTAACTGACCCGAACTCTATAAGCCCTGTGAGTGGGATCTGGCATAAGTTCAACATCATCTGTTGCCTAATCTATTGCAATTGTATCAGATTTTGTTGCGGGTCTCAGTTTTTGTTTTTTTATATCATTATGTTGAATATTTTGAACTGTGAATGTAGATTGATTGAATAAATTAAAACCACAGGCTGAAATATTTAAAGAATCTACAACAGATGGAAATTCAACTTGTTTCATCCTGTGATTCTTTACTTCTTAAAACGAAGTTTCAGGTCATCAAAATTTTCAGTTTGAGAAGTAAAATTTATGACATAGCTTGGAACATTCTAAGAATCTATTAATGAAAGTTTAAAAAGAAAATAGAAATAAACATTTTAAATAGAACAGAATTAACTCATTTGTTTACTTATTTCTTTTTAAAATATTTTTTGCTAGTAGTGAATAATGGCCCTTTTTTTAACTCCTCCAATACTAAAAATCCTGGTGTGGGATAAAATCAATATCATCCAATGAAACATCAATTGTTACTGTTTCAGGCTTTGTTCCAGGTCTTAGTTTTTGTTCTCTTGGATTTTTATGTTGAACTTGTTCTGTGCGCTCGATGCTGTTCTTTTTCGATAAAACTGAATATTTTGAGGTGCGAGTGTAGATTGAAATTGATTTGTTTTTCGACAATTTAGTTCGCCAGTTTTGGAAACCATTAACTGTAAGAACTCATTTGAAACAGGATCCCCAAAATTGTCAAAATTATTACTTTGAAACGAATTTGAAATAAAACCACAACCTGGAATATTTAAAGAATCTAAAATTGATGGCATTTAACTTTTTTCGTGCTTTGATTGTTCACTACCACATTAAATGATGCTTCAGTTTGGTAAACCATCGCCTGAAGAAATTCATTGAAAAGAAGGTCGTCCAAGTAATCATAAATTATCAGTTTGAGAAGTATTGCGATTATTACTAGAGCCTGGAACATTCTGAGAAGACAAGATATTAGAATTCACTAACGAACTTACTTTTGGTGGACCGTCAAAGGTCATCATCATAATATGGAAAATCTTTCTTTGTATATATATAAAAAAGTTTTGTTATTTCCTTTTAAAATATTTTCTACTGGGAGTGAATAATGTTGGCCCTCTTCTTTTAACTGACCCAACATTATAAGCCCTGCGAGTGGGATCTGGCATAAATTCAACATCATCTCTCGACAAATGAATTGCGATTGTTTCAGGTTTTGTTGCGGGTCTCATTTTTTGTTCTTTTATATCATTATGTTAAAGTTGTTTTGTACCCTCAATGCTGTTCTTAGTCGACAAAACTTGAATATTTTGAGCTGTGAGTGGTAAACCATCGGCTGAAGAAATGTATTTAAAAAAAAGATCTTCCAGATCATCCAAATTTTTAGTTTGAGAAGTAAAATTTATGCCATAGCTTGGAATCTATTACAAAAAGTTAAAAAAAACCTATAGAAATAAACATTTTAAATAGAACAGAATTAACTCATTATTATGAATAAAATATGTATATAAAAAAGTTTCCTTATTTTCTTTTAAAATATTTTCTGCTAGTAGTGAATAATGTTGGCCCTCTTCTTTTAACTCCTCCAACACTAAAAATCCTGGGTGTGGGATCTGGTATAAAATCAATATCATCCGATGATAAATCAATTGTTACTGTTTCAGGTCTTAGTTTTTGTTCTTTAGTATTATTATGTTGAAGTTGTTCTGTAACCTCGGTGCTATTCTTTGTCGATAAAACTTGAATATTTTGAGGAGCGAGTGTAGATTGAACTTGATTTGGTTTTGGACAATTCAGTTCCCTAGTTTTGGAAACCATTGACTGTAAGAACTCATTTGAAACAAGATCCCTAAAATTGTCAAAATTATTTCTTTGAGACGAATTTTGATTAAAACTACATCCTGGAATACTTAAAGAATCTAAAATTGATGGAATTTCAACTTGTTTCGTGCTTTGATTGTTCACTACCACATTAAATGAAGGTCCAGTTTGGTAGACCATCGGCTGAAGAAATTTATTTAAAAGAAGGTCTTCCAAGTAATCAAAATTATCAGTTTGAGAAGTATTGTGATTATTATTAGAGCCTGGAACATTCTGAGAATCTTTTACTGATGGGATATGAGAATTCACTAACGAGCTTACTTTTGGTTTGAACTGACTCCCAGGTGGAGCGTCGAAGGTCGTTGCAGATTTGGTTGAAATTACTGAAGCGGAACCTATAAAAAAGTTACTATTTTTGTTCAAATAATATACATTTCTAAAGTTTTGGTTATATAAATGTGCATTTCACATTATTGGTTCGTATATTATAGGAAAATGTTTAAATGCGTTAACATTATTGTAGGAAAAATTTATACCTTTCTTTTCTTTTTCTTTTAAATTATTCAATTCTTTCCTGAGTTCTTTCTGTTCATTTTGGAGTTTTGCCAGAAGTTGTTGTGCATTCATCAGTTGCTGTTCCATTCCGTTTTTGATATTCTGATATTGCTTGTCTTGTGTAGTCCTTACCATCTCGATTCTGTCCTTTAGTTCTTGCAATTTGCCTAAAAAAACAGATATCCTCATCAATATCTTGTTTGTAACTTTAAGAAACGGCTGTCTAACATTTTTTTGACAGTCAACTTTCCTCATCCAAATATCGATGCATTTTCAGGAATAGGTATGGGAAAAGAAGTTAACAGATGTACTATTACTTACCTTGATATAAAGTTCTGTTATTCAGCAGTTTTTCAGTTAAATGCGAGGATAAATATTCAATCTCTGCCTCATAAAATGTCGAAGTCTGCTCGTGTTTCTGAAAAAATTCTAGCTTATTTGTTTGTGTCATATTATGTTGAATTTTTATCTCTTCCATTTTTTCGCTAATCTTTTCTACGGATTCTTTAATGTTCCATGCTTGATCCTCCTCTGATAGTTGTCCTATTTGGCAGCATTCTTTCAGCCTTTTATTGACCTGGGGATTTTGAAGCAGTAAAAAAAAACTTAAGTAAGCCTCTCAATAAATGGGTAAAATCCAGAGATTCTAGAGATTCGCCGTACGTTTGACATTACATTGAAAAAGCTGAAATAAGAGCTAAAATAGAAGGGCACTAGTAGGCAGTCCCACTCCAACCAAACCAGCTATATTTGCATTTTATCGCCGCCTTGTTATTTTTGTTCTGTTTTTATTGAAAAAGAATGAAAATCTTGGACTTTTCCTACTCTAATGGATAAAGTGATAAACCTGAATAGTTTTAACGATTAGATATTGTCTATTTCTCAAAAAAAAACTGACAAAAACAGCGGTTGACAAGCACTTGACATTTCTAAGGCTGGGTGTCCATGAAGCGTATTATCCGCGCGGATTTATCTTTCCTAGGGCTCTGATTGGTTGATTTAAAAATTTGGGCCAATCAAAGCCTGAGAAAAAAAATCCGCGCAGATAATACGCTCCATGGATAGCCGGCTTAAACCAGTAAACGAAATGTCAAACTAAAACAAGAACGGAACAGCGGCATTTTTGGATTTGCCACTTTATATTTGGTCAAATCTAATCTCTTAATGTTTTGTGATTTTATGGTAAAATCATGCAATACTCCCTAAAAAAACTGAAACTAAACTGTTTTTTTAAGCAGTCTAAAATGAGCAAATAAAAAAACCTACTTCTGTCATGGCCTGTTGATCATTATTGCTTGTTTTTTGTTGTATTACAAGAGTTTCTACATTTTCTGGCAAATCGCCTTGATCCACTTGGTTTTCATACTCTCTAATGCGGTTTAAATTATATTCAAAATGTTTGGCTTCAATATCTGTTTTAACGTTTTCTATATAATCCATTTTTAGTAAACTACAGTCTAGAGAACTTTAAAACCCAACTAAATTTTAAAAATTACAAACCGACGTTTCAAAATTGGGTGCGCTTGTTATTTGTTTTTATTTCCAAGGCATGCTTGTTGTTTACTAATTTGCGCTTCCCTAGATTTAAAGCCTGGTACACACTTGTAAATAACTTGTTTGTTGGTTTCCCCCGTGGATTATTGAACAACGGATTGAATTTGACCAAAGTTAAAGTGGCAAATCTAAAATGGCCGCCGTCCTGTTCTTGTTTTAGTTTGATATTTCGTTTACTGTTTTAGAAATGTCAAGTGTTTGTCCGTATTTCAGGTTTTTCAAGGTAATGTCAAACCACGTAGTCTTAAATATATTTGTACTGGGACAGGGCCTCTAAAAATAACTGCTACAAGCGTGCCGGCATGTTGGATTTCAAATGAACCCAAACATAATGCTTGGATAAATTCAGGCTACTGATAACGGGTGCCGCGCTCTCAGCGCCATCTCTTTTCTAAGTTTAAAAACACCAATTATCAGTTACCTTGGGATAAATACATTTTAATTTAATTTTATTGAAAGCGTTTGCTTTTTTAATCCAAGCCATACGTTTGGGTTCAATTGAATCCAATATGGCGAAACGCTTGTAGTAGTAATTTTCCAATAATGGTTTAGTACGGTTTCAGTGAGCAAAATTATTTAAGAAAAGCCGGACCTGTCCCTCACCCCCTCCGATTTTCTTGATTTTTGTGGGAATATTACCTACCTGGAGAATAGACAAAAGCCAAAATATTGGCTTCCAAAAAAATTTATTGGCTAGGATATAGCCATTTTTCTGTTTTTCATAAATTGTTGACATGATTTTGGGTATTTTCTATAATTCAGAAGTTTTTTGCAGTAAAATGTTGAAAATTGCTACATTGATGAAGAAGCGATCAGAAAACAAGAATGTAGTCAATAATTTGTCCTAGGACAAATTTCCACAAAAATGGTGGCCAAAACTCCTAAAATTTACAGAAAAATACCCATTTCTTGGGAAAACGTTGAAAACTTTCTTTTTTAATTTTTTGAATGCTTCTTACAGAAAAAGAATCAGCGAATCTAATGAGCCCATTCTCATATTTTTCGGATTAATCGTTTAGGAAATACATGGTTTCAAAATTGGAACTTGTTTTTGTAGGCGGTAAATATTGAGATTTTTGACCGAATAAGACAATCTTCGACTTATAGATCTATTTTGTGTGATCGAGACATGTAGCTACCTAAAAAAAGTAAAAAAATGCAAACCCGTCAAACGCGCTGGGTGATTTAGCTATATTAGGCCAGTCATTAAAGCGAAAAAAAGACCCCCCAGGTTGCAAAAAGTGGTAGTCACGATTTTGACATATTATGTTGTTCACATTGGAGTTCTAAAAGAAAATTTTAGTTTTCGACTTGGGTGGGGCGGATGTCGGTTTGCTCATTGTTTGCCGTCCTGCCGCTGCGCGCGGCGGTTGAAGATTTTCCCCGCCCACCCTCTTGGATTTAGTGTGCACAAAAACCTTTTTTTTTAAATTACTTGGTCCCTGCACATTTTAGAAAATAAAGTTTTAGACAAAAGTTGAACACAATAAAATTTCTTGCAAAAACGCTATTGTAAAGTTTTTTGTCAGACTGCTTTTCGAGGTATGACGCTAAACATTTCTCCGCCTTTTTGGATTTTAAACAGTTTTTTATTTAGTGGCCTTTAACTTGAAAACTGCTTATTTTTGGGAAAATCTGTTATAACATAAAATAAAGACCAACTAATAGTCTATAAAATGGCCTATGGCTGCCAATTAAGTACTAACCCTGGACTTGGCCCACTTAGGTGATACACCGTTTAAAAGATAATTTAATTTTCTACAATAAAGTTCATTACATACTTTCTGTAAAATGCTTACCTTTTTAGAAAATTACATAAAACTGAATAATTTCGGTTTATTTTGCATATACTGTGGAAATACATAGGAAACGGGTGTACTGCTAACACTTCAGGGTTCGTATCTCAGCAAGGGTACTACCCAGATGAACTCAGTGATATATTATTTTATAGGCTATTAGTTGGTCTTTATTTTACGTTATTACAGATTTTCTCAAAAAAAACAGTTTCGAAGTTAAAGGCCCCTAAAAAAAAATTGGTCAAAAGCCAAAGTAGAGGCGAAATGTTTAGCGTCATAACTCAAAAACCATTTGTCTGACAAAAAAATGTATAAAAGCGTTTTTGTAGGGAATTTTAACATCTTCAACTTTTGTTTAATACTTTCTTTTCTTCAACGTACAGAAACCAAATAATTTAAGAAAAACCCTGTTTGTGCACACTAAATCCAAGCTGGGGGGGGGGGGCGGCCCCCACAAGGTCGAAAATTCAAATTTGTGATTAGGACTCCAATGTCAATGTCATATGTCAAAATCGCGATGACAACACCTTTTGCAAGCTGGGGGTCTTTTTTCGCTTTAATGAATGGCCTAATATAGCTAAATCATTTTAACCATTTTTTGAAGTAGCTACCTGTGTCGCTCACACAAAATTAGTCGAAGATTGTCTTATTGGGTCAAAAATCTCAATTTTTACTGCGAACAAAAAAAACTTCCAATTTTGAAACAATGTATTTCCTAAACGATTTATCCGAAAAACATGAATAAATGCTCATTAGATTTGCTAATTCTTTATCTGTAAGACGCATTTAAAAAACTTAACAAAAATTTTTTTTTTCAACGTTTTCCCAAGAATTGGGTATTTTTCTGTAAATTTTAGGGGTTTTGGCCACCATTTTTGTGGAAATTTGTCCTAGGTCACATTATTGATCACATTCTGGTTTTCTGATCACTTCTACATCAATGTACCATTTTTCAACATTTTACTGCAAAAAACTTCTGAGTTATAGAAAATACCCAAAATCATGTCAACAATTTATGAAAAACAGAAAAATGGCTATATCCTAGCCAATAAATTTTTTTGAAAGCCAATATTTTGGCTTTTGTCTATTCTCCAGGTAGGTAAGATTCCCACAAAAAATCAAGAAAATCGGAGAGAGTGAGAGACAGGTCCGGCTTTTCTTAAATAATTTTGCTCTTACAGATATATTTCAGACGTAGGTGTGTCAAACGCATTATGTACGTACTCTTTTTATTTTGGTTGGTTGAGAAATCCCCCCAGTACGTTCTATGGCGCTGTATATTTATTACTTTTTGCAAATATTCGACAGCACTACAACTGATCTCACAAGTGATTAATTAAATTTAATTTTAGAGAGCAGGCACAGTCAATCACATGACCCTTAGAAACTTCATGTGCCACTCGCTGTTAGAAGTGAATTTTGCAAGCAACATTTCTATGATCATAGGAAAAAACGGCAGCGGCAAAAGTGCCATTTTGACAGCTCTTATTGTTGGTCTGGGTGGCAAAGCTAACCTGACCAATAGAGGGACTAGTATCAAAGGTATATTTGATTTAAGAAAAGTTCTTTCTGTTAAATTTGTCGAAGTGAATAGAATATTGATTATTTTTAGTTATTTAAAAAATTTAAATGTAGACTATCGTTTGCCCAACTGTTGTGAAAATTTCAACATATATAAACTAAACTTTCTCTTTCAAATGGTAGGTTTTGCCTATAATTACACAAATCGCTGTTACACGTGAACCCAGAATTGGATTAAAGTTTTCAAATTAATCACTTCTGTGGTAGTTGGTGCGAGAGACATGGCAGGGGAATTTTTAATTTAACCCTCAGGAATGATGAATCACTGAAATGTAAACAGAACATAGACAAAGCTCTCTATTCTGCAGAGTGGTAGTGAAAAGCCACGGTGGATCTTATATATATATATATATATATATATATATGTCAAATTTTAACGTCACTGGTTGTCCAGCTGATTTTTGTAAACAAAAGTTAGATATGATATGAACAACTAATATTTTTTGAATTTTTTGAAAACTAAGGCAATTCTCCTACTATTTTTTAGTATATTCTTATAAAATAATATTTTTCAGACATACCAGTCGTTATTTTTTTTAGCCCGCTTCATTTCTCTTTACACAACAATTAAAATTCGAATAAAATAATGTGTTCGTTTTAGCTCTAAAAATCATCCGTTGACCTACATCTTTGTTTACTTCCCAAGTACTCGGTTCACCTTTGATACTAAACGATCACATTCAGTTTGACTTGTAGTTTAAGTTTTGTGTAATAAAAAATAAAGCGGGCTTAAAGATTATAACGACAATACGTCTAGAAAATTAAATTTTATAAGGATGTACTAGAAAACAGTAGGTAAATTGCCTTAGTTTTCATAAAACTCAAAAAATATTAGTTGTTCCGTTCTTCATATTAGATCTAACATTTGTTTACAAAAATCAGCTGGACCACCAGTGACGTGGAAAATTCGACATATATATATAAGATCCGAACACCGGTCTATTCTATCCACCGTGGTGAAAAGCTGCCTAAAATATTACCAGACATAACTATCGATCGATTTTTATAGACTAGGCCATGTTGGTGTGGTTAGATCAAGAAAAGTGATTCGTGTCAATTGAATACTTCTTTAGTATATATAAAAAAACGTGTGTTAAGATTATTCTTCTAATACTTTTAATAACTAAAAGTTCGTGTATTTATCCCTTTGCAATGTTTTAGTAAGCAAAAAAGTAAATGATTTTTTCTTTTTTATTTTGACTAGTATATTTAGTAATCTGGTTTCGGAGAAGAATCTATTTTTGGCTAATACTTTAGATGTGCTTTTTTATTTTACAGGTTTTGTTAAAGCCGGTAAGCCATCTGCCACAGTGGAAATCCAACTATGCAACGAAGGTCCTATGGCTTACAAACCGAACGTTTTTGGAAAAACTATCACTGTTGTGAGGAATTTGAGTTCAAGCGGGAGCGGTAGCTACAAGGTTAAAGCTGCTTCAGGTAAAGGACTCCATTTTTAAAGCTAGAAGTGTCATTATAGGTTTTTGTTACAGTTCCGTGCATTATAGTAGATGTTTTATGGGGTTCTGCTACAAAATAGCGCATTACAAAATAGCGCTGCTATAAAAAGGCGCTGCCACAGAATAGCGCCTTACAAAATAGCGCTGCCTCAAAATAACGCTGCTACAAAATAGCGCGCATCAAAATAGCGCGCATCAAAATAGCGCGCATCAAAATAGCGCGCATCAAAATAGCGCGCATCAAAATAGCGCGCATCAAAATAGCGCGCATCAAAATAGCGCGCATCTAAATAGCGCGCATCAAAATTGTAGCAGCGCTATTTTGTAGTAGAGCTATTTTGTAACAGCGCCATTTTGTAATAGCTATATTTTGTTAGGCGCTATTCTGTAGCAGCGCTATTTTGTAAGCGCTATTTTGTAAGCGCTGTTTTGTAGCAGCGACCAAAGACGGATCCTTTGTCCTTGGTAATGCATAAGGGTTGTGAAATTAAAATTAACCATTTTTGACAAAACAAATAAAAATGTGTTTGTGTGATATGTTGCATGAACTTGACTAGAAAATAACATAACCAAAAAATGTGAGTTTCAGTAACTGATGGGTCTGTCGCTTCTCTATTTCTTTAAAATATGTCAGACATACAGGGTATCTAGTCTAGGTCTAGATTAGGATCATTTACACCCTGTTTAAAATAATCTGTTGTTTCTTTATAGGTGAAATTATATCGCAATCCGCGAAGGAAGTCCACAATGTCGCCGCAAACTTGAACATTCAAATCGATAACCCCATTTGCGTCTTGAATCAAGACACTTCGAGAAATTTTTTGAGCAGTAACAACCCAAAGAATAAATTTACACTGTTTATGAGGGCCACAAGGCTAGAAACTTTGGAGACCGAGTACAAAACGATTATGAGCAACAAAAATCAGAGTCAGAGGGTGTTGGAAGAAAAGAAAACGGTAAGATTCTGTAAAGTAAAATGTACAGGTCTGTTATTTTCTTTCAGACTTCTTCATTGCGTCAACATCATTGTTGTGTATAACCCCAATTTCTAGAACTTAGTGATATAAGAATTTTGTCACTTTTTTTTTATTTAATTTATTTATAACTGACTCCAAAGCAGTGTTAAATACTGGTACCGGAGCCTTAAATTACAATCAAAATAAAATAATTATACAATAAGCTTGGTATTTTATGTGAGTCTTTTTAAGTTTAAGTAGAAAATAAAAATTCTCACTGTAAATATATTTTTAATTTCTGACAAAATTGTTTTATTGTTTTTGCTTCAACAATCACTTTTGGTATAGAGTTATAAGTTTGAATAGAGCTATATAATGGCGATCTTTGTACTTTGAGAGTTTTTGAAAAATTAGTTCGAAATTCATTTGCACTACGTGTATTGTGGCTATGTAGTTGTTTCACTTGTCTTATATCTAAGTTACTTTTAAGCAGTTTATTTTTTAAGGAATATATAAATTTTGTTTGTTCAAAAGTCACTATTTTTTTTATGTCCCATGTTTTTGTTGTTTTGTACACCATTTCTGTTGGTGTAAGACGGTTTATTTGAAATATGGTTTTTACTGTTTTGTTTTGAGTTCTTTGTAATTTATTTTGTAAATAGGTGGGAAGATTTCCCCAGCATGGAATTAAGTACCTTATATGAGGTGTAATAAAACTGTTATAGAGTAAGAGTTTAGATTTTTTGTTTAAACTATCTGTACACCGTTTTATTGCACCAACAATGGGAACAATTTTTTTTATAATTTGGTTCACATGTATGTCCCACTCAAGTTTATTTGTTAAGTTTAGACCTAAGTATTTAAAATTTTGTACTTCTTTTAGTTTAACATTGTTTAGGAACAAGTTTATATCACAGTTTTGTTTGTTTTTTTGTTTGATGATCATATATACAGTCTTATTTGTATTTATAGACAACTTATTGTAACACAACCATTTATGATAACTGTTTAAGTCCTCATTTGCACATTTTTCTAGTTCTTCTTTACTTGTTGCCGACAGAACTAATACTGTGTCGTCGGCGAAAACGAAATATCTTGCTGTTAGTCCCAAGTATTGAAGGTTTTGTATATAGAGTAAATATTGTAGAGGTCCAAGGACCGACCCTTGGGCAACACCTACGGTTAGCTTCCTTTTTTTACTTTTTGATTTGTTTATTTGTGTGTAGTGTTTGCGGTCTTTGGAGTATGTTTGGAGAAGTTTTTGCGCAACTCCTCTGAAGCCCATTTTTTGTAATTTATGAAGCATTATATCAATGTCGACCGTGTCGAATGCTTTTTGCAAATCGATGAATATTGTTAATACATATTTATTTTTGTTAAGCTCTCCTGATATGTGTTCTAGTAGGTCTGCTGATGCTCCTAAAGTACTGCTGTTTTTTTGGAAACCGTATTGGTATGGATCAAATTTGTATTGTTTTTCTATAAATTTTACTATCCTTTTTTTAATTATTTTTTCTGTTATTTTTGAAAACGTATTTAGGACAGAAATTGGCCGATAATTGTTAAGTTCTTTTGGTGATTCTTTTTTATATACTGGTGTTATTTTTGCAGTTTTTAGTTCTTCAGGAAACAGGCCAGTTTCTAGGATATTGTTCACAATGTTTACGATTTTTTCTCCAATGACATCAAAAAGTATTATCAAGTCTGCTTTTGTTATGCTGTCCTCCCCGGGTGAGCTGTTGTTTTTAAGGTCCTTTAGGGTGTTATGAATTTCTATTAAGTCTGTGGGCTTAAGGTAGATTGACTCCTTGCATTCTTCTTCTCGAAACTGTTGATTTATATTAGGATTAATTTTTGAAGCCAAGTTTTGTCCAATTTCTGAGAAGTATGTGTTGAACTCCTCAGTAATTTTTTGTTCATCTTTAATAGTTTCTCCTGTCATGCTCTTTATTTCTCTTATTTTTGTTTTCTTTGATGTTTTCATGCATAGACTTTTAAAAACGTCCCACATTTTTTTTGGGTTTGTCCCAGCTTTATTCAGTTTTTTTTCTACATAGTCCTTTTTGAGTTTTTTTCTTAAGTTGTTAACTTCGTTTTTTAGTTTTTTAAACTTTCTTTTAGTTTGTACATTATTCAGCAACTTCCATCTTTTGTAGAGGTTGTCTTTTTCTTTGAGTTTTTCTATAAACCTAACATTTATCCAGTTGTTGTTATTGTGTATTTTTATCTTTATTGTGTCCCTTTATGAAGGTTTTTGAGGAAGAAAATAACTTAAGCCGAAATAAATTTGGTTTGTTTAACTATTAATGGAACTAAAAGCTGTTTTAAATTTAGTTTACTTAGACAGATTCACTTGTGTCCCCGATCTGCCATGTCCTGAACAAGGTATTTATTCTTATAATCTGTGTTTAGCTATCAGCTTATAGAAATATTAGGCAACCACTTCTTGATCAATCATTGGTAAAGTTCAGATTACCCATTTATGTAAATACAATCATATACCGGGTAGCTAAAAAAAACCGGTCATTTTTTTTTCAATATAACTTTTGAGCTCGATTTTAATGGTACAAGCTGCACTTGACAGATAATTAATTCAAGTTTTGACTAAGTATATTTTTTGTCTGTCATCTCATAATCCAAGATGGCGGACGAAATTAAATTGTACCCTTCAAAGATGCTCGTTTATTCTTGTGTTGCAAATATGTTTTAATTATTTTTTTAAATTAGTAACAAAAGCTGCATTCTTGACACGCACAACAAAATATGAATCATTATAATCCGTTCAGTGGTTCTAAATTTTTTTTTGTTTCAACCATTGTTTTGCATATTATACGATTGCCTTGCCAATCATATCTGCATTTATTTCCTTATACATTTATTAATACTGAACCGATTTTAGTGAAATAAAAATCATCCTGGTTAAACGAGGTACAAATTTGTAAAATTGGTGTATTGGTTCAAAAAATCTATTTTTGTTTCAACCATTGTTTTACAGATTATACGATTGCATTGCCAATCCTGTCTGCATTAGTTTCCTTATAAACCGATTTTATTAATTTGTACCTCTTTATGCGGAAGAAAAGTAGTGTTTTTATACTAATTAAAAAAAACTAAAACATTTTCATAAAATAAGAATAAGCACGCCATTTTGAAGATTCAAGTAGGATTCTATCCGACATCTTAAATTCTAAGATGGCGGCAAATTTTGATCATAACCTTTAAAGAGCAATCAATTCTCACCATGATTTTTTTTATTTCACTAAAATCGGTTTATAAGGAAATGAATACAGACAGGATTGACAATACAATCGTATAATCTGTGAAACAATGGTTGAAACAAAAATAGATTTTTTTAAACCATTACACCTCGTTTAACCAGGATGATTTTTATTTCATTAAAATCGGTTCAGTAGTAATAAATGTTTGATGAACTAAATGCAGACATGATTGGCAAGGCAATCGTATAATATGCAAAACAATGGTTGAAACAAAAATATTTTTTTAAAACCACTAAATGGATTTTAATCATTCGTACTTTGATATGCGTGGCAAGAATGCAGCTTTTTTACTAATTTAAATAAATAATTAAAACATATTCGCAACACAAGAACAAACGAGCATCTTTGAAGGGTACAATTTAATTTCGTCCGCCATCTTGGATTATGAGAAAAAATATACTTAGTCAAAACTTTGATTAATTCTCTGCCAAGTGCAGTTTGTACCATTAAAATCGATTGTATAGCTCAAAAGTTATAATAAAAACAAAATTGTCTGGTTTTTTTTGGCCCACCCGGTATATGTATACATATTCATTTTTAATTATTTTTTTAGAATTTTCATAAACTGCAAGCCGAGATCAAAAACCTCAAGCGAAAAATCGACGGTCACCAATCCATTATGAATATGAAAGAGCAAAAAATGAATTTACAGAAGGAGCTTTTATGGGCGCAGGTCAAAGATTTAGAAGATGAGCATTCTACACAGGAAAACATTGTGAGAAAGCAAGAGGGTAAGCAATTTATTAAAATATGGAAAACTGTAGGTTCTTTTTCACGTCCTTAGTTACGGTTTTTGAACTACAAAACATTTTATTTTATTTTTTGAAATTTAATTTCAACCCGGTTTTAAGAATAAATTGCACTCGGTATATCGGGATCAAAAAACTAGATATGTTTTTTGCACATTCTAATTCTAAATATTAAAATTGAATACCTATCTCGATGTGTGTCCTTGTTTCACACACACAACTGACCCATTTAAAATACGAGTACCTACCTTCAGTGGAGTCAACAAGCGAGAAATTGAAGCAACGAAACAGTCAGTGTGCAATAATCGTTTGACCCTGTCAAACGCATATTCAAGAGGGTTGATCTTTACCTCTCTGTGGCATCAAACTACGGCTCTTGCCGAACCAAAACTACTTGCTAATTAGTTTTAAAGTAAACTAAATTAAAAACTAAATCATTAATCCTCGATCACGCAAAACTTAACAGTGCCTCAAAAATATTAAAGTGCTGTTAAAACTTTGATGTATGCAAAGCAGCTTCTAAGCTGTTATTAATAACAATGGTTGTAGTACAAAATAATAATTAAATAATTTTTTTTTATTGAATTTTGTTCCTGTCGATGAAATTATTAGTGTTTTTGCAATATTAAATAAGTTTTATAGAGTATTTATACATTTATGTATTTTTTATTGTCGTGAGAAAATAAAATCTAACTTTCTTCAAAAAGAAAAGCAGAAAAATTAAGAAAAACTGTTTGTCTATATATTTTTGTCCATTACTGTAGTTGGGTGCGGAATTCTTTCAACTGTAATAAATTTACTTGTTTTATTATAAATGTCACTTATTATTATTGGCACTTGATTGCTGGCCGAACTCCGCTATGCGTCAGTCGGCCAACTGCAATCGCACACTTTCCGCACTTATATTATTTTTAGGTAAATTGAACGATTTTAAACACAAACGCCAGAAACAAACCGACCAAATCGATTCGATAAACGCGGAAATTGTCGAGTGTGAACGTCAAATCGCAGAACTAAAAGACCAGCTAGAAATTCAAAACAGACCTCAAAACGACTTGAAACAACAGCTGAAGGAACTACAGGGCGTCTACAATACGAAAAGACAAGAAAGACAGGCAGCCCATATTGAAGTTGAGACGAAGACAAAGGATAAGGAATATTTAGAGAGTGAGATCGCGAATGCTAATGAAAAGTAAGTTGTTAATTCAATATCCAGCATTCCTAGTCATCTTCGTGTGTTTTAGAGATATTACTAGTATATAGTGGATCGTTTCCACGCCCTAGTTACATTTTTTGAACCATAAAACATTTTTATTTATTTATTTAGAGCTTAATTTCAACCCGGTGTTAAGAATAAATGACAGTCGGTACATTGGGATAAAAAAAACCAGATATGTATTATGCACATTTCAATTGTAAATATTAAAATTAAAACTGGATCAATTCCAAATCACACCTCGATGTGTGTCCTTGTTTAATACATCTGATATTCCGTTTACCTATTTCCTTTAAACTGACCTATTTTAATTGTTTTTAAGACATTTTCTGTAAATTTAAACACATCAAACAGATGCAGAATTTAATTTTTCACACTTTTAACATATAAGTTTTACTTTTCATCCCGACTTTTAGGGGAATCGGGCTGAACACTGTCATGACAGTGATAAGTTGTAATAATCCGAATGAAATGTGACTAATCAACAGTAAAAATCCAAAAAAAAAACGTCAAAACCTAAAAATAATCGGAGAATAATCTAAAAAGTGCGAAAAATAGCATATAAACCTCGTGACAAAAGTGTATTTTTATCCCTTGATATATACTCTAAAATATGAAAAAGTCGCAACATCAAAAAAAATTATTTTCAATTTAGGGATAAAAAGTAAAACAACTTGAATGTTTAGATTGTAAATACGTTTGCCCATAGCAAGCGATTCCAGAGATGCTTATTAATCATTTTGTGGTCCTTTAACTTTTAGTAGAGTTCCTGGTGTCACTATGCCCAACACGGTGTACAGCAGAAAACTATACAACATTATCTTCCCGGAGAGGGAGGACTGATTAAATAACAGGAACAATTTTTCAAATAACGATAGCTTCTGGTATACCGACGGATCCAAAATGCCATCAGGCGTTGGATCTGGAGTTGTTATGATCCAAGAAAAAGTCTTGGCCAATTGGCTACTAAATTTTAGGCCGAACTTGTAGCCATTTAACTGTGTGCCTGGTGGATTACTGACCACGAATGGACCAGCAGGACAATAAAAATCTTCTTCGGAAGTCTAGCAGCCTTAAGAGCGCTTGATTCCTATACGGTCTCATTGAGAACCGTGATTCGCTGAATGCGCTTGGTAGCGCTAACAATGTGTCATTAGTATGGATACCAGCCCTGGGGATATCATACAATACTGCCAAATTAACCATATTGAAATGGATGGAGAACAGCTTCCAACAATACTGGATAAATATACCAGAACTGGCTCACTCTAAAGAGTTCATTAACGGACCTTGTGGAAAGAGAGCCAGGAATATCATTGAACTTACCAGACAGGAGATTTGTATGGTGACTGGACTTTTTACGGGTCACCGTCGACTAAGAGTACCCAAGCACAGAATGGGACTAACAGAAGAGACCGAATGTAGCCTATGTGTGGAGGATCATGAAACATGTACTGTGCGAATGTCCGGCTATTGCACGTTCACGTCAAAACATGTTCGGTAAATCTCAGATTGATTCAAAAGATCTGAACAGTGTCTCACCTAAACTAATAGCTAACCTTTTTGGATGATTAGGCATACAGTGGTGAGAAACCACTCAAAAGTGAGCCACAAAACCACTGGTGGTCGCAGTGGAAGGGCTGCAAGGCCCATTCACATTTGGGTCATTATCATCATCATCATCCTGGTGGCACATAGCCAGTATAATTCCTTATGAATGTATAAGAAAAACTCGGAAAAAAGTGCGAAAAATAGCGTATATACCTCGTAATAAAAGTGTCTTTTAATCCCCCAACGAATTGTAGGCTCTGGTCTGTCTACAAACTGTTCGCCTCAGGATGAAAAGTGATACTTTTATCCCTTGGAATATATTATACTATTAAAACTCGCATCATAAAAACAACAAAGAGTAAATTTGAATTAAAAGCACAAAACTTGACACCATAGACTAGCACTTAAATGTTTGTCTATGCTTGACACCAAAGGAGAAAAAGATTGACAACTCGATACCCTAATTCTGATACGTCGTAACCCAAATCAACAAAATTTTACAGGGATAAAACAAGTTAGAAGCAAATTAAACAGCGTAAGCATGATACCACTTATTAGAAATCGCGGAAATGACCGTTTTATATTTTTTTGTTGGTTGTAATTACAGTAGAACCCCGATTATCCGTGCTCCAAGGGACCGGACGAGGCACGGATAAGTGAAAAGCAGGGATAATCCGAACACTCATTTATTACATGTTACATACAGGGTGATTTTTTATAATTGCAAGATCACTATAACTCGGTTATTATTGGGAGTAGAAAGTTCAAACAAAAACTGTTCGGTTTGGTAAATTATGGCCACTTTAGACCCACCATTAGTATTTTTTATAGGTTATAATATACAGGGGGCGACAATCAGATCAATTTTTTTAAGGGAACACCCTATATATTTTTGTATTTTTAAGTTCCGCAAAAAATTAGCTTTACAGATATATGTAACACTATGGCTCTATCTTTGTTAGTTTTCGTTGTTGTTAGGTATACGGTGCGGAGTATTTAACGTATAGACTGTAAATAACAAACTGAAACAATATTGACTGACAGTTTGATAAATATAAATAAACATCTTTGTCAATTTTCATAGAAATTTAAAATCAAAAGAAGACAATTTTTTAAATGTTTTAATTGTTTTAAATACATAAATAAATAAAAATTAACGTAACAAATGTTCAAACCTATCACCATTGACTTCAATACATTTTTGAAACCGGTCTCTTAAATTATTTATTGTTCTGGTTATTAAATTAGAAAAATTTTCATTAAGCTCATTGACAGACAGTGATATTAATTCTCTGAGCTCTCAAGTATTCCTCGCTTCTAATCTGTAAACTTTATCTTTAAGGTGACCCCATAAAAATGTCTAAAGGAGTTAAATCAAAACTGTTGGGTGGCCAGCGTATTGTGCCGTTTTTCCCAACCCATTCATTAAAATTATTATTTAAGAATTCTCGAACCTCATGAACATCATGAGGAGGAGCCCCATCCTGCTGAAAAATCAATCTTCTTCTTTGATTTAGTGGCAGGTCATCCAAAAATTTTTCTAAGTAATTCTGTAAAAAATGTAAATAAATTTGTCCCGTTAAAGAGTGCTAAAAAAAAAATGGCCCAACAACACGGTCGTTCAGTATGCCACACCAGACATTCACGGATTGTCTTCCCTGTCTTTTAATTTCTTTTACAAAATTAGGGTTAGTTGTGGACCATAGTCTGCTATTCTGTCTATTTGGTAGACCACAAGTTGTAAACGTCGACTCATCCGACCACAAAATGTCATTTAAAAAACGGGGTTCTGCGTTTAGTCTTTCATGCATAAAGTGACAAAACTCTACACTTTTTCTTTTCTGATCGGGTGTTAGGCCTTGAAGTTCTTGTTGTTTATATGCCCAATAAGAATTTGTTCTTAGGACACTTCTTACTTTGGTCAAAGACGTCAAGCGTTCCTGTCGTTCTTGCACTAATGCGGAAGATACGTTTCTTATAGAAATTTGTGGGCTTTCTTGAAAATGTAGTCAAATATTTAAATTAGCCTCTTTGTTTGGACGAACAACTCGTTTTTTTCGTTCCACAGACGATGTTTCACGAAATTTTCTATATATCCTAAGAATTGTGGATATATTAGGACATTGTCGGGCTGGATACAGTTCTCGATATTCTCTCGCAGTAGCAGTGGCATTTTTATTATTTTTGGCATATAATAAAAGTATCTCTTGCTTTTCTGCATTGAAATAAAGCAACATTGTTGATAAATATTTAAAATTTGGCACTGACAATGTCATTAGGTATCCACACATCTTAATATTGTTTGTGACTTGTCACAGGAAATACTCCGCACCGTATTTAAAATTTGCTAATTTTCGGAATTTCAATCGTCAATATCTCGAAAACTAACAAAGATAGAGCCATAGTGTTACATATATCTGTAAAGCTAATTTTTTGCGGAACTTAAAAATACAAAAATATATAGAGGGTTCCCTTTAAAAAAATTGATCTGATTGTCGCCCCCTGTATATTATAACCTATAAAAAAATACTAATGGTGGGCCTAAAGTGGCCATAATTTACCAAACCGAATAGTATTTGCTTGAACTTTCTACTCCCAATAATAACCGAGTTATAGCGATCTTGCAATTATAAAAAATCACCCTGTACATATTATGTATATATACTCAAAATATGACAGTTTAAACTAAGTTTATATGTATGTATTGCATAAAAAGATAACAGAACAAAAAACATAAGGTTTTGGTCGAGTGATTTCCGGTAACACTATTTCGATAGAACTTCAAAAACACAATTTCAATAATGGGAAATCATAGCACGGATAATCCGCAGCCCGGATAATCCGCGCACGGATAATCGGGGTTCTACTGTAGTAACCTTTGACGCAAAAATATTAATTTTAAATTTTATGTGGGTTACAACGTATCAGAATTAGGGTATTAAAAGGTGACGAATTACTTGAATGTCTGCTATATACGGTGGGATTTCCCAAATTTCATTTAGTTTTATTTAATTTTATTTGGCAGCTGTAGAAACTCATCAACTATTTTATTGATTTTAGTATGTCAAAAGTCGAACAACAGAAAAAGGAACGCTTAAAAAACCTAGAAACTTTGCGAGAAAGATTGACTGGCTTCAATCATCAACTAGAGACGGCTCAAAATGAGCTGTTTCAAATTAAAAGTGATTTGTCAAGGAAAGAAGAAGACGAAACAAGTTTAAGAAATGAGGTCCGCCAAATTGATCAAAATATTGGTATTTACTATTATTTCAGGTTTAGTAAAACCTTTTTTTTCTTTTTTTAATTTTTACGTTTATTACAACGCTCTAGGGCGTACAAAGCTACAGGTTCCGAGTTCGAGTCCTGGCTGAAGCATCGGAATTTTTTTAAATAATTTTTTGTGCTTTAATTTCACTCCTGGTTTGATATTTAGAATTTTTATTGGCAATCGCCATTGGTGATTAGAAATTTTAACACATAAAAGTGATCTCATGCTTTCAGACGTTGATACTTACGTCTAATTTGATTTTACACTTGTGTTCTGACAAAAAATTATAACTGGAAGTGGTAATAAATTTATATTCATGATTTCGGTGGCACAATTGGTAGAGTGTTGGCATACTAAGGCAGAGGTTCCGGTTTCGAGTCCCGGCTGAAGCATAGAAAACTTTTTTATAATGTTTCTGTCTTTAATTTCATTAGATTTGAAGGGATGCTGTATATTATTGATAATTTTTTTGTTTTAACAGCAAATGAAAAGAGCAGCCTTGAAGCTTTAAAAAATGAGTCGGGAAACACGCTGATGCTTTATGGAAGAGATTGTCCTGCAATCAAGAAAGCTATCGAACAAAACAAAAGAAGATTTCAGCATGAACCCAGAGGTCCTTTAGGTAAAGCGGTGTTTATACAGGTTTAATTTTTTTTTAATGTTAACCTAAAGGTCTGATCTGGTGTGTATTTTTTAAGTAATGAGTAACAGGCTGAATTTTCGTAAATCGCTTTATTTTGCCCAACTTTTTTCTCTGCGAAAATTAAGTGATTCCTAACGGACTGCGCAGGTTCAGACATCTTTCGAGCGTCATACTGGCTACACCAGACATACGATTTGCATGACAATGTTGCCATTTACTTTCAAACCAATTTTTAAATAAAAAGTTACTATTTTATTTCTGTGATTTTTTAACTCGTTACTTTGATATGTTTGTGATGGGGACACGGTCGTCGAAGCACCTAATTTGTAGAACAAACGTTTCTTCATGCTTGATATTGTCAGGAATGTAAATTACCATTGACTGTGCCACTGTACGAAACCAGCATGGAAACACAAAAAGCGCAAAACATGGTTTTGCAAAGATAAGAAAGTGGTTCCGCCTCTCTCGACATTTGGTTGCCGCCTATCACACAGCAGGTAGTTGATGCGTGAAAAACTACTGAAAAGTGAAGAGTTGAAATTGTTATGGTAACGCGTCGGGATACATCAAGTATAGAGAGGGTTTTCCCTTCAGAGTGATTGGCTGTGGAAAAACTGTGAGATAAGAAAATGTGTCTATAAAATGTCATTTTATCTTTGTTTTTGTTTAGGTTTTCTTGTTTAGCTCATTAGCTAGAATGTAAAGTAAACTTTAGGATTATGAGCAACGCCACTGGCTTGGTTACTCCAAGCTCTTCAAAGAAGGGATAGTGGATTACTTAGATCCAAACTACAAGTCGGTAGTCACAGACTAAGTTTTGTTGAACTTAAACTAAAACCTCTAAATTAATTATCAGTAAAGAAACATAAGATTTTTATATTTGAAGATTTTGCAGTTTGTTATTTTAGTTTAAACTTTAAGTTAAACTTTTATTTTAATATTTTGGGTCTTTTTTGTTTTATAGGTCATAAGAAAAATTTTGTAACAATTTGTATATTGCATCAGGGTTTTATTTTGTATTCATTAAAGTTTGTAACGTTTTTAAAACTGTTTTATATTTATTTTATACACAGAAGAGATCTACTACGATACCCTCGTTTAAGGGCTCGATTTAAAATAAAATCGTACCCGACAATATCATAAATTCTTTAGATTTAAGCAAAAAATGTATTGTTACGACTTAATGAGTTTTTCACTGTTGGAAATTACTGAAGAATTTTCGCAGATGCAAATGTATGTCTCAGCAAAATAAAGGTGAAAAATGAAGTTATTTATGAAAATTCAGCCTGTTCATCACTTTAAAAATAGACCTATGTATTGTGGACTATAATAGAAAAATCCTCCTCCAGGCGCGTATTCAAAATTTTTTAAGACAAAATTAAATAAATGCTGGCCAATCTTTTTTTCGATCTATCAATATGCTACATTTTTTTTCACACAAAATAGAGAAAAATACAAGGAATATCCGAAAAAATTTTGACTAAAAATGACAAATGCTAATTTTTGTTGAATTTTATTTCGATTTTGTATAATCTCGTCATTCACTGGTGGCCAAAAAACAGGAACAACCTAAAATTGTATGAAAATCTAAACTATGAAAAAACTAGTGCATTGCAGCAAATTTTTTTATAAAATTTCTTAGGGCCTTTTTGTCGTGTTAAAAAAAAGGCCACAAAAAAGTAATGTAATTTAAGGCAAAAATAGTTGGTACTATTTGAAAATTATACAAAGTGGGGACTTTAACTGGCGCAAATTCGCTACAGCTTCAGGTTAAAAAATGCGGATAAAACGCAAAAACACGTCGATTGAGTTTTTTGTAAGCTTTCCGGTCATAGCAAAAAAAAAATTCGCCTCCTTTAGAAGGTAAAACTCCGACTTCATTTTTTTAAATGGGATGATACCGCTTGTGTCACCTTGTCGGAAAGGTATTTCCAAAATTAAATGGATTGTAAAAATAATTTGATTAATTGCAGCCTTACAATTGATAAAGACGCGATAATTATTTTGTAAAATTTTGTAAAAAGTCCAAATTGAGATAAAGCGGTTCATACACTTTTCCAAAAAAAAATTGAGAAAATACTGACCACTAACAACTCTACCTTATTAGAATGTTTTTGTAAGCATTAGAAGAATTTTTTGATATGAAATAATTTTTTCACGCTAGAAAATTACCTAACCTAAACTCAATCGACGTGTTTTTGCATTTTATCCGCATTTTTCAACCTGAAGCTGTAGCGAATTTGCGCCAGTTAAAGTCCCCACCCTCTATATTGCCATGATACACTACTACACGGTATGTCAGCAATTTGGACCGAACCACGTTCTCGCCACGCAGTATTTTATGTTGATGATAAAATAGTGAAATCGCAGCTAATGTTGAATGCTGCTTCCACGATCCGCGATAAGTGTGTCAGGAATTAACATATGGTCACGAAGATACATCCAACTTTAAGATACAAACCATAAAGCCCTAAGGGTTCACAGGCAATTCGTTATTTTTAAGTTATTCTATACAGTATACTCGCGCTGGTGTGAACACACGCTTGTGTGAACCTCCCAGTAGTGTGAACAGTGAGCATCAATGTATTATAGTAGTATAAAGAGTAACGAGTATCGATCGTATGAAAACGGAAAAGAGGTGTTAATCAAATGGTTAGATTTAGGGGAATTACCGAGAATTACTTAGTTTTAATTCGTTTTTTTTGTGGTAAATACTAGAACCATTTCATGTTTTGCTTTGTAAAATAATAAAAACCAAGAAGTTTTTAATTCTTGCTCCCAGAGGTAAGTCTGGAAGGCGAATCTGAGGACGAAATGAAGACACCTGAAAAAGTTGCAGTAAAGTATGTTTTGGAATCACTTAAAGAGGGTACATTATAGTCAGAAACAAACAACATAGGTGTTAGAGCCTAAGAAATATTGAGACCAAGCAGTACCCACTCATTGGTTAGCTAAATAAGTTCGGACTAAAATAACATCGTATTTTATCTATTGATAAGTATGTAAATTTTAAAGTTTTATAAAAATTCATAATTGTAGTATTTGTCGATACATTAAATTGTCATTTTCAGCAGAAACTTGTAGATTTGCTCTAAATTATATGAATAGTTACATTTAAAAGTTGATAGACATGGATTTATTATAGCTTACCAATAATATATCGGTTAGAATAGACCTTCCGTAGTGTGAACAGTCTCCATGGTATGAACGTGCAGATTTTTTTCGTGTTCACACTAGCGCAATTCTCTTGTGTATGTAGACCTAGCCTGATATTGATTATTGAGATATCCTATAGACTATAGATTGATTGACGTTAATAGAAATTAATGCAATTCAGCAATAAAAGTTTATAACTGCAATCGAACTAGCGCCCAAAAACGTATACACTCGCACTATCGTTCTATAGGTTGTCCTAATAATTAATATCAGACTACCTATACATATATAGAATAGCTTGAAAATATTGAATTGCCTTAAAGCCTTTATGGTTTGGTGCTTAAGGCTGGATGCACCTTCGTGACAATATCATCCTAATTTATACAAATGCTGAGTATGCTTACGAAGCCTGATAAATGAAAAAGGCAAGTGTCTAGTTTTGGAGCTTTTCTCAACCCACACAGATCTCCATTTTAACTCAAGTAGTTTTTTTTTAACTAACCAATTGATTTAAACCACATTCTGAAAAATTTTAGGTCAGTTTTATTTGTACTCATCATTAATTCAAGTCTCAAAATATATTATAAATATGTTTTTAAACTTATTTTTAAAAGAGCTCAACTCTTTTTGATTTTTTTTTTAATTGTATTTTTTCTAGGAATGTACATCAAATTAAAGGACAGAAAATGGTCAGTGGCGGCGGAAGGGTATTTAGGTCCGGGCACTTTGAAGGCCTGGTGTGTGGATAATCAAAAAGACGCCAAAATCTTGATGGACATTTTTCAAAGTGTATGCCCGAATGGCCACCAGCCCGCTATTATTACCTCTAAATTTATTTATCAGGTAAAAAAAGTACTTAAAGAAAAAATCAAAAGCTAATATTTATAAGTTTAGAATGGTTTATAATAATTAAATCATAATTACGGATTTCTACACTTTAATTCGATTTTTTTTTATTAAATTTATTTCCCAACAAACTTTTTGTCTATTGCAGTAAATAAATTGGTAAAAAAATTTTTTTAAGTCACAAGCTTTTATAAGATGCACTAAAAATTAAAAAATAATTTTCTAACATTCTATTATTATCATAATAATAAAAGCGATGGCCGACTGATGGAAATTTTGACGATGTTAGCACGATAAGATATACGTATCAATTAAATATCACTATTTCAAGAATCTGTCTAGCAGAAAAATGAAGAGGTACCAAACCCACCCAACCCGACCCAAGATACCCCAGAATTTCTCTGACATAGGTATGGCAATGGCATAACATTGCGGCACATCAAACATATCTTTGATGACCTGCTATGTTGAATATTCTTTAAGTGTTTAGATCACAAATTTAGATTAACTTATGCTTTGATTTGCGGCCATCGCTTTTATTATTATGATAATATTAGAATGTTAGAAAATTATTTTTTAATTTTTAGTGCATCTTATAAAAGCTTGTGAATTTCTACTCTATTAAATGAAAATATTTGTTCAATAACAGAACAGAAGAGTTTATTCTAGATTATAATGAAATCGCTGATCGTGAGTTGTTTGGAAACTCATTTTTCTATTTGGGGAAGGAGAGGGTGGGGGTAGAGGTAGAAATATATTTTTTGTTTGGGCTCTATTGCCATCGGATCTTTATGCATATACCAAATTTTATAAAAGTCATTTGAAGTGAAGTGTGTCAAAAACGCATTTTTTATGGAAGGGGGTGGGGGGTAGGGGTGGGAAGACATTTTTTCATTATTGTTGTATTGTCATCGGACCACTATAAGTATACCAAATTTCATCCAAATCGGATAATGGGAAGGGTGTCAAAAACGCATTTTCTATGGAAGGGGGTGGGGGTAGGGGTGGGAGGATATATTTTTTTTTAATGTTGTATTGTCATCGGACCACTATATGAATACCAAATTTCATCCAAATCGGATAACGGGATGTGTGTCATAAACAAATTTTTCTATGGAAGGGGGTGGGGGTAGGGGTGGGAGGATATTTTTTCTTATTGTTGTATTATCATCGGACCACTATGTGTATACCAAATTTTATCCAAATCGGATAACGGGAAGTATGTCAAAAACATATTTTTCTATAGAAGGGGTGGGGGTAGGGGAGGGAGGAGATTTTTTCTTAATGTTGTATTGTCATGGGACCACTATGTGTGTACCAAATTTCATCCAAATCGGATAATGGGAAGTGTGTCAAAAACGCTTCACAAGATTTGAAAGCTAAATAAAAGCTTGTAAAAATCAAAAGAAATTCATAATTTAAATAATAATTATAAAAATAAAAATAATTTCAGAATAAAAATAATATAAACAACTGAATTCAAGTAAAACCCAGTGGTCAAACTATTATGTTACTTTATTTTAATTTAAGAAAATATTGTTTTGTATATTTTGCTTGCTGGTAGATTATTGTAAATGGTAATATCTAAATATAATAAACTTTTTTTGCCAATATTAGTTTTAAACTGTCTTAATTTCAAATTTTTATTTTCGTGAGTTGTATGATCATGACAATCATGTCTTTGAATATTTTAATTTGATAGTTTCGTTAAAATTGAGTGAATGAATATTGATATTTTGTTGTTGTCTAAAAATGGAAGTTTATGAATACATTTAATAATTTTATTTTGTAACGTTTTTAATGGCTTTAATATTGAGTTATTTGCAGATCCCCAAATTTAAATTAGATATTGAATTTTTAAGTGAAATAATAAATAATGGCCCATAGGAAATTGTGTTGCATTTAAGCGTTGTTCCCCAAGACATCCTTTATAACGGGTGGCGGTGATACGCTTGAAAGACAAAATCTCGAATACAAAAATCTCTAATACATTTGCTCATAATATAAAATCTCGAACTTCAAAATTTCGAAAAACAAAGCTTGTACGACAAAATTCAGAACGACAATATCCCGAACGAATAAATCTCGAATGCATTTACTCGAAAAACAATATGTCGAGGATCCAAAAGATCGAATAATAATATTATTTATTTCATATACAGGGTGTTCGGCACATGAACCGTAAAAATTTTTTGGGATATTGTTGGGGTCATTTGCTACCTTTTCAACCTCGGAACTTGGGTCCTTAGAGTCACGGCTAAAGAGATATGAATTTTTTAATTTTTTTTATCAAATTACCCAAAATCCCACCATTAACCCTCGTAAGCTTTTTATTAATGTTTGGAAAAGCACCATTTTTTTTATAATTCTGTAATCTTATGCTACTTCAACTAATAATAAGATTTGTTAAAATTGATGTAACAAAGGGACATACAAGGTTTTTTTTTTGTAAAAGAAAATCGATTTCTTTTAAAAACTTCTTTAGTTGATTACCGTTCTAACGGTATGCTACACATTGATTAAAAAAACAATTCTGTTTTAAAATACGGATATTCTGTGAGACGGGCAATAATCGTTCGGACTTGATAAGAAAAACAATTTGATGTTTGTGATCGTTTCGAACAAAATTTATAAATAAAGAACACAATACATTATTGTTAAAAGTTTTGCTTTTGTGTAAGTACGTAAACAATCATAAACATCAAATTGTTTTGCTTACCAATTCCGAACGAGTCTCGCCCTTCTGACGGAATATCCGTATTTTAAAGCAGAAATGTTTTTTTTTTATCAATGTGTAGCATACCGTTAGAAAGGTAATCAACTAAAGAAGTTTTTAAAAGAAAATGAAGTTCTCAATTGTCGATACTTTTTTTGATTTTTAATTTTGAAATTGATTTTCTTTCACAAAATCACTAATGTTCTTCAATAAAAAACCTCTATGTCCCTTTGGTACATCAATTTTAACAAATCTATTAATTAGTTGAAGAAGCATTAGATTACAGAATTATTTTAAAAGAATGGTGCTTTTCCAGACATTAATAAAAAGCTTATGAAGGTTTATAGGTGGGATTTTGGATAATTTGAGAAAAAAGAATTAAAAATTCATATCTCTTTAGCCGTGACTCTTAGGACGCAAGTTCCAAGGTTGAAAAGGTAGCAAATGACCCCAACAATATCCCAAAAAATTTTGACGGTTCATGTGCCGAACACCCTGTATATGGCGTTCGAGATTTTCGTATTCGAGAGTTTGTGGTCCGAGATATTTGTATTCGAGATTTTGTCGTTAGTGGTTTTGTTTTTCGAGATTTTATCGTTCGAGATTTTGTTTTTCGAGATTTTGTCGTTTGAGATTTTGTATTCGAGATTTCGTCTTTCGAGCTTTTCATCGCCACCCCTCGATAACCCCAGCCAATTTAGCCTTGAACCACCCCATGTTATTTGTGCCAAAAACTACACCTCCTTATTTTGATCTAAAATAATTACAACGTTTTTAGTACATAGGAGGGTATATTTTCATCTAATTTCATGAAAAACAAAGATACATGTAGAAGATAAAAATTAAAAAGTTAAAATTCTGTTTTTACGATTTTTTTCGGAAATTTGATGTTATGTAAAACACTTGTTTATACAAAATTTTTAGACCTTTTCACTACCTATGACTTTTATATTTAACTTTTTTCGATAAGAGGTTTGGTTTCGCTAAAAACTGTAAAAAATTATTATCCACCAAGTTTCCCATTTCAACCTAATAACTGGGTTAAAGTCCAATTTATTTTTCATTTTGGCTGGCTTATATTTTCTTTAATTTTGAATAGTTTTTATGATTTTATTAATTTTTTTCTTCCAAAATATATTTGCACTCTTCTATTAATTCAATTTAATTTATTGTTCCTTTGTAAAATACATGAACAAGGAGAGACTAGGATAACTGCCTAACATAAGCTAATAGTGGTAAAAAAATTATTTCTATCTTATAAAATCTAAACTAGTGTTCTAAATGGTATGTGTATTTGTATTTATTACTAGTAGTAAGTCTGCCGGATCCGGAAATACCCCAGCTGAACTGAAGAACTGTTTTGGAGATTACGGAATCTTTTCCAAAAATACTTAAATGAAGCTGTAGTACCAACTGAGTGGAAAACGTCATATATATCCACAATACACAAAAAAGGAAGGAAAGATATATGTGACAATTATAGAGGTATATCTGTAACTAGTATGCTAAGCAGAATATATGGCAAAATAATAAGAAATAAAGTGGAGAGCGAATATAAAGATATGGAGGCAGAAGAACAAGCCGGTTTCAGGGCGGGTAGATCGACTTCAGATCATCTCTTTTGTATAACCCAAGTTATTGAAAAGAAAATGGCATTCACACAAGAGCTGCATCTGCTTTACGTAGATTTGTAGAAGGCATATGATAGTATACCACTAAATCTACTTTGGAAAGCGTTGGAAAAGACAAACATAAGCGTACAACTAATTAAGGTCATCAAAGATTTATACCGCAATAGTAAGGCAAAAGTTAAAATAAAAGCAAAACTAACCAAAGGCTTTCAAGTAAGTAAAGGTCTTAAACAAGGTCGCTGTATCTCGCCTACGCTCTTCAAGATATATTTGGAACAGGTCCTTAAAGTCTGGAAGAGAAAATGCCAAAACATGTGAATTCCGTTGGATGAAACCACCTTGTATACTTTATGTTTCGCCGATGATCAGATAGTGGTGGCTCAGGATTAGGACGACCTCGAATATATGACACGAAAACTTATAGAAGAGTATAATAGGTGGGGACTAGAGCTTAATATCAAAGACAGAGTATATGTTTATTGGTGGAACGAAACAGGATCTAATCTTAAATACTGGGCAGCGAATTCAGTCCTGTGATTAGTATAAATACTTAGGTCTGAAAATTACAGCTGATGGAACACTAGACAAAGCTAAAAAAGATAGAAACGTACAAGGAAGAAAAGCAATAACTTTATTAAATGGAATAATTTGGAACCAAAGTATATCAAAACATAACAAAAAGCTTATATACAGGGTGTTCCAACTAAAAGGTAACATAGGTGTTTTTGGGTATTTTTCGTGCGAATTTGGAGAAACGCTCGAGCACGTCGATTTTGTTTGCGAGGGGAACACTCTTTGGCTAACTTGAAATTTTTGTGGCACGCACCATCTTCGAGGGGTATACTTTACCCCTATATTTTGAATAGGAAAAGTGGGTCTAGTGGTACCTTGTTTTGAAGCTCTCTTGAATATCTTTATAACCATGTAAAAATTTTGAAAATCCATAGATTAGTTTTTGAGATATTTGCTTTTAAATTTTACATGGAATGATAAAATAAAAATTAAATCCGAAAAATATAAAATTCTGATTAAATTTTTATTTTATCAGTCCATGTTAAATTTCAAAGTTTGAAGGCAATTATCTCAAAAACTAATGGATACATTTTTGAAATTTTTACATGGTTGTAAAGACATTCAAGAGGCCTTCAAAACAAGGTATCACTAGACCCAGTTTCCCTATTCAAAATATAGGGGTAAAGTATACCCCTCGAAGATGGTGCGTGCTACAAAAATTTCAAGATAGCCAAAGAGTGTTCCCCTCGCACACAAAATCGACGTGTTCAAGCGTTTCTCCAAATTCGCACGAAAAATAGCCAAAAACACCTATCTTACCTTTTAGTTGGGACACCCTGTATAACACCATTGTAAAAAGTATTATTACATACGGCTCAGAAGTATGGCCAATCAAAGATAGAACAGAAAAAATGCTTTCCACTACGGAGATATTGGAGAAGAGCAGCAGGGAAATCAAAAAGAGAAAGAGTTACAAATCAAAGAATAAGAGAAATTATGACAGTGGGTGAACGTACTTTAGTGGATGATATAAGAACAAAACAACTGGTGTGGTACGGACATGTACAAGAAATGGATGATGGAAGACTACCTAAACAAATATTACAATGGAAACCAACTGGCCGAAGAAAACGAGGAAGGCCGAGGAGAAGCTGGAGAGAAGGAATAGACAGTGAAATAAGAATAAGAGGCCTAGATGATGAATTATAGGCAAACAGAAACGAGTAAAGATTGGGTATCGGAAGACGTAGAACGTTGTGAAACCGATAAATATATATATATAGATAATACAACTTTTATTTTAGAAACACGACGTCAGAAGAAACACATGCGAGGCACCAAGCGATTGTATTTGTCTCTATAATCTTATGACGATTGATGACCCAGTGGTATCCAACTGTATCGTTGACCAAAGGAGTCCGGAAAGTATTCTTCTTATTCCCAGCGACGATAGGGCCATGGAACTTTTAAGCGAACGGGTAAGATCCTTTAACTGTAATTAATTACAGTTATTAATCAGTTAATTCCTTTCTATTGACACAGGTGGCATGATTTTCGATGAAAGTTGTTTTATTGGTCGCTAGTGGGACAATGAAAAACAAATTTCGTTTAAAATTATGCATAGACCAATCAGATGCGTCTATTCGATGGAGATTTCTCGTTTTTTACCCAACTGCAGCACGGCGAAAGGAAGGGTAATGTTTTTTGATTGTTGTATGTATGTAAGTAACGGCTGAACCGATTTTGACAAAAAAGGTGTCGTTCAATTGCTACTGATCCCGAAGGTGCTATAGGCTATATTTTTTTAAACAGGAATCAACATGCCGGCCTTCAGACGCTATTTTTTCACATGATGTAGGCTTTAAGGCATACAAATCATCTAAATTTCAGGCGATTTTATTGAAATTCCTTTGACTAACCATTGCAAATGTCCTCTATTTTGCTGTAGTTACTTTGTAGTCCTCCCTGCTCCCACCCATCTCCCTTCCTGTCATTCCCCCCACCCTATTCAAAAACCATATTCGCATAATTTTATCAAATATAAAGCGATTTCAAAAGTTCTTTCTGCACACGCTTGAAAACTTTTTTGCAACATCATTTTACTACTTTCCCCCTCCCTCTCTTCTTCCCACCCTCCTTATTAGTAATAGTTGCAGCTATACATTTCACAAATATAGTGCGATTTCAAAAATTCTTTCTGCACACGCTTTAAGACTTTTTTCCAACATCATTTTACTATTTTCCCCCTTCCTCCACCTCTCTTCTCCCCACCCTCCTTATTAGTAATAGTTGTAGCTATACCTTTCACAAATTTAGAGCGATTTCAAAAATTCTTTCGGCACACGCTTTAAGATTTTTTTTTGACACCATTTTACTAGTTCCCTTCTTCCTCTTTCCTCCGTCCCCTTCACTCAATGGAAGGTAACACTGTTAGCGTCCGTATAAAATCTACACGTACTTTTTGGGTAAAGCTAAATGAATTGTAAATGCATAGTATAAGGCTAAATAAGAATTAAACCTAAAAGGTGGAAATAAAAAAAAATTAAATGAAAAAAAACACCCAACTGCTAAATTTACTTGTAACTACTAGTCGCAGTTGGGTACAAAATTACCCAATAACCTGATTCATGAACAGACAAAACTGTATAATTTCATAAGTGCGTTTTGGGCATCAAAACTAAAAGTTGAAGCATGTCGTACATTATAGGTATACCTATCAATTTTGTACTCAACTGCGACTAGTACTTACCAGTAAATTAAGCAGTTGGGTGTTTTTTTACAATAATTTTTTTTTCTAAATTTGTAGGAATTTCAAGAATAGTGTTACAGGGCGGCCAACAGTCATAAAATCATAAAATTTAAAACTAGCCATAAAATGCGATAAAAAATTCATGAAATGTTATAAAGTTTAAAAAAATTGGTCATTACTAACTCTTACTATTATTAACATACTTTTTTGTAAATTTTTCGATTTTTTTTAGAATCGCGTACCAAGAAACTGCTCGCAAGGCATCACAATTAAGGGTGCGAAATACCACCCTGACCCCAACTACAAAACTTACGCTTCAAACTATCACAGGGCACAGTTTTTGCAAGTGGACACCAAGGAACACATGCAGTAAGTTTAAAAAGTTTAATTTCAAGTACAATTTTGTACCTTTTCCAAAACAAAATGTAAAGTCACAAAGATAAATACTAGTTAATTAAAAAAAAGTTATTAATTACTAAATAAAAATGGGCCTGTAGAAATACATAATAAAAACATATCTTGGTTTTTTTTTGAAGCATTGCAATATTTTGAAAACCCTTGTAGATATTTTTAAGTTTGATAGAGCATCGGATTGGGCTCGGAACCCAAGTAACATTTTTAATTACCTAAGGTTTCATAAATTTGGTTCCCAGTTCTTATAAAGGTATTTAGATTTTATAACAAGCTCTCCTGGTTTTATAAAATACCTAAACGTTACGACAGGTTATATAAAGGTAATTGGAAAAACCTGGAGAACAAAAGTTATATTAACTGACCAGAAATGGTTTTATTAAAGAGCTGTAATAATATAACCGGAAGAACAGGATTCCTTTAGCTGTATTATTATATAACCGTTTATATAAAAGGCCCGGTATAAAACCTTAAGTTATTGATATTTATTTTGTAGTCACCATCAGTAACTCAATATTATAAGGAGTAGAAACACGGAGGTGCAGCGTTGCCACATCTAGTGGCTTTTTTGGTAGATTTTTACCTTTTATTTTAGTAAATAGATTTTCCGGCACTAACAAATAGCGCGTATTAAAATAAGGCGTATCCAAATAAAGTGTCTTCAAAACAGCGCGTGTTCAAAATAGCGCGTGTTTAAAATAGCACGTATTAAATTGGCGCGTGTTTAAAATGGCACGTATCAAAATTGCGCCTGTTTAAAATGACACGTATCAAAATTTCGCCTGTTTAAAATAGTGCGTTTTTAAAATAGCACGTGTTCAAAATAGCGGTTTGGTTAGGTTAGGTTTGGTTTGGTTTAGGTTGGATTCGGTTAGGTTAGGTAAAGTTAGATTAGGTTAGGTTAGGTGGGCGGGTTCCTTGCGTTTTGTAATAGCGATTTTTTGATACGCGCTATTTTGATGCAAACTATTTTGAATACGACATATTTTTTACACGCGCTATTTTGAACACGCGCCTTTTTGATACACGCTATTCTAATAAGGGCAATTTTAAACACACTCGATTTCTATTCGCGCTTTTTTAAGCACGAGGCATTTTGATACTCGCTATTTTTATACGTGCTATTGCGAAAACGCACCATTTTGATACGCGTTATTTTGAACACGCGGTGTTTTGACACACGCCATTTTAAGCACATGCTATTTTGAACAGGTGATTAAATGAGCGCGCTATTTCGTTACAGAGCCAGATTTTTCTGAAATAAAAATAAATTCTAATTTGTAAAAGTTATTTTAAGGGCCCATTTTTAAATTAGGTCTTGCTGAAGGGGGGGGGAGCGGGTTGACCCTTGCGTGTCACTCAATGTTTTTTAAATATCTTTTTTCCTTCCACTCTTATACGATTCTTTGTTTAAGCGTTATAAGAGTGGTATAGGGTTTCCAAGAACGTTATTGCAACCTTGGTATAAATATTTAGGTTTTGTATTTGGTAGCGGCAAACTTCTAGCAACCATTATAAAACATTAGGAATAGCCCCACTTTTTTCCCATTTAATCAAAAATCTTACGGTTTCCGTCGCCATAAAAAATTAGTCAACCCTTAAACCAAAGTGTAGTCTTATTCAAACACCTAAAGTTAAAGCCCCTACTGGAAATTTTTATAGGGCCTTAAAGGAAAACCTGCAAAACTTGATAAGAAAGCGCCAAAGCGTTGAGACTCAACTGACGGCCGTACGGGCTGATGCACAACGTCAAAATGTCACGATGCATCAACTGGAGGAGAAAATACGAAAAGTTCACACTGCCAAGAATACCATCAGAAGGCAGTACGACGAGTTAAATGAGGCAGCTGAACCTGAAGTACATAACGTCAATTATTTGGTAAGTCTTATTTTTTTGGCTTAAAATCAGATTCAACTTGATCAGGGTGTCCACATTCTGGATAAACCTGGAAAGTCGGGAAAAGTCAGGGAGAAGAAAAGTTGTCAAGGATATTGCACAAAAGTCTGGAAAGTCAGGGATATTCAAACTATTGTAGCATACAAACAAAAGGCAAATAAAAGACTTAAGTTGTGAAAAATATACTGCTGCCAACCTTAGAATATTTAATTTTTTGTGACTAGCGGAGAAACTATGATATTTTAAGATTGACGTTTCACTTTTTTGCTCGCGCAGCAATGGCTAGACAAAGTATTCTTTTCGATGAAAATAAATATATTTGATATAACGCCAATAATTTTTTATTTGGGTATATTTGAACCTATCTTAGTAAACTCGTCGTGACGTCTGTCCATGTGTGTGTGTCTGTATGTATGCGGAACCGCTGGACCAATTTTCATGAGATTTTTATGAAAGATAGTGTTTGATACTGTAACTTTTTAACGGAGCATTGCATCAATATGCGGTTTTCGGAATATTGTAAAGCATATTTTTCGCAATAATTTGTGTTATAACGAAAAACTTCGTAGAAACTTTCGTTTCTGAGATATTTACAAGAAACTGTTTTCAAGACTGATATAACGTGGAGTTTACTTGGACTGTGCTAGTGGGTTAGGAAGGTATCAGATCCATCATAAATCCATTTATTTTTTCAGGAAAATGAGTTAGAAGAACTCAAAAGAACAATCAATGATAAAAAAGCTGTGATCGGAAAAATCGGTGAGGAAATGAAAGAAATTAAAATCCAAATTTCCAAAATCGAGGAGAAAATCGAACAAGTGAAAAAATCTACGAAGGGGTTGGAGGAAAGGGTTTGGCCTTTACAGGTAGGTGCTAACAATACCTAATTTAAATAAATTAATTTAAAAAATTTAAATATAAAGCGTTTATTTGCAAATACCTAGGGTCCTGGCCTTTTCAATTTTATTTGTTGATTTTGAAATAAAAGAAATGTGTTTTTTCATTACAAAATATTTGACTTACCTAATTCATTGGCAAAAAATTTAAAATATATTTTACTACAATTCCATGATCTAATTTTCCTTAAAACGATTTATAATGTATAATTTGCCCAATTTCACAAGTCACATTAGATTTTGACAGAATATAGCCTATGTTACGCGTATCGTCGATCGATACGAACAAAATAACGTATTAGTGTTAAAATTCGACAGTTTTTTATTTATCCACGGCCACTGTCCGATTTTCGAAAACAAAGACAAAACCTAAATTTTGAATGACATTATTTTCGAAAACATTTTTTTTAATGGCATTTCTTTCAAAAACATTTTTTTTCTACGACCGTGCATATATACCCACTTTCCCGCACGCATTTTAGTTTTGAAAGCATCACTTTCCCGCCCTAGTGCGAGAAAATCACTTTCCCGCACTAGTGCGGGAAAGTAAAACTATGCCAATTTTGGAGTTATTCTATAGGTTTATACCTCAAAAGTCGTAACTATCGACTTGGTACAGTGTAGGGAATTTAGCAGATAGGCAATCTGATGAATTATAGCTCATTTCAAGTTTTTTATTCAATTTAAAAAAAAACAGAATAATGGATTTTTTTAAATATTTCTGCATACCCCCCGTATAGTCATGTCATACAACAACTATCAAGCCAAGCTGTGACAGGTGCTTGGTCCAGTTTGCTATGGCAACCAAGTTATGTTATTGTTACTCAAACGTCAAAGCTAGTCAAAGAGCGTCTCTGAAGTGACAGCTGCCTTTTATTTTGAATAAAATGGATTTTTCAATGGACTGTTCCGAAGATGAACTTCCGGAGTGCATTTTGCAGGCTGCTGAAGATGTGAATGGTGAGCTGCTACCTGCCAAATCGAGACAAAGGTACGAAAAACAGTACAATCATTTCGTGACATGGTGTAAGGAGAAAGGGGTGAGAATCTACAAAGAAGAAGTCTTCTTGGCATACTTCCTAGACCTGAGCAAGGTCTTGAAATCGAATACCTTATGGTCACGCTATTCCATGGTGAAAAGCTTGGTTAAAATTAAGCAAAATGTGGACATAAGCAGATTCCACAAGCTAACATCGTTTCTTAAAATGTTGGTTTTCGAGCACAGAAGGCGCAAGTTTTCACCAAAGATGATATATCGCGGTTTATGTTAGCTCCTGATGAGATTTATTTGATGATTAAAGTGAGTACCATTTTTGCTTTGGCTGGTGCTCTCCGCAGGGCGGAGCTTTTAAATATCACTCTGGATGACATACAGGATAAAGGAAGTCTGATCGTTGTTAAGATCTCCGACACTAAAAATCATTCCTCAAGATCCTTCGTTTTATCCGAAGAAATAAATAATGGATCTTTTTTGATGCTGTATAGAAAGTACGCAAATTTGAGACCTCCTACTACTCCGCACCGCCGGTTTTTCATTTATTATAAAAAAGGAAAATGTTCCAATCAGTGTGTAGGAGTGAACACTTTTGGAAAGATGCCATCAGAGATCGCTGCATATTTGCGCCTACCTAACCCAGAACGTTATACCGGCCATAGCTTCAGACGTTCTTCAGCAACATTCCTAGCAGATTCAGGTGAAGGCATAACAAACATAAAACGCCTTGGTGGGTGGAAGTCCACTGCTGTCGCTGAGGGGTATTTGGAAGATTCCGAGAAACAGAAAGAGAACATCTCGAGTAAGATTCTTTCATCTACCTATGACCTGCAATCGTTGCCAGCACCGTCATCGTCAACTGTAAGTGACCTGCAACTGCTGCCGTCAACGTCCACTGGAAGAGTCCTGCAGACCCAGACGCCATCTTTGCGCACTTTCGATTCTACAAGCGGCCACCAGATGCGAGAATTACCACCATCGAACTCCACTACACCGGCAATTCTAAATAATCTTCAAACTGCAACAAATTGTGTTTTCAATATCACTATTACCAATAATAATAATTAGTATTTTATTTATGTTCAAATAAAATATTTTTTCAAAAGTAAATTTGTGGTATTGTAACATCGGTCGAAGAAAAAATAATGTTCCTAACTCATGCGGAAAGTGTCTTTCCCACCCTCGACTGCTTGCCCGAACTCCGCTCCGCGTCGTTCGGGTCAACTGCAGTCGCGTGCGGGAAAGTATCACTTTCCACACTTGTTAGGAAAATAACTATTCTGAATTACATTTTTTTCGAATACATTTTTTCCAAAAACGTTTATTTTAAAAACATTTTTTCCGGTTCCTAAAGATAGCTTTCCTGTCCTTTTGAAAAATCGAAATCGATGTTATTCTTACCTTTGTCAATTGATCGCAAACGTATTCTAACCAGACCCCCTCACCTTTTTGTTCCACAAAAAATTAGGTTAGGATATGTTTGCGATCAATTTACGAAGGTTAGGATAACACCGATTTCGATCATTTTTGATCAAGTATCCATCCTCCTTTTCCCCTAAACGTCATTCGAAATTTTTGTTTTTGATCCAAATGTTTTTGAAAAAAGTGGCATTAAAAAAGCTAACCGAAAAAAGTGTTTTCGAAAAACGGACAATGACCGTATTAAATAAAAGAATATTTTTACCTCACTATATCTTTTGGAAACCTGAAGAAACTTTTCTTGGTATCATAGTTTTTAAATTTGCAGTTTCTTACTGCACAAACAGCTTTACGACTACATATCAGCACTCTCAATAAAAACACAGAAAATTAATCACCTACGCACTCACAAAAAAATACTTGTTAGCACACGCTACTGAATTCGATGCGAACTAAATAACACCTGAAAGCCCGGGAGCACCTGACTTGATAGCTTCGAACCCGAAATGGCCGGCTGCACGAAAATCGGCGCAAAGCGTTCCCACTCAACAAGTCTGTAAGCTAGTGGTTAGGTAGGAGGCTCTGCTGTGCTCCTACCGTATAGTTTAAATAACGTTTTCATCATTCATTTCATTTAAAATTTTCTGTTGTTTTGAATTTATTTTTATGTATATAGGACCAAATAAAAGAAAACCGCCTCAAACTGCGACAGATAGCAACCAACGACGACTTCGATAATCGAAGGGGGGAAGAATACGAGAGGAGAGTTCAGGAGCTGAGAGCCCAATTGGACGTCAAGGTGTCAGAAGTCAAGTCGAAAACTAAGGAGGCTCAAAAGCTGGGCGATAGGCCGCCAGATGTCAGAACTGTCGTGCATATATATAATGAGATGTCAGGTAACATATTGAGTTTTATAGTCATAAAGCATAATCTGTGGCGGTGGGCCTGGGGGGCAGGGGTTCGGTTCGGTTTTTCATCCCTTAGTGTATAGCATTATATGTTAAAAATCTTGTTCCCAAATGTGTAATTTTATCTCCTACATGTCTATGTCAAAGCACTTTAACACCAACTTTTTCCTTAAATTACAGAATTAAACACTCGGATCAAGCATATTGAAAACGAAAGCGAAAATATTCAAGAAGTAGCCGTCAAATATCAGGAATTGTCCGACAAATACACCCGCACTTCTGGCATTATGAAAGGCCTCATCGAAAATGTCAAAGAACTACAAATAGCCATTGAGAGGCGCAAGAAGCATTACAAACTTACAGAGAATTACTTCGTTGCCTTTATGAAGCATTCGTTTAAGAAGATTTTGGAATTCAGGCAGTTTCAGGTGAGTTCAAAATGAGTCTCGGTCGTGTTTTATGAGGTCTGTTTGTTGACGAAGCGTTAGGGAGAGGGTCATTTCCGTACAAATGGCAACACTGCGTCAGGCGTCAGCACGAGTTAAAAGGGATTTCAAAAGATGGCGTCAGTTGCCAAGGCCGTCAAACATTTCTTATCTAGCTTTCAGTTCGGTTCGGTTCGTTCTATATACAGGGTGTGAATGGTATGACTCACAAAATTTTCATGGCTGATAGAGGACGCCAAAATAAGAAACAAAGTTCATATAATATGGGGGTCAAAACTCAACTGATTTTTGTCTAAATCGTATCTTAAAGTTTAGAAGCCAATTCCAATACTATACTAAAAATTTGACGTGTCCCACCTTAATAATTTTTTTGCAGGAATATTCTTTAATAGATTTAAAAAAGTTCCATGAGTCTATAAGTTGTACAAATGATGACTGTTATGTACTACTTCTTGTATTTTTCAAGAAAATTCGTTCTCTGGAATATATCTAAAGTCATTCGCATATTCCAAAACCTCTATATCCAGCGATTCCAAGATGGCAATAAAATCATCGACCAGTAGAGACCACAGGAGGGGAGACTCCTTCTTGTGGACAACCTTTAACAGCTCTGAAACTTACCATCTCATCGTTAAGAGTTGTTTCAATCACTCGATTTTAATTTTAGGGTACTTTGGATATTAACATGGAAAAGCAGCATCTGGAATTGGTAGTGATACCTCAACAGGGCTCCCAAGGTCTTACTACAACCTCAAACTTATCGGGGGGTGAACGATCTTTTGCCACTGTTGCCTTTCTGTACGCCCTGTGGCAATGCATGGATTTCCCCTTCTATTTTTTGGACGAGTTTGACGTTTATATGGTAAGAACAGAAAGTATTAAATTGAAAATAAGTAAATTTTGATTAAATGATTTTTTGTTTTCTAAGTAAAGGGAGTTTCCAAATATTTCAACCAAGGTCTACTGCGCTTATTATAATTGATAGGAAAAGTGGAAATGCAAAATTTATACACAAGTATTTACTAAGACCTTAAAATTTAGCATTTTAGACCGGTTTAAGTTTCAAGTCTATAGAATTAATACCGACCGGTTTAAATGTATTTTTACTTTCAGGTCAAATAACTGCAAAGATTCGGATCACCCTAATGTGCAATATGATAGTAAGCTTTTCTCAGTGTTTTTCATCTCATATAAATTCAAATTAACTGTAGAAATAAAGAAAAACCACATAAAAAATTTGTAACGGAATATCATTTTTTCGAAATTTAGTCCGCGCAGTCAAATGATTCCCGTTAAAAATAGTCTCAAATTGTTGTACCACCTCTAAGGTTTAAAGTTCGAAAAACAATAAAAGTAAACCATGATTGATAAAAAAACTTATATACAAAAATTTTCAAAGTCAAATAATACATAAATAACTTAAAACTATGTCTGTAGATGCATTACCGTATTAAGTACGTATCAATATTTAAATATTGTAAAAAGCACAAGATATATTAGAATCCGTTTTCAATTACACATCCACCAAAACAATTGAACATCGATTTAACTGACACTGACTTTACTGACTTTTTACACCGTTTTTATTGGACATCTCCTAGTGACGTTTGGAGGTTTAAATATGGCTACCATTTTTAAACCAAAATATTATATTCTTTTTATTTATTTCTAACCTTTGTGTGGAAATAATGTCTTTGTTACAAAGAATGAAGAAGATGACCCATATCACAAGGTATTTATGAACAATTTATATAAATAATAAAAACTATTGCATTCACGGGAAAAATAAGTTAAACCTTCAAACAAAATCTAGACTTTTAGCCCTAGGATTGTAGCACTTGGCACTGTCGACCTTTTAGTAAATACTGATGATAGAGTTTGTTCTAAACCGCCAGAAAATGTTATCTAACTAAATATATTAATATTGCAAAGTTATAAAAAAGAACACCCTATATATTAATTTTAAAAATCTTTTTTTTCAAAAATACATAATATGTTGGCATTTGGTCTAGCCGTTGTTGAAATATTTGCATTTTAAAAACCTAATTATAGTTATTTACAAAATAGCTTATTGCTAGATCCCTTTTTTTCAGGTTTTGAAAATGAAAATATTGTAAAAACGGCTGGGCTAAATGTCAAGTTATTATATCTTTTTGGGTTCAAATTACTAATTTTTTACGATTTCCGATTGATTGATTTCATTGTACTTATTGCTTTTTTTGAGCCTCCAAAAATCATATATTTGTTGTTTTTAGGACAAACTGAACCGCACAAAAGTAATCGAAATTTTGTTGCACCATGCCAATAGCAAGCCAGACTTGCAGTTCGTCTTTTTGACACCCCAAGATGTGTCATTTGTCAAAGAAGATAATGTTTCTATTTTACGGTGAGTTTCTACACAAACCTCACTAGTCGAAATCAAATAAAAAACATATATCCAGTGGCGCACCCACGAATATGTCTTAGTGGAGCCCGAAAGGCCTCCGGGGGGGGGGGAGCCTCATGATGTCCCATTTACTATAAATTATGTACAGGGTGAAATTTTGCACTATTGCAAACTTTATTTAAAAAGATCTTATGTAGCTAGGGTAGGTCAAATTAGAAGAAAAAATACTCTGCCAATCTATGGGCACCTAAGCTCACACTAGGTACTATAGTTATAGTGTGAGCTAATATAATCAAAAACTGAAATATATTTTATTCAACTCCAGACTCAATTACCTTTCGTTTGATACCACACAAGCCATGTTTTGACTTAAACTCAAATTTTTTTAATCTACCCCCCACCCTTTTAAAAAAAACTAAAATGTATTTTTTTTAACTCCAGACTTAATTACCTTTCGTTTGATATCACACACGCCATATTTTCACATAAACTCTAATTTTTGGAATCTACCCTCACCCTTTTATTTGGCTTGCGTTCGGTGGATTTTGTTCATTTTTAAATGGGACCATCACGGCCCAAGGCCCAACTTAGGTACCAAATTTCTTTAAAATCGGACAAGCGGTTTTTGAGTTATGCGGGTTGGTCGTTACAGACAGACAGACAGACATACAGACAGACAGACAGCAAAACAAAAAAGTTTCAAAATCATCTGAAACGCAAAGATATATAAAATTTTTTGAAATCGGAGCAACTTTTTTTTTCTCGAAAAAATTAGGATCACCATAGCTCACACTACTTATAGTAGTAGTGTGAGCTAATAGGTTGCTAATGATATTTTCGTACTGGCATATATACAGGGTGTTCCAAGTTAAGTGTCCTACACGATTGCTAACTTTGTTATGATTAAAGATAGAAAAAAAGTTTAAATTGGCAAATTAGAAAAATTTTTGATGCTCAAGAACAAAAAACAATCGATCATCCCGTTTTCAAGTTTTTTATAAAAACATATTTTTTTAATTGAACACCCGGTAAATTACGCTATTTTTTTAACCCTTTAAGTGTATGTAACCCCTTTCATTATATAATGGCAATGTAGCTCAAGGACCAGTAAATATTGTTGCCAAGTTTAGCTAAAATCCGCCAAGCGACACTGGAAAAATGTTTAAACAAACTTTATCCCCTTTTAACCTCTTAAATACCAACGATCCAATTCATAGTAGCACCAATTAGAGTTAAAAGTTTTCCCCAGTTTCATTAAAATCCGATCAGCAATTATCGAGATATGATTTTTGTCCCCAATTCCATATACTCAATTCACTGTGCGCTGGACCAACATGAGATTTTCATGAAAAATAGTGTTCGACAGTAACGAGCTGAAAGCTAATGACAGTTTTTTGACAGTTAACATATTGCATGCGGTATCTAGTAGAACACATTTTTTAAAATAATTTGTCTTATAACTAGGGATTTAAAATTTCCGTAAAAATTTATGTTAGTTATGGAAAAAAACGGGAAAAAAAAACAGAAAAATTGAAATTGTGTTAAAAATCAGTGTAGAGTACTCTGATAAGGAAGTTAGCCCATATAAGCCTCATAAAAATTTTTAATTTTTATTTAAATCATTTTTAAGTAATTTTAATAAAAATTTTGATGAAAAATACACTGTACGTATCCAAGATGAAGAAGAGGGTATTGTGGAGGCAGATTCAGATGTCGATGCTTACTCAGACTCAGAAGCCGAAGACTCAGGATCGGACTCGGAGGAAGCTCTTCCTCTTAGTTCTTTTGCCAAATAATGTTTTTGTTTTTTGAAGTGATAATTTAGTTTAATTTTTAATATTTTTTTATATTTATTTTGTTTAAAAACTTGAAACTAACGTTATTTTTATATTATATGAAAATAAATGTTATTTGCTTTTGACTATTGACCCCACAAGAATGTATAATTTGGTTAATTCACGTTTATTTGAGCTATTTGTGCTTGTATAAATATAACTTGTGGTTTCTCAATTTTTCCATTTTTTTCCAATGTTTCCATGGTATGTGAAAAAAACGAGTTTTTTTCCAATTTTTCCGGTTTTTTTCCCAAGCGTTAAATCACTAGCTATAATCAAAAACTTCGTAGCTTTCGTTTTTGAGATATTTACAACAAACTGTTTTCAAAGCTGAGAGAATTCACTTGGAGTGTGCTAATGGGCTTGGAAGGTATCAGATCCGTCATGGATTCATTTATTTTATTTTTATATTTTCCCAAATTTTACAAAACTATTTATTGTTCTAGATTGGAAGATCCAGAAAGAAGAAACACACAAGGATAAAGCCGTTTTATTATGCCATTGTTTAAAGTATATGGTTATCACATTATTTGGTAAGTTTTCTATATTATATCTAAATATTATTTTTATATTGTTCGTTTGTTTCGTCTAAAGCAGGGCTCACACGATTAAAATTTATTGTCGATATTTTAATAGGTCTAAAGTCCACAACAAAAATAGAAATATGGAACATATTTTGATCATGTGAGGACCTCTGTAGAAAATAAGTTTGTTATTCGTTTATATCTTAAACCATGAAACTTGTATATAGACCAGATGCTTGGAGCAAGCATGAAGTTTGGCGCACTTATTCAGAATTATATTTTAATTTATTTGAGCCAATATCTTGCTAGTTGCATCATTTCTACCATATTTATGTAAGTGAAGGCTATATGTTTTGATATTATGAATTGAAGATGAAAGTAAAATTTTTTTTTGGCTGACATTCTAACAAATAATAGATAAACAGTCCTTACTGACAAAATGTCTTATGTAGAATCGACTGAACTATTGTTTTTAATTAATGTGCCACTAAGTTTCATTTTATATGTAATATTTCGCTCCTAGCCTCTACCTATTCATGGTATATTTATTTATAAGATATCCTGAATTGAAGCTTTCAAAAAGCATTCCAAAGATTTTTTATTTTTTTTCTAGTTCCAGTTTAGATTTAAGAGTTGATATTACTAAAAAGAGGTTTTTTAAAACCAGTTTTTCATTAAAATATATTTCTTTTAAAAAAACATTTTTTTTTTCTTAATCACCACAGATATAAGTATTGCTTGTGCTTGTTTTTACACCTGTTATATCGGTATCAGTAGAAAAGAAACAAAACCGTTTTTTTGCTAGGCACGGATTTGTAGTAATTAAAAAAACAACTAATAAAACAGTTAAATAGTATATTAAAAAAAAACAAGTTTAAACATTTTACCCCTTAAACCTATTATAAAAAATTAAAATCTCCCATACATTGTTAAGCTTAAAAAAAACTTCTGTATAAAAATCAAACAGATCAAACGAATCCTCAATCTCCGGAATTCAAAGAGTATCTACACAATATTTGGATTCAATATAGTACAAAATGTCATATAAAAGATTGTATCAGCAAAACTAGAAAAATTATGAAACTCCTTACCATACTCAGTTTAAATCTTGTTTATAGGTACACCTTTGAAGTTGACAAATGCGTCCTTTTAAAGCTAAACACAAACGCCAATTAACTTTTTTTAAGTATTCTGAATGAAATGAATAGTGTATAATATACCTCTTCCTTAATCGACAGAAATTTGGCCCATTGGTTTTAAGTTTTCTGCCACTTGGAAGTTGCATCCAGTTGACATTAAAACGTCCTCCACCGGTACTCCTTCAGCCAGCTCTATCAATGTCAAACCGTTTTCTTTGTCTACCTGTAAAAATAAATAATTTTTAAAAATATTTTTTTTGCGATTGCAATATGCTTGGAACATTGGTCATATTGGGCGTCATTATTTTCTTTTTGGTTTGGCGCAAAAAATTAATTGGAAAACCTTTGTCTAAATAACTCTATTTCGTGATACAACAACACATTTGAGTTATTTGCTGCGCAGAAAAATTATAATCCACAGTACATCGGTTTATTTTTTAAGTAATCCGTAGCAGGCTGAATTTTTCTAAATAGCTTCATTTTGTTAAGAGGCCCAGCTTTTTCCTCTGAATTCCCTTAGAGCATCGAATTAACTAGAGAAAGCATTGTCAAATTTTGTGGTAGTTTAACATCTACACATTGGCAAGGGGGTATTTGCGAGGGGAAATTCGCAGGTGAGAATCACTTTATATTTTTCTGGGAACCATACCTGGGAATCACAAAAAAATCGCTGTGAAACACCCGAAAATCATTGGAAACCACTAGAAATCATTGGAAAACAATGGAAATCACTGTACGTTTTTTGGGGTGACGAATTTCCCTATGTGTTTATTATTTTTCTACAATAAATAAATACGGGAATTCTTGTTGCCAAGCTTTGCGGTAACATATTACGATATATTTATTTTAGGGATATTATTAAGTACTGGCAACGTCGCCAGTTGCCTTATTTGAGTTTTAATTATCTGTTTGATAATTGATATATGTTTAAAAATGGTAAAACGTTGTGTATTATGGTAGAGTATATTTAAACCGTTCTTTTCACAAGTAAGTACGTAACCAAATGTGGGCTTTTGTTTATATACAAATAAACGAAATTCTTGTTGCCAATTTTATTTTTATTGATAAAAACAGAACTTATTTAACACAATTTCAAGCCGAATATTACTACCTGCAAGTCGTTGAAGAATATTTAAATTGGCATTGTAGCATTTTAAAGTTTTGCGACATACAACCTGCCTATGGATCGGTATTATGCCTTTATTAATTTGTGTCAAGTTTTTACTTAAATCTACAAATTAGATGATTTGACGGCCGTGTCCCCCACCCCAAACATGTCAAAATAACGAGATGAAAAAATAACAGTAAAGAGTAAGTGACCGACTAATTCTTATGTCCGTGGCTTAATAATGTATTTAAAACTAATTGGCAACATTGTATTACGCATCATATGCTTCGTTTAGTCAGTCCGACGCTCGAAATATGTCTGCTCCTGCGCACTTTTATTGTTTAATGTATTGTTTTCCCGGTTATATTTTCTTTTATTCACAATAGTACAAGAACTAATATCTAACCTGGAAAACAGCTTTTTCCGTAATGATCATATCGACGCATTGTTTTCCAGTTAGAGGCAGATTGCACTGCTCGAGAATCTTTTTGGTTCCATCTTTGGCCGTGTGTTCCATGCAAACAACCACTTTGGTTCCGGGTGCGGCTACCAAGTCCATTGCGCCACCCATACCTTTCACCAATTTACCCTAAAATTTACAAGCAATACCCAATGAACATTTTCTGAAACCTCTGGTGACAAAAATTTTATTAATATGTAAAAAAGTTTCATAGTATGTTTATAGTATTTAGACGGGTTTTGCAAGATTATTGTTTTTATAGTTATTTTATTAGAAATTCTAAATGGCCAAAACTTGAATATTTATAAAATGGTGGATGTATTTCCGTCAAAAATATTGATATACAAGTTTTATAAATTGGTATTAAAATTATTTCAATCAACTCGTTAATAAAAATTTTGGGATCTAGCGACAAACGACAAAGCTTATAAATTAGTGTTTGAAATACTTATCCACTTTTTATAAAAATTTTAGAATTTGCCTAAATAAGTAGGATGGTTGATAGTCTAAGGTACGATAGTTTATTTTTCCACATCAGATTTTTATTTTATTAAACTGAATTATGCTACTTGTAAATCAATAAAAGAACTAGAAAAAAATAAAGATATGTCAGCTCTATATAAGTACATTCAAAACAAATTAACAAAACTTGTCAAGAACAGCTTTATTAACCGTTTAAATTAGCCATATCTCAAAAAAAAATCGCTAAAAAACTTATCTTTTATGGGAAACCACAAAATTAACAAACTAAAAAACTTTTGAAAAAAAAACAGTTACTGCCTTAAATTCAAATGAATTTTTGTTTATTTGAGGGTTTTGTAATTATTTTAGGATATTTATAAATTAAAAGATTACTTTTATATAATTAACCATTTTACGAAAAAGACAATTTTGTTTTTTACATAGTTTTGCTCCTATAACCTACAAAAAAGTGCCACAATATATAAAGACACGAAATCATTAAATAAAGTATCAGTGCTTTTTTGTGGCAACTAAAGCATATAGGTATTACATTTTATATCATAATTTTAATGCCCTAAACACTGTTTAATTTAATTTTAGAAGGGGCTGTGAAGTCTATCTACGCTAAAGGACCGTTTGTCAGTTTGCATTGGTAATATAGAATCAATGAGAGTTGGTTTAAAAAAACTTTAGTTTTTATAATTGGTTTTTAAATATTTCGGCGGTCAACAAACAGTTTCGCCATATTCGTTTACAGACACGGCGTAAAGGGCAATGACCTTTAATTTTTTTTATTGTTTTAGCATTTTACACATGTTTTTTTTATTGAAATTACGTTTTAGATCATGATGGTTTTAAAAATAATATTTTAACTTATGATTTATGAATCCTATAATATCAATGTTTTTTTTGTATCAGTTAAAAAAAAAACGTTTAAAAAATCTTTATTTTTTACCAATTTTCGGACGCTATTTTGACAGATGATTATTTTGCTAATTATAATTTAAAAATTGATTATTATTGAAAAGACTTTTGAAAGATATATTATGACAATAAAAAACTTACAGGAATCAACCAATTTGCCAAATCTCCATACTGTGATACTTCCATGGCTCCTAGTATTGTCAGATCAATATGACCCCTAAAAATAATATAGACAGTTGTCACAATTGAAATTGCTATTACCATTAGAGTGTTATTGGGGTTCAAATCAGATTCATAATAAAAAGTGGAGGTATTTAAGATCCAGAAAGTTAAAATTTAGTTTAAAAAATATATAATGGAAGAAAATTTACGGCTTTATTAGAAAGTCTTTAACGGTTACACTAATCTTATTTACCTAAGGACTATCAACCTATGATGGTGGTTGATTTAAAAGTCATTTGTGATTTTATTATACACCAAAAAAATTTATTATGTCTGGGAAATAAGTGAGATTCTTAATTCTGTGAAAATCTCCCTAAATTGGCAGAATATTTTATTAAATATGAAAGCAATTTTTTGACGTGAGGTCAGACTAAATACATTAATTTTCCTCAGTACCTCAAAACAAAGTGTATAACCAATGTATCCTCCCTGTACTCACCTATGGATCCCAGACCTGAACACTTACAAAATCAAACATGGATGAGGTAACAAAAGCCCAAAGATCAATGGAAAGACAAATGTTGCATGTAAAGCTAACAGATAGAAAAGGGAATGAATCGATAAGAAATAACATAAAAGTAAGGGATATCAGACATAGATAGCAAAATAAAAATGGTAATTTGCCGGTAATAATATTAGACAGAAAGACGATCGATGGAACAAATGTATTGTAAACTGGAGACATTGGAAAAATAAATTTAAAGAAACATGCGGGAATTAGATGGATGAACACGCCGACAGACAGAGAATAGTGATAGAATAGAAATAGATAGAATAGATAGTCCTCAGAACGGGGTAGTAGTAGCCGTATACATTGATGTTATTGCCTTGTTAGACATCCTCAGTACGGTACAACCAAAATAAACGGAAAGGCGATGAAATAGAGGTAATGAAAACTGAAAAGGAAAACTGAGATTAATTAGTAATATTTTTATTAATATATTTCTTACCCCCTGATCATTGAAAAGCTGTCATCGCTGCTGAAATACGAAGCTCCGGGGATTACCGTAACAGTCTCTTTTCCAGCATTTATTAAATCTGGATCCACCTTGGTAGCCTCCGGGAATGGACCTAAGCCCAAAATTCCATTTTCTGATTGGAGAAACACTTCCATGTTCTTAGGGATGTAGTTCGATGCTAACATTGGCATACCTATGCCGAGGTTGGCTGGGTTTTTTGTTAAGGAAAAATTGGATATAGAAATGGAAACTTCATTTAAGTGCAAACTTATCTTTATTTTAAACACGACGTTTCGGTTACTAAGTATATCTAACCGTTTTCTCGTGTAAACTAAACAAGATTCTACATACCGACAAAGGAAATGCGATGGTGATCATGGCCATCGATACAAAAGACAAAAAGATCGAAGAAGTTCTGGAGAAAGGAGAGTACAAAGCACTGCCAAAAGATCTAAGAAATATGCTGACAATATCCCGGACGCCGTTAGATCCTGCCTGACTCTTCACCATTGTAAGACCACATTTTTATGGACCATCAAAGATTCACAAGAATGATATACCACTGTGACCAATTGCCAACCCCAGGGACTCACCGACTAGCACTTTGTCGAGGTTTGTGTTGGATAGAATTTAACAATTACAGGGTAAGTCCAAATCTTTTGTCAAAAACTCGAGATTTTAAAAAGAATTGAATTAGGTTCCGGCTACGTTTTGATTTACAAAGTCTTTACACCAACATGCCAATAAATAAGTCACTCAGGATCATCAAAAGCAAATTACAAACTGATGATACACTTCACCAGAAAACAACGCTATCGGTGGAGGGGGTGATGGATCTGTTGGAGTTCTGTTTCCGTAACTCTTATATATAAGTTTTGCACGCAAAATGATGGACTTCCAATGGGTTCATCTTTTTCGCCAGTGGTAGCAAACGTCTAGATGGAGTGGTTTGAGGACCACGCGATCAACACAGCAAGAGACAGGCCAAAAATATGGCTACGATACATGGATGACACAATATATGGCCGAAAAATGATGACGGACTGCAGAATTTTATACACCATCTTAAAGGAATTCGACCAACAATCCAATGCAGAATAGAAATGAACGAGGATTCGGCCTAACCTTTTTTGGATGTTCTTGTCACACGAATCGACAGAAACATTCAAACCACTGTATCTAGAAACCGACACAAACGGGACAGTATCTAAATTTTAAGTCTATCATTCGGTGGCTACAAAACAAGGAGTTATAAGAAGTTGTGTATATAAGAGCCGTAAATATTTGTAGTAATAATAAAGAATTAACCACAGAAATTCACAACATTAAAAAGGACTTAAATCAGAATGGTTATTCCGAGAAAAAGAAAACTAAATGTATCAAATTTTTAAAAATAACAACATTCCATATGTTCACGGGATTTCAGAAAACGTAGCACGAATACAACAGTATTTTCATCGGCAAATACAGTAAGCAGTTTTGTAACTAGAACCGAGAAAATAAAAAGTTACCCAATAAGGGGATCTTGAAAAATCCGGTTTAGCGGATCATGGGTGGTCAAATGATCACAGGATTCAATGGTGTGATGCTTAAGTTTTTCATAAAAGAAGTCCCATTGGCGAAAACGAAAGTTTATTGAAGCTGCCTTTATAATGCAGAACAAAAAAGTTTTCAGTCAACCAAGCACGGACATACCAAACATATGGAAACCACTCCATAAGGAAAACAAGCGTCTTTAGATTATAAAACGGGGCGGGCCGTCAAACCTGACTGCACAACAAGTAATATAAGTAGTAGCCTGTAGACTGGATTATTTAGTTACACTTAAAAATGGTTAGAGATACTTACTAACCGAAACTTCTGGTTTAAAATAAATAAAGACAATAGAAGTCCGAAATTTTGTTTCTACTTTTTACGAGTTTCAAACAAAAAGTGCAAACTTATCGGTTTACCTCAAAACCGCGGCTACCCTGACTAGACGGCTGAAGCCTGAAGGGGAGAAGACTAGAGATTTCACAAATAAATTACCCCAAACTTAAATTCACCCCGTCTGGGAAAACAGACGTTTATTGAACTAAAACAAAGGAAAAAAATCGGCAACACGCTAGAAGCCTACCTTCTTTTATTTAACAGCAGTTCCACAGTTTCACTCGCGGCGCCGCGGACTTTCTTGTGGATGGAATTTTGGTCTTAATCTTAAAACACGTGTGACTTCTTTCAGTGTCTTTTTTTCGGAAGTGGTTCTTCATTCCCCTGTCAAATACAGGGGGGCGCTTTAAACTCCCAGCGTGTGCAAAGCGCGCACGATTTTTACCAAAATGATCAGGTGTTCAAAGAGAAAATTACTTTCAACAAAGAGAAAAATTATCACCTGATCGGAATTTTTTCCAAACAATGAGTTTCTTTTTTAACCAAAAATATCAAAACAAAATTTAAGGTTAGGTTTTCCCAAAAATTCAAATAAAAACAAAACCAAAAAATAACTGGCAGCATTAAACACTGACAGTCACAAGACAACCTAAACATCTTTATCTAGACTAGACTATCCTTTGTCAGAGAAAATAGTTATATGTGCTATTATATGCGTTTGTTTAATTGTTGTGTAACTTTCAGGAGGAACACTCGTTTTTACCAATAATATCGCGAAAAATTCCTTAGATCCGACGATCTTTTAACGATTTGGCCCTACCTTAAATTACGTCCTTTTGTTTTTTTTTTGTCAAGCGCGACATTATTGGCCCCTCATTTTTTCCAAAATTACCTAGAAAAACCTTTTTGGTTAAAACTTGACACTCTAAAATTTCTGTCCTATACTAGAAGGAACTAAAGTTTCAAGAAATCTCAATTGTTTTTCGTTTGATATATTTGATAAAAAAGGATACCATACATTCCGTCCCTAAATTCTAAGGCAGCTCGTCTGATAATTCGCTCTCTTTTCTCGGCAGCTGGATTTTTTTTCACAACTGAATCTTTACTATCAGATAGTTTTTGGACAGTCACTCTCTAAAAATGAATATAAGACTAGTTCAGTTAAAGCATTTAGTGTAACTTTACATGAAAAATGTGATGTTAACAAATTATATGGTCGATATGAAATAATTTTGGTACGGCTACAAAGTTTTCTTATGGCTTTTGTGTGCCGTCAATTATTTGAATAATTTTTATGTGCTATATACAGGGTGGCCTACCGAAAACGTACCGAAGGCTATTTCGAGTATTATACCCTGCATATGAAACCACTTCGCTATTTCGAGTATTATACCCTGCATATCAAAACCACTTCTTGATAGGCCTCGTAGTTTTTAGCTACAGGGGGATTTTAAAAAGTCTGCATTAAGAGAGAGGGCCTTTTTATTTTTATGTATAAAAAATTCATTGTTATGAATTGCTTTTTTATAGTTTTTTTTACAAAAAAACCGACTGCCAAACTGAATTTTATTTCTCTTTTAGTTTTTAAAATATTATATAGTTGGTATTTTTCTTATGGAATTACCCTTTTTTATGTAATTTGCATCAGCGTGAAATTTTTTTTAAAATGTGACACATGTGACATTTCCAATATCTTTATTTATCATATGCATACTGAGAGCAACCTACAGTCAGCATCTTTTTATCCAGAGACAATGACAGTTTTACCTTTAATTTTATACCAACATGACACATTTAGTTTTTAATATATTTCTGATTAGGAAATATGTTTATTTCATGTCAAAGTCACAAAAGTATAACTGCGTATGGCAAGGACTATATCACACTCAATATTTTATTTATTTATTGTTTTTTATGTTTTACTCGCCTCCTTATTTTTGTATTAATTTCTTAGTTTAATATTTTTAATAAGAATTACCAATATAAAAAAACTTGAAAGAATATAAAAATTATAGTGACATAAAATTAAATTTGTCAGATCCCCCCGAAGTTGATAAACTACATAGCCTATTAAGAAGGGAATTGGATATTATCTAGACGTCTCGGCTAGAAATACCTAAAACCCCCAAAAAACATCGAATTTGGCCCACCTTGTACGTTTCACTGACTCTTGATATAACTAAATAAAACATCTTACTTCTATCCTCTTCTCAAATTTGTCTCCCTTTACAATTCGGTCCACATAGATGCCCGGCAGGTGAACTTGATCTGGGGGTATACCTCCCAATTCCACGATTTCCTCCACTTCGGCTATCGTAATTTTCGCCGCCTTTGCCATTGTAGGGTTGAAATTCCTAGCCGATTTACTGCAGAAAAATTAATAAAATGTCAATAGCTTCGAAGTTCTTTAAACAACAAGTGAAATTAAAGAAAGAAAAATAAGAAAAAATTTTTTGTTTATAGTTTTAGGTCCTTGCATTTGCAATTTGGTATTTGAGAATTATATTGGCAATCGCCCATTGCGATCAGAAATTTTAACACACGAAAAGCTGATCTCATGTTTTCAGACGTTGATAGTTTACGTCTAACTTTTGAGTTTTCATACCTTTGACAGTGGGAAGGAAGAATTATAGAAATCAGTTTGATGACTTGGTCGAGTTGATACCCTGAGTCTCTTGTTCTTGTATTGAGACACCGCAGCCTGCATAGAAGAAAGTTTGCCGAAAATGTATGCATGGCTTCGGTAGTTCAATGTTTAGAATGTTTGCGTACAGAGCAAGAGATCCCGGGTTCGAGTCCCGGCCGAAGCAAAAATACTTTTTTCTTATTTTTTTTTCTTTAATTTCACTTGTTGTTTATAGTTTTAGGTCCTTGCATTATTTGCAATTTGGTATTTGAGAATTCGAAGTTCTTATTGTCTGGCCAGAATAAAATGAGGCGAAAAAGAGAGGGCTCCAATTAGGGCTATCTTTCTCTGTCCAGTGGCGTGCTATAATTTTAATAATAGTTTCATCATTTTGCTGGGAAACTCCATATCTTATTTTTCTAAATAAATATTTTTTCAAAACTTTTATACTTATTATATTATACAGGGTATCCCATAACTTAGGGGCCATAGGCCAACAGGTGAAAGAGAAGATCATGTCTGATAAAAAAGTTCCTATAATGCATGGGTCAAAACTCTTTCTTTTTCGGGATACAGAGCATCAAAGTTGTCAATTTTTTTAACTTTTTGGATAACTTTTTTAAAAAACGCAGTAAAAATATGAAATTGGGTAAAGTCGTGTACTAGAACAAGAGCAATAAACTGAAATAAAAATTATTTCGAAAAAAATTAGTCTGTCAATTTTTTTTTGAAAAAACTATTTTTTTGGTATAAACTTTTATAAATGCCATATTGAACGCAATGTTTTTTAAGCGAGACATAATAATAAAATATTATTGATATCTCTGAAAAGAATAAGTAAGCAAAAATTATTTTTTTTTTTAATTATTATTTTTTATACATTTTTGGAGGTTTTTTTGACAGCCTGTATCTTCTAAACTTGTAATTTTATCAAAAAAAGGAATACCACATTTCCGAATCACAATTAGCTGAGCATTTAGCTTACTGTGACAGATTTTCTTTTTTTTATAAAACCCTTTTTTTGCCCACTCCTCTAACTTTAAAAATCTTATATCTTAAAAACAGATGTGTGTTGACCCCATGTTACATAAACCTTTTTCTCGGAAATAACCTCCTCTATCACCTGCTGCACTATGGCCGCTAAGTTATGAGAAAATTGCAAAAATCCTAAACCATTCGTTATACTCTTTTTTAATTTTTTAATAAAACTGTGTGGAGTTCCATTTTTAAAGATACAGATGTCTCTAAAAGGTCTGTACAAAATCTTAGCACATATTCCTGAGGTCAAAATAAGTCGATTTAAAGTAACTTACCTTAGTCCGAAATTGCTCCGTTTCAGAGATACAGGGTGGTGAATTTAAAAATTAAAAATCGATTTTATTAAAATTTATGAACATTTCTCAACGCATTACTTTAAAAATTGGTACTCGGGAGTTTTTTGGGATGCGAAACCTAAATATGGATACTTTTTCACTGTTGCCGTTAGAGGGCGCTTCACAGTGCTCTTCTGATAGTTTAAAATGACTATAACTTTTTTCTCAGTGTAACTTTAAACTTTTTTTATTGATAAAATAATTTCCTGAACTTTTTTAAGCAAAAAAGGTACTTTTGATAAAAGCTGCTAGGGTGAGCCGTTTTCAAGATATTTCCGTTTTTAGTGTTCGATGCCGCAACGGAATATTGAAATTATTTTGGATCAAAAGATTTTGCTGCTACCTTTAAGGATTAAATTTAGTCAGTAAATGAGTTATTAATTTTTTTTTGTCGTTTAATCATTTTCGGTAGGTATCAGTCAATTTCATAAATTTTAAGACAATTGATTTTTAGTTTTTAAATTTACCACCCCGTATCTCTGAAACGGCGCAATTTTAGACTAAATTCATATCTCTTTAGCCGTGACTCTTAGGACCCAAGTTCCAAGGTTGAAAAGGTAGCAAATGACCCCAACAATATCCCAAAAAATTTTGACGGTTCATGTGCCGAACACCCTGTATACATACTTCATAAATGATCTTCGAATTAACGACAGTAGGAGAATCTTGCACTAATTGTATGATTGAATTAAATACAGTTACTGGTTACAGTAATGAAAGTAACGAATATATAAAATGATTACTTAGTAGTCGAGTAACGATTAGTAAAGAGTACTCAAAAGTAACGAAAATCAACACCTCTAGCATGGTGGTCAAGTACGGCCTGCCACCAGTTTAAAATAAAATAAAGAATACAATGTATCTACATACCTTTTATTTATTTTCTTTTATTGCTTTACTTTACTTAATTATTTTATTTATTACTTAAAAATTAGTCTTGAATAAAAAATATTTTTCTAACTCTAACTCTGATTCTAGCCAAAATTATTTTTCTCTCTTCTATAAAACAAATAAGCAAAATTAAATAATTTTCTCTTTGTTTTTTACCAACTGATTATTCTATTTTTAAAACCATGTTCTCTGTACTTAGATTTTGTCATACGCTGAGACACCATTTCGTGTGTATATTTAAAATGGCTTTACTAAAAATAGTTGAAATCTTGGGTGAAATAGCGTTTTATTCATGTTTTGTTTACTGTTAGCGTACTTTTTATTTTAACTTTGTCCCCTTCTAAATTTTCAGAAAAAGACGGAAAAATTATTTTTAACCACCTTAAACTCTTTTTAGCAGTGAATATTTTTTTTTCGAAAATATTGATGTGACTGATATTTTAGAAAAATTAATTCTCTACAAATGTCTTTTTTACTATTTTATGAGAGAAATGCATATTAAGGGTGAAAATTGACAAAAACATAAAATCCAAGATATCAAATTTGGGGGCAAGAAAGTGATTTCATAATCTACTCCTACTACATTTCTTCCGCCATTTTTTTTCGCTTCTCACATCAATAAATTAAATTTAAAATGATTGGGCTATTTATAACCAAAAAGAATTCCCAAAAAGTTGCTTACTTAAAAACCAAATTTCCAGCTGGATCAGCCTTCCATGCCTTAATAAGAGCATAATCGCCAGTGATAGCTTCTTCCATGATATAAGGCTTTCCATTAAACAACTGAGACTCTCTTTGATTGCTAGCTAACTCAATTTTTCCATCTTTATCGTATTTAATGGGTGCTCCTCCCTCGTGGACTAAAGTCCCATAGGCCGTTGGGGTGAAAAATGCTGGAATACCTAAAACGCAAGTTGATGGATACCTACCCACTGTGTGCTTATGACTTCAACCAAAAAAAAATTAACACAAACTAAAAAGTGTTTGCTGCATACAGAAATGACGTGTTTTCCGATTTTTAGTATTATTTTTTGCAGAGGGTAATAGTATGTTTGATTTCTTTTTATTTGAAGTACATTGTCCCAACTTCAAGGTTTTTGGGGTTTCAGGTATTTCTAGGAACCTCCACTTGTAGGTCTCAATTTTCAAGAAAATAAGCAACTGCAAATCTAATATAGAATCTCATACAAATTTTTAGAAGATCTGAGGAGTTTTATCCATGATTCTTTAAAATCAATTTAATGACAAAAAGGCGTACTGTGGCCTACTTTCCGGATCTAAAGGTCACCCTCCACTACTACTACTACTTAAAATGAATGTAAGAGAATTTATTAGGTTTTAAGAGAAAAGATGTTATTTTTTTTTAAATCTGTGAAAACTCATCAAATATGCTACGAAATTTGAGGAGACGTTTTCAGGTGGGAAGAGGGGTCTTTAAAAAGTGTGCATTTTAAAAGGGGTCTGGAACTTTTTTATTTATTTAATTTTCATCTTGGTTTAAATTACTTTTTTAAATGTTTTATTAGTAACGAATTCAACTGTCAAACAAAATTTTATCTGTCACTTTTAGTTTTTAAGATATTATGTTAAAAATGTTTATTTTGTTGTTATTTTTGTTTTATTCTTTTTTGTTTGTATTTTTCCTTTTTATTTTTGATTAAATTTTCAATGTGCTTTTTTGTAAAATATCTTTAATAAAACAAATTAAAAATAAAATAGAAACAAATACCTAATATTAAAAATACAAAGAATATAAAAAATTATCAAATAAAAACATTTTTGAGTGTGGTATATACATCATTTTCAAGGAAATTTGATGCTGAATAAAAAAAAAATTAATTCCATTATAAAAATACCATTTCTATGCCCTAAAAATACCAACTTTATGTTATATCTCAAAAACTCTCAAAGTACCAAACAATACAATTTAAAACAAACATTGGCATAAAATCACTTTTATATGATGGGATATTATATTATAACTTACCAAAATCAGTTAAAAATATATCAACAATCCAAAGATTTAAAACAAATATAATGCATTAATATTTATTTATTCTATATGATTTTTTTAACTGTTTAATGTATGTATTTATATAATTCTTACTTTTTTTTAATCTCTTTTTTGAGTTAAATAGTTTTCCTGTAATAAACATTCAAGTTTGTTGGAAAATGAAAAGTTATTAAATCAAAAAAACAAATGCAGACTTTTTAAAAACTTCTGTAACTTAAGCTTTTGTTAAAAATCAAGACTTGCAAGTAGCTGTCAGTTTTTTCTATACCCTGGAAATTCTTGAAACCTCCTAAAAACATCGAATTTAGAACACCTTTGTACAAATCGAGGGGTGAACAGCTCTCACAATCGGTGTACACATTTCTCACAATCTTTCACAATCTTTACACAATCCCTCACAATCTGTCACAATCTTACCAGAACCCTTCACAATCCCTGACAATCTTACCACAATCCTTCACAATCCCTCACAATCTTACCACAATCCTTCACAATCCCACACAATCCATCCCAATCACTCACAATCTTTCACAATCCTTCATCCCACAATCCTTCACAGTCTGTCCCAATCACTCACAACCTGTCACAATCTTACCACAACCCCTCACAATCTTACCACAGTCCTTGACAATCCCTTGCAAAGGAAACTCTAGACATGATGACTTTTTTTTGTTTTTTGGTCCTAAGAATTTTTGATAGGCTGTCGTCCCCCCTTCCGGCACGCTACACCGCTACACAGTCTTCCACAATCCCTCACAATCTTTCACAATCTTACCACAATCCCTCACAATTTTTACACAATCTTAGCAAAAGATTGTGGATTTTCACAATTGGTGTACACATTTTGGGTTAGCTGTTCACCCCTCGGTACAAATATTGATAAAAAAGTCACTTTATTAAAAGATAATTTTAATTAGTCCTAATTAAAAGAAAAGTTTATAAAAATATAGCAGTATTAAATTATTACCTGCACCTCCTGCCCTAACTCTTTCTGCCAGTGTTCCTTGAGGAGTCAACTCCACCTCTAACTCTCCACTTAAAAACTGTCTTTCAAACTCTGCATTTTCCCCTACATAGGAAGCAATCATTCTTTTAACCTTTTTCTGTTTCAAGAGCAATCCCAACCCAAACTTGTCTACTCCAGCATTGTTGGAAACCACTGTGAAATCTTTGGCTTCATGTTTTAAAGTGCTGCAATCAGATTTTCAGGTATCCCACATAGACCAAAGCCTCCAACAAGAAGTTTTGAGCCATCTTTGATGTCCTTTACTGCTTCTTGAATGTCTTTGTAGATTTTTTTTTGGTGTAATGAAGATTTGGTTGAAAATGAGCATGTCAGGATCTGTTGTTAACAAATTTATTATAGCTATAAGTGTCATTCTCAACTGTATAAGAAAATTCACCTCCACATTTGCTGTTTCATTTTATCTTGTTCAAGAATTTTTTTTGAGATATATCATAAATTTTACATCTCAAATACTTTTTAGAACAACAAACTACTAAACTCCACATGTTAAAAAAATATATAAAATATGTCTTGTTCCCTGCTCAAAGATACAAGATTTTTAAAAAATGTTGGATAGCTCTTCCACAGCAACCAACCAAATTTTTTGGTGTAGTGTCTTGCACCAGTGTCAACTACAAACTAATGTAGTCTGCTTTAAGCTGTAGCAAGGGCATAGTTATGTTCATATTGATATATTTATTTAAGTTTCAAGCTGTGTGACAAAACTAATGCTTAACCTCTGTTATATATTTTAATTCAACAATGCAGTAATGCCTGATTTACCCAGCAATGTAATGCACATGCAATGGACAAATTAGGTGTTTATTTTTACCTCCTTTATCGCCATCTTAGTATATCTACTAAGCAGGCAGAAAATAGATATAGAAAACTTTTAAGTTTGTCCATTGTGCAATAAATTGCTGAGCAAACCACCCTTCAGTATATCCAATATTTTGGTTATAACTGACTTTTTTTTTAAGTTTTTAAGAAATCAGGGGTTGGTTTACCCATAATGCATAATGAATAAATTGTGCTTAATTTAGGTATCTATTTTTTTAGCCTGCTTAGAATGGTATAATGATGGTGATAGATAGGTATTGAATTAAACATTACATTTATTCATTGTGCATTATGATGCTGGGTTTACACCAGGCATGAAAATATTTAAAACAAAGACGGTTTGGTGGTTTTAAAGCTTCCTGCCTTATTTACTTATCTTTTAAGCACAAATTAGGTGTTCATTTTACATTTGTATCTCTAAAGGTTGGTTCAGCCTCATAAATTACATTAGATTAAATTAAATTCACTTACACTAACTTACCCCAAGCCAAATTAGACTAACTCAAGAGAAAATTTTCTCGATTTTTACAGTTTTTCTGAAGTATTTCAATTGTATTTTCTGTAAAAATCTTATTTTATGCCTTTAGGAACCTACATAAAAAACAACACTTTTTTCACAAAAAAATCTCCTAAGTTGGTCTAATTTTGCTTAGGGTAAGTTAATTTAATTTATTCTAATGTAATTTATGAGCCTGAACTGACCTTAAATATCTCTAAAATTTTATGTAAATTTTCCCTGCAGAGATCATAACATTTAATTTTAATTTGTTTCTATAAAAGCTGATGGCCTCTAGCATTTTGTTGCATGTATCAAAAAAAAAAGGTACCCATCACGTAGATAGTAAAACTATATATTTACCTACGTGGTACCTACTTATAAATCCACCTTTAGATAAACAAGACCCCCTGGCAAGAAAACAAAAATTAAGAATACGTAAGTGCTTTTTACCTTATTTATCCCATAAATATTAAGCTCCAATGATTTCTTGTTAAGCACATTAAAGCTAACGCTTTTTTTCGCTAAAAAACGCACAGATTTAAACATTTTTGAAAATGATTTTAAAGAAATAAAGTACATATAACCTCACTTTTTACACATAGATAAATCAGCTGACCTCAACTCAAATCTAATGTCCTTTTTTGATCACTGGTTTTGTATCCCTATCTCTCTTTTCGCGCTTAAATCTCCTTTTTAAAAACAATTTACTTGTTTTGATAATTTATTCAAAATTATATTTTTAGAAAAGGTTATCAAGAATTTTTATTATAATAAAATTCATAAATTAAGCAATCTTGCTTGATTATAAAATCTTAAAGAAAAAGCGAAAGTTTTGATAAATATTGTTTATTTAACTCATCACAGTAGCAATATAAACCAGTCAGAAACAGATAAAGCTTAATAAAATTAAGCTAAATATAATAACATTACTGTGGAATACACTGAAAATAACTTATCAATTGTTACAGCTTAGAACCTAACATGGACAGTGTTATGCAACAATGGTTTAAGCCACAATTGGGAGGTTGTGGGTTAAATCATTTTTGTGTATCATTCTATAACTAATTTTGAACGTTTTTCAACAAAGAATATAAATTTAAGCCAAAATTAGGAGGTTGTGGGTTAAATCATTTTTGTGTATCATTCTATAACTAATTTTGAACGTTTTTCAACAAAGAATATAATTTTTCAGAGGTTGTGGCTTAAATGGTTGTTGCATAACACCGTCCACATATCATATAGGTCAAGGGAAAATTTTGGAAACAGAAACTATTTTTTTATAGTTTAATGGTGCTTCAATTCAGATTCTTTTATCAGTTAAACACAAATTATTTAAATCTAAATCCAGGGGAACTTCCATAAGAAAACTTTTGAACATTTTTGGAAGGGGAACTTATTTCTTCCTCATAGTTTAAAAAGTCATCAATTTCCATAGTTTCCTTTGAGTTCGCCTTTGATTCAGATTCTATATAACTTTCTTCAAAAGAGTCTTCATAAGCCACATAGTAAGGTTCTATGTGTTTGCTGGACTTCTCTAGAATATAGGGATCAAATGGATAACAGTCATTTAAAATATTTCTTGAAACAACTGAACTTCCTCTATCATCTTGGTAAATAGTAGGCATTTTATTCCTGCTATTATTATCTATAATTGTGTAACAGTAGACTAACTGATATTGTCTGGTGAAAGCTGCAAAATTTTTCACTACAGCTTCTTGACAGACTCGTAGAGGGTTCAGCCGGCAGGTGACCATTTTTGCCATGTTGAGGCTTTGGAGGAACAATATTGCTGCAAGAAATAAAAAATCAAAATTAGAAAAAAATAATAAAGTAGGTAGACAAGTTTAAAAACAATTTTACCTAATTCTCATTTAAAATGAAAAGAAGAGTTTAACACTTAAATATGTTTGTATTTTTTAGTTTATTTGCTTTAGGTTATATAATAGCTATTTATGTATCTTTTTTAAGAAATCCCCAATATGAATTCAGAGTTTTCAAAATATTACATAAAATATACCCCTCAAATATTCCTCTTTTAGATAACAAAATTGTAAATTTTACTTAAATAGCTTGACTTACTTTTTTTGCTTTTAACTAGATCCTTGTGTCTAAAGGCGACTACATAAAACAATGCTTGACAGACACTGTAAAATACTGAATGGGTTCTAACATCTGAGTTGACACTTTCCAAGCCATCTTGATGAGCACTATATGAATGTATCCAGTCTGACATCTCTTGTAAGACTCCCTTTAACATGGACAAATTTACAAAGTTTGCCCTGGCTACCATGCTAGCTATGTAAGTGACAGCTGCTTGTCTTAGCACCGCGGCAATGTTTGGATTACATACTTTTTTCCATAAGTAGGTCAAAAATGCTTCTGTGATTGTGGGTTTTATCCCACAAAGGAAGAAGATAACAAACTGTATATGATGTGTATTATAGGTTGGTAATATAATTTTGTCAAAAACATAGATCATGTCATTGTATAAGTCCCTAGTCTTTTCCCAATCCAGTTCACTTCTGTCTTCAGTATAGCATTCTTTTATGAAATAGTTTAGCATCATATCCATACAAACATCCAAGGTACAACCTAACACAGATCTGTTGACATCTGTAAAAGCTGTCTGCATTGATTTGACAGATTTTATATCTTCCATGTCAAAAATATCATCATCTACATCTTGTTGTTTTATAATCTCTGACTTTGGAGCATTGACATCCATAATTACTAACTTGGCAAAAATGAGGTGGAATATATCTGGCCTAAATGATGGTTGATATTTCAATATGTACAACAAATTATATAAATAAAACTCTTGAGTATGTGTTGGCTTGTTATAATATGGAAAGTATCTGTTTATGGCTTTCAAAAACATTTCTTTTGACATAGGAACCACATTTAGCAAGACATTTATTAATTGATGCACATTTCTGCATTTTTTTTTCTCTTTTTCAGTTGGTTTACCTTGTGTCCATTCTGGTTCACTTATATTTGGCAAAAACAAAGCAACAAGGCTTTCAAGCACATGTCTTGTGTGATAATTGTGTGCTGCCAAAAGGTTAACAATAAAGGTTTGATACTCTTTAACGACATCTTCATGTCTGTCAACCCAGCTGATATAAAGCAATGCTTCTACAAACAATCTCAAATCTCTATTTAGTAGAGAAATACATTCTGTGGCTTCTTGAAGTAAAGCAGAGATGTCATCATCTGTTAAAAGGCAATCTCTTATGGCACATACCAAAGTTTGGTAGTCTTTACCTTCTTTTTCATTCACATAGTCTTCTAAAATGAGTTTTACACGTTTTGCATGGGGCAGTTGAAATCTGACCTGTAAGAAAAATGAAAGCTTATTTAAATCCAAGGTTAAATCATATTGAATTTTAAAATTTTTGTATGATTTTGTGATTCTGCATTATTGTGAATAATTGTGTAACATCAGATACACAATGTGAAAATTACTGACTTTAGGGGAGCGCTGTCCAACTTCACTAAGCCTCTTTCTCAAGCTGGTGGTCTTTTTGAGTATTGAAGGCGACTTATGGGTGCTGGAAGACCTGCTTGACATGGTCTTCTTCCTCATTCAATCTTTAATAAGCACTTTATATCACTTTCCGCAGTCTTTTCGCCCTTCTGGGATTAACCTTAAAAACGTCTTTTTGGCTCGAAACGGTTTTGGTGGCGTAAAGGCAAAGGCGTGAAGAAACTGTGGAGGAGGATTGATGTAGCATTGCCTTTTTGGCCAGCAAACTTGTCTCGACAACTCGACCGGATCGAATTTCTTTTCTAAACACGTGTATTGCGCGCAGAAATGAAAATTTTTGACGTCGTCATTAATTGTCACTGTCAAACAGCAAAATATCGAGAAAATCAATACAAAAGTCATGTGTTCATTCTCGAAAAGCGTCACGTGAGAAAAAAGGAAAATAACATTTTTTTCTCATTCTCTACAATTTAAAAAACGAGGACAGAAAATACAAAATTCTGATCACGAGATTGGTATTAGAAAAAGTTTGCTCACGTGCTGCTTTTAATATTGTAATCACGTGTTTATTTTAAACAAATTCCAAAAGTTTTTTGTTACTGCCATCTCTTGACAACCGTTAATACCGCCGGAACTGTGCGAATAACCTACACGCAGCATGGCACCCTGTCATCTGTCATTTGTACGGCGTTTTCGGCCATTGTATGGTTTTTTATTTCCAAAAATTTGTTTTCAAAAAATTCCTTCAAATATTAGATTGTCTTGTAAATTTCGGAAAAATGGCTGAGTATTTGGCTTCAATTTTCGGGACTGAAAAGGATAAGTAAGTACAACAATCCCAAAATATTTTATCCATAAGCAATTTTTTGGTACCTAGGTATTTAAATTCTATCCATTCTGCAGTCTTTACCCCCCATTTTTATAAAATCGCAGTTTTCTCCTTCGCTAGTCAAACAAAAAGGGACATGTATAAGCCAACACCAAATTACAAAACAGTAATATCAAGTTTTGTCGGTTTACCCCATAAGCAGTCACATTTATATAACTGCCTCTTATTTACAAACAAAGACAGTGCTTAGCGGAATTTAAATATTTACTCCTTATTTGTACACTTGATGTTACTGTTTTAGTTTATAATAGAACTTAATATTAAATGTTGTATTTTTTATATTAATGTTTGTAATCTGAAATAGCATGATTTGCTAATAAAAATTTATTCAACTCAACTTATTTTTCTTTAACAGAGTAAACTGCTCATTCTACTTCAAAATTGGAGCCTGCAGACATGGAGACCGCTGCTCTAGGATCCACAACAAACCTACCTTCTCTCAGACTTGCTTATTGCAGAATTTGTATGTTAACCCCCAGAACTCAGCTAAGTCTGCTGATGGCAGTCACTGTAAGTTTGGCCTATGTACAGGGTGATTTTTGATAAATGAACCTCACTATAGCTTCATTATTGTTTGTTGTAGAAAGATGAAACAGAAGTTCTATTAGTTAAATGATGGATCATTGACCATTTCTCTCATATGAAACTTTTTTAACAGTCACACTATGTGCTAGTGATAACTTGAATAGTTTTTTTTTAATTGGAACATTGTTTATGGTTTTATTTATAGATTCATATTTTCTGAATTAAAATACTTATTAAATTACATAATAAAAATATATAACAAGCTACCCACATCATTGAAACACATAAACTACATCTTTTTAGGAAACACTGAGAGAAACACAAAGTAATATTTTTTAAATCAAAACAAAAGTAATAATTATACCCAGGATTATACCTACTTTGCTAGGTGTAGCATTTCATTTGAAAAGCAGAAACAACTTATTTTATAAGCTTTTTATAAAAGATCACACAAATATTTTGCATTTATTTCAAATTTAGGTACCAACCTATCTTGGATTAGGTATTAATTATTATTTTTCATTGTTTTTCTGCACATCATGCATCTTTCTGAAACTGAGAATATTATAGATTTTTTGGAATTCACACAAATTTTTACAAAGTAAACATTTTCTTTACATAGGAGTTCTGTTTTTTATTGCTTTTCTTTTTTTTTCTAGTGGTGGCAAATGTCTCTGATGAAGAGATGCAAGAGCACTATGACAACTTTTTTGAAGATGTGTTTGTTGAGTGTGAAGACAAGTATGGTGAAATTGAAGAGATGAATGTCTGTGACAACTTAGGGGATCACTTGGTCGGCAATGTTTACATTAAGGTATGTATTTCTGATATTAGGCAGTTGTATAGAATAGAATAGAATAGAATAGATTTTTATTTGCATAAATTTTTACAGTATAATTGAGCAAATAACGTCATATCAATGAAAGAAGAGAAAATTTATCTTCATTGTACTTAAACTAGTAACAAAGAGAAATATTGACTGTTCAGTTTTGTTATGTATAAAAGCTCATAATCACACACATAAGCTTATAAAATAAGTAATTAATAAATACATAAAATTATACAAAATACAAACAATAGTTTAAAACAAAAACAATAGTTTAAAACAAAAACAAAATTGGTAGGAAAAAAATCCATACACAAAGGTTAAAAATCTTCAGAAATAAAAAAAACAATAATAATAATAAATAAGTTTATGTTAAAATACATCAATGAAGATAAAAAAATTCCTACCTACTTGAATCTAGAGAACTTGAGGAGGCAAGTATTCCAGATATTCTGCCACAGTGTATGGCTCTATATTAAGAAGGTATTTAAATAACTCCTTTTTAAATTTGTTTAAATGGTTCTCTTGTTTTAATGTTTTTATTAGTTATATTAGCTCACACATATACTATACTATAGTAGTGTGAGCTATGGTGATCCTAATTTTTTTGAGAAAAAAAAAGTTGCTCTGATTTCGAAAATTTTTATATATCTTTGCGTTTCAGATGATTTTGACACTTTTTTGTTGTGCCGTCTGTCTGTCTGTAAGGACCAACGCGCATAACTCAAAAACTGCTTGGCCGATTTTAATAAAGTTTGGTACCTAGGTGTCTGATGATTACAATAATCTATGTCATGTAGTTGGGGAGACACAGTTGAATACCAAAAACTGGTTTCAGACAAATGGGTTAAGTCTGAATGAAAGTAAAACGCAAAATATAACATTTTCTTTGCGTGATATCCCGGAGGAAAACAACACTAAACCAGTAAAACTTTTAGGTGTAACTATGGATTCAGGGTTAATATGGGAAGATCATATTATTCAGCTTAATAGGAAACTTAGCAAAAATATTTACCTAATAAGAAACTTGCTGGATTGTGTCTCTTATTGTACTCTACTAAGTTTGTACTATGCATATTTTCATTCAAATATGTCTTATGCAATTCTTGTTTGGGGACATTCAGCCCATGCTGATGAAATATTTGCAACTCAGAGAAGGTGTGTAAGAGTGATGAGTGGATTGGGTTATCGAGATTGCTGCCGCAGTACTTTTATTAAGCTTGGAATACTCACACTTCCTTGTGTTTACATTTTAACTTGCCTCACCTATCTGAAGTCTAACATACAGGAGTATGCATCAAATGGTGACAATCATTATTACCCTACCAGAAACAGGGATAACCTACTGCCTAACTTTTTTAGGGTTCACAGAGCAATAAACAGTCCTAATTATTATGCCATTCAAATGTTTAATGCACTTCCAGGGGAAATAAAAAATCTTAATATAGAAACATTTAAGTGGAAAATAAAACTATATTTAAAGAGTAAAGCATTTTACTCAATCAATGAGTTTCTTCAAACCAACTTTATTGATTTAATAGACAGATCCACAACATCATCATAATCATACTTAATTAATTTTATCTCGTAAACTCAATGTTAAACATTGATTTAGGTTGACATTTTCTGGGGCTTTTATTCTTATTTGTTTTGAATTGAATGATAAATTTGAATTTATTTATTGGGAAATTAAAAATTGAAATTAATGTGCTTAATCCTAATGTAAAATTTAGTAAATGTTAGTGTATGTAAAATTGTCAGAACAACTATGATTGTAATTTTAATTGTTATTTTTATTGTAATTTATTTTAACTTAATCATAAATTAGTAAGTAAGGACTTTTAACATGCAATTTAGGAAAACTACTTAAATAATTTTAAATTGTGATTACCATTTTGACTTGTGTAAATACTTTATGTATATAAGATCGATGGGTCTTGGGTCGAGATGGTCCCATTTAAAAATTAACAAAATCCAAGAAACACAAACCAAATAAACGGGTGGGGGTATATTTTAAAAATTAAAGTTTAAGTGAAAATATGGCATGGGTGATATCAAACGAAAGGTAATTGAGTCCGGAGTCTAACAAAATACATTTTAGTTTTTGTTTTTTTTAAGGGTGGGGGTAGATTTCAAAAATTTGAGTTTAAGTCAAAACATGGCTTGTGTGGTATCAAACAAAAGGTAATTTAGTCTGGAGTTGAATAAAATATATTTCAGTTTTTAGTTATTTTAGCTCACACATACACTATAACTATAGTACCTAGTGTGAGCTTAGGGGCCCATATATTGGCAGAGTATTTTTTTAAATTGAGCCATATTTGTGGTTGGCTTTTGTGAGGTTATTATTTGTGATAGAGCAAAAGTGTTAATAGGGACCTATTGCAATAAAGCCAGGCAGTTTCACATTAAAAACTGACAGTTGATCTTTCAAAATTGACATACCAAAGTTGAATTTAGAAATTCAGTTGTTTATTTTCCATTAATAGTGGCATCACTATTAATTACAGCTCTTATAATACACAATGGCCTAATTTTGAAAGAAGACAGCTGTTCTTATAATGCAAAAGTGTCACTCTAGTGCCCGGCACAATTTGTGCCTGGCTTTATTGCAATAGGTCCCTATTTTATCATTTTTGTCAGCACATATTTTGAAATTTTAATATTTTTATTATTATTAATATTTTATTAAAAAGAATCTTTTAATATGGCCAATGTCTGAAGAAAAATAGTTTCTGATAAAAGAAAATGGTAAACTGCAGCAGTTTTCAAGGTAAGTAACCTAAATTCTTATCTATTTTTGAAAAAATAATAAGAAAATTAGATGGAGAGAGCTGTGTTAAGTTCTGAGATTTAGATTGGCAGCCAAAACGGTGGTGAATGGCAGCTGGTGATGTTATAAATTGTAGGGGTGGGGGGGCAGAAATTTATATTGCATGAAAATGGAGATAAAAAACTTACCTAAACAATTTTATTTTAGCATTTTACAAACAAGTAGCTACTTGGTGTAGTTTGTAGTTTATTTGTTTCTAGATAAAGTCCATTCACCTTTCTTTTACATGTGCAAAGTGCTCAACGACAAGTTCAATAAAATTGTCTGTAGTCAACAATTTTATTTTAATTAAACACATAGCGTTCAATCTACTTTCACACATTGTAAATGTTTTAATTGTAACGTGTCATTTTTACGTTTAAGACAACGTTACATATTTGTTTATTTAGGTAAATAATCAAGGCTCTTCGACTCGTCTTTCTGTACACAAATTAAGGGTATTTTATAGAGCTAGGTTTGGAGGTTATATAGTGTCCAGGAAGTTACCTGATAAAGGAGGCATTCCATCGAATTACTGTGGACACTGCGCACATCGTATTATTTGGGCATCGTAATTGGAACTTGAGATCACAGGTTTCAGGAAAAATCACATAAAAACTTTCGATTGTTTTGTTTATCTGTAAAATTTCGCAATTTTCTTTGACGTTCATGAAAATAAACAGCTGTTCTGCTGGGGAATGGCGGCGTTGCCGCATCACAAATGGTTTCAGTAACAGGAAGAAAACATTTAGATGAACATTTCATTCGCTTATGTTTATTTTCGAGGATATTGGCCCACTTTGATATCTTTATTAATTTGATAAGGAGAAGATAAAATAAATACGAGTTATGCACTTTTGTAAATGGGAGATAAACGAGGAATAAAAACCAGGACTAAAAGAATAAACAAAATTGTATTTTTATATAAATTATTATATTATTTTATATATAATCGTAGTTAAATAAAGTTAATAGCTAACTCAGTCGGATTGGAAGGTTGTGTAGGGCTAGGTAGTGGTGAGCAAACTTAATATCTGAACACTCTTAGGCCGGGTTTGAGCAGTAGTTCAATGTGTATTTTAGGTTCAAGTTCAGAAACAACTTTATTAATGTAGAAATGTTTTACAAAAATGGCGTCGAACCATATAAATCTTAGAGAAAACATATATAAAGAGCAAAGGAAACTTTTGACTAAAACTGTAACTAAAATACAACTAAATTCTACACTTAGTATAGCTTTACTCATATGGGAATTGGTTGAATGTTCGAATATTCCTGGGTTTGCTGCATGCTCTGATCTTCAGTAATTGAATTTACAGTTGATGGTTTCAATGCTGAGCTTCTTATAGTCCGGCTGGTTATTTTCCTCCTACTTGCTATGTTGGCGGGGGTCTGGTAGGCAAATATTCGGTCTATGTATGGAGGGTGTCTCGATATCCTTGTTATAAAAATTTCAACCGTGGAAATAGATCCGACAACACCTCATGCGCAGGGTACGGAAGTATTAGTGTATGTCATCATTGGTTAGTTTGAAAACCGCGGTTTTTTTCTCCAGGCTCGTAAACCGGAGTTAGTGATTTTTCGGCGGGAGCGTTTTTTTATAAATGCGTTTGCATTCTTATTTGAATTTAACCGGGAAAATTTGGTTGGTACTGTGTACTGTCCCCACCAAATCTAGAAACGATTTCCGGCAACTTCATTTTTGTTGTGTTCTCGACAAAGTATCTTGTCTCTTTCCTAAAGAATTTTGGCTGGGCTGGTGGCCGTCTATTGGTGTCGCCATTGTTTTTGTGGTTATTGGCACTTAATGGCACTGCAGTAGTTGCAGATTATACCAAAGACGGTATAACTGTGAGCCGTCATTGTTTAGGCGAATCTTAGTGACGCTCACATCCTCTGAGGGGGATTTAAGGCGGCCTACGCCGTTTCTACGGGAAAGAAGCGTGGTAAGTTCGATTTTTTTTAATTTTTTTTTTGAATTCTTCAAGACAATATTTGCCTCCCAAATTGTAATTGTTTTTCGTGTGAAATGTTATTTTACTACAGCAGACGTGTGGAATTCTTGGGGTTTTTTTTATTTTTTTTAAACCATGTTTTGGATAAAAACTATATATTGTTTTCTCCTTTGGTTACAGCACCGTCCATTCCATCGACGGGACAGTTGTGCTGGTGGAGCGAGGTTCTGTTCCACCGACGAGCCAGTTGTAACCCTGGGAAAGGTATGTTAGGTTTATTTTGGTTCATCTGTTTAAATCTACTTTATTTTATTGAGTCGACATGGGGTTCTTGATTTAAGTTACTCGGTGTAGGAGAACTTCGTGCAAAACCGACGAATTCCATGTAACTGAAACATTTCATTTTCCACAGGGTTTTTATGCTCGGGCTAGAATCAGCAACATTTTCCACAACCATGTGCTGCCCTAGCGTGATGTGCTAAGCGGGCACTAGGGGAGGCGCGGACAGAACAGGACGGGATCCGAAGTAGCAGGAGGAGAACGACACCAGGTTTACAAAATAAAACATAGATGTGTAATCACATAAAATAATCAAGGACCAAGGTAGGAGCAAGCAACATTTGATATAATCTTTTCAAATAACTTTTTAAATATAATTTTAGCACTTCTTGTGAACGCAAGATAAGGTATGACGTCATAACCAAAATTTTGCGGCATAATTATTAATTTATAATTTTTACTGTACAATTGGAGTGTCTTGCTATTTTGGCCCTGACTTGTTCCATTTCATTTCATTCATTTTTTTTCTATTTCATGTTTTTGGTAATATTTTCCAGTTTTACCTTTAAAATAAACAAGATGAACTAAATCTTTGTGTTATTTGTACAATCCAGTGCACCAACTTTGCGGAGACAAAAGAGAGATGAGATTATATTTTTTTAGCGGTTTCCTTACATTGTTTTACCTCATGGGGCAGATCTCGGACTAGGTTGCTGTCTGTCTCATTCTACTCAACGTAGAATGATGACAGCAGATATTTGGTCCAGATCTCCCCTATGATGGGATGATTTTGGAAGTGGTTTTTTTACAATCATTTATATAAGTGAGTCTTACACTACTGACTTAAATGTAGGTACACTGTGACCTGTTGGGAATGTGCATCTACCTATAAAGTACTTTCTATTTGTGCCATTTTGATTCATTTAGGAATCTTTTGAAATCTTATTTTGTTTATTAGTCAATTTTTTTGGTTTTTTTTAATTACACAAATACTCTGGAAGCCTCGGAAGTAGGTAGAGTTTCATTGTTTGGCTACAACGTTTGGGTTGAACTGTATTTTATTTAAGATCTTCCTTGTAAAACATTGATATTAAAACACTGTGGCGCTTAAAATTTTCTTATTTCTGAACCCCCCTTCTCCACTGTATAAAAGTTACCGGGCATATCAATGTTTTACGTAGCTGGGAAATACAGTTCTGCTTCCAGATATTTGTTAATTATTCAGTAATTTTTTTTAGTGTCACAAATTGGCACAGCGTTATTGTTCTATTCACAGTGTCACAAAATGGCGGAAACGTCTTTTAGTTTGCCAGAAAATGTCATCCAACGCATTTTAATTGGCCACATAATATGCTTTAATGTTGAAAAGGAGTGTACATATTCAACTGTTATTATAGGCATTGTCAGGGAACATAATATGTTGTCTGCCTATAGGCACTATTCAATTGACACCTAATCTCAGTCTTGCCTAGCATAGAAAATGCTATGTGGTGATTTAATGAGTAGCACTTACTTTGTGTCTTTTTAACTTTTCACTAAAGTGCTTGATGTCACACATTCCCTTTGCCACCCATGCAGGATAACTTCGTGGATTGTTTATGATAAGACAAATAAAGCAAAAAAAAGCGTTTATTTTTCTGCACAACCAGTTTTCTATTATAAGTTTTTTTGGAACTTGCACTAAAATTTTGGTTAATGTTTAGGTCTGGTCTATGTGGCTCTAAAGATTTTATTTGTAATCAAAGTTTATATGTCAACATATTTAAATTTGCACTAATTATATAATCGACGGTATTTATTTCCATTTTGAAAACAAACGAAAACAAACAATGGACACGCGACCGGCAAGGTTTTTAACTACTGACCTACCCCAAATCAATACAAACTCATACATCTTCACTAAGGATAGAACCGGCAACGCGTAGGAAGGGCAACGAACGCTTTCGCATGACTAGCATGGCCGACGTCACCTAAAAAACGTTCCTCCCGCGCCGCGCTTGATCAACAAAAGTTTACCCAATTAATCGCCTTTTGTTAACCACAGACTAAAGAAAAGAACTAGACTTGTCATAAGGAAAGATTTAATTTTTTTTAAATAAATCAATTAAAAATACTGTTTGTTGTCTAGTTTTGGGGGGCACTGCCGTTGCCCTCCCTGTAGCAGCCGCCACTGGTAAAAATTATTAGCTGGTATAATATAGACAGGCTGCACTGCACATGCAGAATAATACAATACTTATTTATTCATTTAGTTATTCATATTCTTTCTTCTTGCAGGGACAACCAAAACAGTTCGAGTTATGGAGAGTTCGAGTTATAGAAACTCGAGTTACATAGATTAAAATACATGTAAAAAGTGTAGGGACCGCTTCGACTGTACTTTTGTTTTCGCCAATGCGATTTATTATGCAAAACTTAATTAAAGCTTCTGACCACTCAATCCTGTGATCATTTGACCATGCATGATCTGCTAAACCGGATTTTTCAATACCCCCTAATTGGGTACTTTTTAGATGTTCATTTACTCTAACCTTTTAAACCAACGAACCAAATGGACGGCTGAATGCATGAAGGGGAGAAAACTAGAGATTTCAAAAAAAGTATCCCAAAGTTAAATTCACCCCGTCTGGGAAAACAAACGTTTATTGAACTAAAACAAAGGAAAAAAATCGGCAACACGCTAGAAGCTTACCTTCTTTCATTTAACAGCAGTTTCACTAGCGGCGCCGCGGACTTTTTGTGGATGGAATTTTGGTCTTAATCTTAAAACACGTGTGACTTCTTCGGTGGTTTTTGCGGAAGGTTAAAAGGTTTAAGCTTAATCAAATTAGTTATTATTTAATAATGTTAATATTTTACATTAACAAAACTACCCATATGGCGCTGACTGATCTACCCCACATGTAGATCATACAACAAAATCTTGAAAACACAAGCTTAAACGACAAAATCTCAAAAATCAAAAGGTCGAACGACAAAATCTCAAAAAACAAAAGGTAGAACGCAAAAAAATAGAAGTTTAAACCTAAGCTCACCTGATTAGGTTAGTACCCCAACACATCGAAGAAATACCAGTTATTTCTTCGATGCCCAACATGACTCCGTTAAGCCAAAAAAAACTTCTGACCAGATCAGGATAGTTTTTTGTTAGGTTAACCTAACAAGATCAAGTTAGGGTCCTAACTCGATCTTTCGTCTTTTGTTATTTAGTCGTTCTAGCTTTCGTTACTACCTGTTAAGGAACATTGACTTTAAAATCCGTTAACAATTTTTTTGTTTCAGTTTCGCCGTGAAGAAGATGCAGAAAAGGCTGTCACTGATCTCAACAATCGTTGGTTTGGTGGACGTCCTGTCTACGCGGAACTGAGTCCAGTGACCGACTTCCGTGAAGCATGCTGTCGTCAGTACGAGATGGGAGAGTGCACTCGCTCTGGATTCTGCAACTTCATGCACTTGAAGCCTATTTCTCGAGAACTTAGAAGGTAAGGCAACTCAATAAAAATTGCAAATTTCATAAGAAAGTTTAATTCTATCTAGTTTTCCCAATACAGTACAACTTCAGTAGTCTGGACACATATGGTTCTGGTCAATGTCGGATTTTCGAGGTATCCGGACTACTGGGACTATTTATTTTTTTATAAAAATCTCAAAATTTCATACTAAAATACCTTTATTTCGTAAAAGTTCTTATATAAAAAAAGGTAAAACTTAAAAAATCAATCCAATGTTATAAAAATATAAAACTACAAAAAATGTATATGTTCCTATGTAGGTACATACATACCTATGTATAACTTAAACTGCATAAGTTTAAAAAGTGTCGTTTCTTGAACTTGTCAAGCCAACCAGAGGTCGCCAAAAATCATCTTTTTGAGTTCTGCGTTCATAAAAATGCTTCGCTTTTGTTCTTAAAAGATATGAAGACAGGTATGTGGGCAAGCCGTTGTTGTAAAAACCAATTGTATAAAGCAGCCTCAACTTTAGGATTATCTGCTGCTGCCACTTTTCGTATTCTGTATATAAAAAAAAAATGCGATAAACTTGGAGAACACCGGCAAAAATCGGCGAACGTAAAAAAACAAAAATACATCCCTGACGCATACCTGTCCCTTGATATGATTTTGACACAAAGTTCCTTATTTTGTCTTTATTCTTCTTTATATCAAAAATCGTGGATCTAGGCACTCCAAAATTTGCTGCCGTTTGACGGATACTTCCGGATTTATCTAGATTGTCCAATATTTCACATTTTTTGGGGAGTGTTAATGTTTTGTGGCGCCATTTCTATGGAGCCATCGCTGACGAGTCTCGTACATACTTACGACTGAATAGAATAAACTGAATGCAGAAATGCCTACAATTATTACGTCGCGTGAAACTTGTTAAGACAGGAAAATTATTGTTATGTTTCTTTCATATAAACCGTCTTGTTGTTTCTTAGGCTAGTGGCTAGTTTTACACGCAATATAGGCTAGGTTCTTTCACGATTGGCTAAACGTTTTAACGTCCGGTGTAGAGAGGTAAAAGTTTGAAAATTTCCGGTTTATAGAGCAATCCGGATTACTGGAGTGTCCGTTTTAGCGAGTGTCCGAACTACTGAAGTTGTACTGTATTAAGTACACACATAAAAAATAGTCTAAGGTCATAACACAAAATGGCAAGTTAAAAACGGAATTATTAATAACCGGATATTATCAAAAACGACATTCTTCAAAACAAGACAAAACCAAAAGTTTTGTATAACGTCTTTTATCAAAACCGGACAAAATCATAAAAAGGGATCGGGCCAAGCTTGTGACGTTCACCCAAAGAAGAGCGGTTCTGATATTGTTTTGAAGCGTCCTTGCAATTTCTTTACTGTTATGCATAAAGATAATGCCGTATCTACATGGGGATTGCTTTAGCACATATCGCTGCTTTGCTTTGATAGTGGCACAACCAAAAAAAAATGCGTTTGTCATCATCATATTGTCCTTTATTTTTACCACAAAATTTTCCTTATTGTCTATTTCCAGCATGGGTAAGTTATTGATTGATTTAATTAAAACAAAAAAAAACATATAAATATTTGCCTTTGCCATTATTTTTAAAAAGCGTTTCCTGAAAATTATCATATTCGAGTTATGCCACTATCAAAGCAAGGCAGCGGTATGACATTTTCATTAAGCAAGGCCCATCCTTAAAAAACGTCAGGTGTGGGACCCTAGGTTAGGATTCATCTTCAATTAATTGAGCAAGAGGTTCAGCTCGGTGAACACCGATTTCGACCTCTCAAAAGAAGGACAGTAGCTCTCCTTTTAAAGAAAAAAACAGACATTATTTTTTTATGTATTTTTGGGTCCAAAATCAACAATATTATTTGTTCCCGATTTAAATTTGCCGCCAAACTTCCATGAGACCGATTTGTATGAGAGGAAGAGAGACGGAACCTGTATACATGAAAAGAAAGGGGCCAGTGCAGGGAAATAGGGACATTTTGTCAGTTATAATAACAGAAAATTTGACAGCTGTTACCGTTATTGTTACTAAGAATAACGGTAACATTCACGGCAAAAAGATAGATTTTGAAGCACTAAAGATAAGCATAACACAAACCTTAATTTGGTAGTTTCACACTACTTCAACTTTTTGTTTATTTATTTTTATTAGATTTATGGCTTTTTACAAACCAAACTACCGAATTTTAGTAGAAAATTCAACTGCATTGCCCACCTCTGGTAGGAGCAGATACAGAGAGCACTTGTTTAAAGCAGGGTCAATTAAATTTTTTGTTTGGACTTCTCCCTACTGTCCTCCTTTTAGGAAATAGGTGTTAACCTAACCTTATTTCATTGATCGCAAACGCATCCTAACCAGTCGACCTCCATAAAGGAGGAAATGAGTTTTAAAAATGATTTTTAAAACATCAAAAAACATACTTCAAAAAAACAATTTTTCAAAAAAATACTTTTCAAAATTTTATCTTAGTATATGCATATATTAGGTTGCATAACATTGGTACATGTACCGCAGACACAGCGATACTTTCCCAGGAATTACAACACAATAAGTATATGATCTTATTTTGCACCAAAAGCTAGAGGAGAAATGTTTTTAGAGCAATTAGGGCCATCTCTTGAAATCCTTTGGAACCCATGCTAATACCTGACGTAGTGATGCCATACGCGGTGCCGAGTGCTCTCTGTATCCGTTCCTTCTCTGGGAAAACAGATCCGTCAAATGTATCCAGAGCTCTCTTTGCACTTGTAAATAAATCTATTCCAACCCCTTTTTTTTTCAGGTATCTCTACTCTCGCAGAAAGGGCGGTAGAGCTGCAGGACGTATCGGAGGTGGCAAGTCGCATTCACGCTCACCTCCAAGACGAGGTCGCTCTCGCTCCAGAGAGCGAAGGAGGTCCAGGTCTCCCAGGAGGTCAGGCAGATACTAAATTTATGGAGACATAACTCGTAAGAGAAAAGTTTGGATTATGTGTAAGTGATTTTATTTTTAAAATTATGTATAATTGGGTTTTATTGAAAGTGTTAATGCATCACAGTAAAACCGCTAGACTCCTTTTTAAAAGTGCTGTTGACATCATCTATGTTACCATGACCTAGACCTTTTTTATTTTGTTGACTAGCAGAGGGCGTTTTGTAACTCAACTTACTTAAGTGTCAGTATAAATTACTATACATCTGTGTCACTGGCAGCATATGGTGGTTCCATGAGGCCCTGTGGTACTAGCTCTGTTCCAAGATGAACCAAACAATTTCTTTTCTTCCATTGTTTAAAGGTATGTTTTTGTTTATATGTCAATATTTTTAGTTAGTCATTGTTGATTCCAAACTATTAAGAAAAGCAAATTTATAAAGAAATCTTTTAATTTATATCAATTTATTACTGTCAATAATTTAAAAATAAAATAGTTTAATTTAAACTAAATTTAGGTTTTTAGAAAGTAATAATAATAAGTACATAATTTTTTTGTATTCCCATGAAAATAAATACAAAAACAAATAACAAAACAGGAGTTTTTATTTTATTTACAAACACATGTTTTCTCCTAAATATATACTATTTCAATTAAAACATGTTGCAACAAAGATAAAATAGGTAATTACTGATATCTAAGCTATTTATACAGGGTGTTAATAAAGTATGTCGCCAAACATTAGAGCATAATTTTTTAAGTGAATTTAAGAAAAAAACTTAGGTTTTCAAGATACAAGGTGTCAAATTTTCAATTTTTGGTTTGTTTTTCTTTATTACTTGTGCAGTTTTTAAGATGTTTTGCTCAAATTTGGAACCTGTGTTCAACTACAAGGCATACATCATTAAGCATGCCAAATATCACGAAAAAACTACAGGGTGATATTTTTTAAGGGTCATGCCCCCTTTTTTCTCCCAGAACTTTTTTGCAGTAAGCCAATCGCAGATTCAAAATTATTATGTGGATTCTATGTTTTATTCAGAAACATTTTGATCTCTTGCAATTTTTTGTATCTCTAACCGTTTTTAAGAAAAAATAAAAACTACTTTACATTATTTTCATTTTATGCGAGTTCTATGTAATTTCTCAATAGCAATCAAAGATACAAAAAATTGCAAGAGATCACAAAGGTTCTGAAGAAAACAAGGAATTCATCTTACATTTTTGAATCTGCCAGTGACTTACTGCAAAAAAGTTTTGGGGAAAAAAAGGGAGCATGGCCCCGGAAAAAATATCACCCTGTAGTTTTTTCTAGTATTTGACATGCTTAATAATGTATGCCTTGTAGTTAAATACTTGTTCCAAATTTAAGCTAAAGATCTGAAAAATTGCACGAGTTTTAAAAATTTAAAACAAACAACTTATAACTCGAAAACTAAGCAATTGCGGACCCAGGTTATACAAAGTTTTTTTCTTAAAATCACTCAAGGAATAAGCCAAAGTTTGGCGACATACTTTATTAATACACTGTATAATCCTAAGATTTTTAAAATAACTACTAATATATTTTTTTAAATAAAAACATTGAGAATTTTAAACTATTTAATTTACCTAACCTATCAATAATTTTTTTGTATAGAATAAAAATGTTGTAATGTATAAATATGCTAAATTTACAGCTTATAAACTTAATATATAGTTAAAATCTTATAAAAAAATACCCTGTTACAATAAAACTAATATATATTATAAAAATTACTTAATATTATTTTTGGTTTTTACTCTTACAAGAATTGATGTGGTGAGCTCCATAAAATATAACAATGTGTGTCATGCTTCAAAAACAATTAATGCTTAATGCTAGAGATAATGGATGTGAATTTTCGATATAAAACTTAACTAATAATTTCCATAGTATTTCTGTAGAACACATAATGTTGCAATATGAAAAATATGTCAAAACAAACTGAAAACAGTCCTAGACCGAATTTGGTAGGGTCACCAAATATTGAAACCCAATCATCTAAAAAAAAAAAGAAAATGTTTTTAATTTTTTATAAATGTCCTAATAATTTATTTTGCAAATGTTTTAATAATACCTAAACATAGGCCGTCTAGTTCTGTCAGAAGCATAAATTTGGCATAAAAACAAAAAGAATGGCCTAAAATTACCAAAACTTTATGTTTGATGTATAGTGTTGGTCAGAAATATGAGAATTAGCCTGTATTCATCATTTTTGACAAATCAAAAATTTTAATCTAGACTATACTTTGTTTAATAATAAAGATATTTTAAGGAGGTATACATGGTGTAATTTAAATGATGCACCAAGAGATGGCGGGGAAAGTCAAAAGAAGACAAAAAAATAAATAACTTTTGGTCAAAAAACTATTTGTTAACTAAAATAGTGTAATATCTGAAAAATGCAGAAAAGTGACTTATCAACTTTTTCAAATTAGTGAAAGATAAGATTTTTATAAAATTTTGGGGCGGTCTGATATTTTGGGTCAACCATGTACGGTCAGGAACTTTGTATTTGTTTATTTTAAAATTTATTTTCTTTTTTCTTTCAGAATATATCATTGTACAAAAAATAATGATGAAGATTTTTAAACGATCACTTACCATAATTGTATGCGTTGAGCAACATTTGCAACATGCTAAGCATGCCTCCTGTAAAATCGAGGAAAATGTTTCCTATGCTCCATCCAACGGTGCTTTTTCTTTTGTAGTTCATGTAGGCCTAAAAATATGATAAATGCAATTATGTGTAATTCGATAAAACACGGAAAACAAAAACAAACAAGCGTCATCGGTAAGATTAGTCAACAAATTGTTGTTTCTTTGTTATTTTGTTAAGAATACAGGGATTTAGGTGACTGCCAATATTTGAGTAATATAATTACATTACAATTTAAAAAAAAAGTTTCTAAAGGCTCTGTTTGCAATTAAATTATTGTTATGTATTGTTTTTTATTTGTCTTAATGGAATGAAGTAAAAACTGATAGATTTGTAATGTTTATTCAATTCAATTCAATTTCAAACAAGCTTTATTGTCGGAAGAAACTAGTCTTATTGACAAAGCAAAAAAAGTATCTTATTGTCTAGAAGTAAAAGTATAAAATTATAAAAAGTAAAATCTTTTATATGCCTAATAACTACAAATTTAGTGGTATTTCTATTAATACTAAATTTTAAAATGTTATATCAGGTACATGTATAACAGTCAAAGCAAAACAAAGATCAAAACAATAAAAAGTAAAAAAAAACCAAAAAAAAGAAACAAACCACAACAAACAACAAGCACATAAGTATGGACATTCATTTTATAAAGGTCAATTTATTATTAAATTTAAATTCTCCCTGTAGTACTCATCACAGCTATAAAACATTTTTTTTCTAAACAATTACGGACTGCCCTTTTAAATAATTTCAAAGTTTGCATTTCTCTAATAGCTAATGACAAATGATTATAAATCTTAATGCTTTCATAGATCAATGAGTGTTTTGTCAATGTTAATCTTGGTATCGGTAGTGGTAGGTTCTCAGATTGCCGAGTATTATAATGTCTTGGTCCTCCTGTTGGAGTTTTTTTTTATGAACAGTTTCCAGTATAAAAAGACACGGCAATGTTAAAATGTTTGAAGTAATAAAAAGGGGTCTGCAGTGTTCGCGAGGCGCAGCATTAAACAACCTCCTTATTGTGAAGTCTAAAAATGGAAGCTTCTGTGTACATTTTATAGCTTTATTTAGAATTTTTTTAAACGGTTTTATTATAATTTTATAGCTATTAGAAAATTAATGAGAAAAACAACACAGTAGGTATGGCTAGACATCAGACTCCCCATCACATTTTCCGAGGGAATTATCCTTCCAGGGGGGCCGCCTCCCCATTAAATATGTTTTTGTACAGTTTTTTGCTAATAAATTGAAAAATATTCTACAGATTATTTTTGAAGCAGACAATATTTCGTTTCCAGTGATTTATATTTTTTTTCTTGTGGTATTTCTTATCCCGAACACATTGTTTTTCCCAAAATAGTAATTTTAGTCAAAAACCCATTGTATACAGTTGCATATTTAATATGTTGGACATACCTTCCTGTAACAGCCGAATGAAATAAAAATAAATGTGTTTCTGCGAATCGGTATATCAATAAAAAGTTTTAAATATTAATTTCTAGAGTTGACCTAATTTAAACTGGGGGTGACAGCACCTCAAGGGGAAATTAGCTTTCTCAAAAAAACGTATAGTGATACATTTTCTGCCAATGATTCCTAGTGATTCTTAGGGTTTTTCAGATGTTTCTCATTGATTTTCTGCTGATTCACAGTGATTTTAATGTGATTCCCAGAAAAATGTACAGTTATTTCCACCAACGAATTTTCCCTCGGGCAACCCCTCCGTCACCCTCTCAAAAGTGCTCTCTGACAGTATTTTCCTAATTATTTACATACTTTTAGTTTTTAAACCCCCTTACATCAGTGGCGCACCTTTTATAGTTATTTGAATAAATCGGAGGTTTGTAAAAAAATTGTTTTCTTGAATTATATCTTATTTTTAAAGCTGAAAAAGTCCTTTCCAACGATCCCTCCCTAATCTGAAGTACTTTATAATCCGAACGCCCCAATTGCGTCAAATGATATCCATAATTCGAACACCTTGAATTAGGGATTGAATTAGGATTATGGAAGGAAATTATTGCTGTATGTAACATAGGAACTGCATATGTATAAAATATGTAGTATGTAAGAAAAAGTGATAGAGGTTTACACGTGGTTACGCCCATTGTTTCAGGATAGCCAGACACACAGCCAATACCTTTTCTCTGTGCGCCCCAGTAAAGTAGAGGAAGGAAATTTCTGATACCGAATGTTTCTTTCAGTTCGTAAATAAAATCGAGTAAGGTGGTTGTAATGTTATTGTTATTATTATTATTGATGACTAGTAGTGGATGAGTGAGTGACATTGTCATGATAAAATAAAAATAAAAAATATATTAAACATAACATGGCGCAGTCGTGATTTTGAACCTAATAAACTATATATATAAAATATAAAAGCTACGAAATATTGGGAAAAAGTACAAAGATGCCGCCAAAGAAATCAAAGAAAGAAACAAATCAAAATAAAACTGCAAATGAAGCTAATGAACGAACTTCACTAGAAGAATCATTACAAAAAACTCAGGAGTCTATTGTTATAATTGAAAGAAATACCCATGAAATGGTAAATAATCTCCAGACCAATATGAATCTGCAGATACAACAGCTTCAAGAAGCAATCAAGAAAATGTTATCAACGAAAGAAAATTCGGCTGAAACTATACGTCACACTGATAATCAACCAGAGCGTGAAGATAATAATGATGAGATTATTCAACCTATTGTAAAAGTTACTGGTAATTTTCCACTTCCAGGAAAATTAATGGAAAATATTTCTTTTGCTCAGTATACTGATTGGCGAAGGAATTTCGAAAACTATCTGTTGATTCAAGGTTTGCAAAATGTTAGTAGTCCACAAGTTAATGCAATACTTTTATCATTATTTGACCAAGATATGCTGGATGTTCTACGTTTAGTTTTAAAAATTAATAATCTTAATAAAACTAATGTTTTAACTATACTTAACGAACTTGAAAAATATTTTAAGAAAAAGGAAAATTACAGAATGAGACGAAGTCAATTTATGGCCAGAAAGCAAGAGTCTGGTGAGTTGTTCACATCATTTTACAGACAAAAATTAAAATTGTTTCAACTTACCGATCCGTGCGTCAGTTGTTACGAAACATGCCTTATAGACCACATTATTGAATCTCTTTACGATCCTGAAGTTCGCAAAAAATGTAGATTACTTCCAGAAGATGCAAGTTTAGAGTCTTTAGTTAAATTATGCGAAGCCGAAGAAGTTGCAACTCTAGAAGAAAATTCTCAAATAAAACTTTCGAAAGTAAAGGCGGTTCCAAAACAACCAGAAAATATTGCCAAAAAGTGCGGTAGATGCAACAATAATTGGCATAAATCACTTCTGGAATGTCCAGCGAGGAATATAATTTGTAATAAATGCCGATTACGAGGGCATTTTACTAGTTTATGCTTAAAAAAAAAAGTGTAAAAAATGTTGTTGATGAAGAACAAGAAACTTCAAATATTGGACATTTATCAATAACCTCAATTGACAGTATTGATAAAAATTGGCGGGACAAGACACGTCATGTAACAGTCACAATAGAAGTACAGTGTCATCCAAAAGTATCTTCATTTATTTATAAGGCCACTCCGGATACAGGTGCTGAAGTTTCGGTGGCTGGAGAAGATTTTTTAAAGCGATTACACGAGATCTCACTAGAAGCAACGAATTTAAAATTACAAGCTGCAAACAGATCTACTATAGAAACAATCGGTATAATAAACTGCAAAATTATACTTCAAGGAAGATGTTGTGAAACAAAAATTGTAATATGCAAAAATGTTAAAGAACTTTTACTTGATAGGAAAGTTCTTATAGATTTGGGAATAATTCACAAAGATTTTCCTGACCCTTTACCAATATCATTAAATGTTGCAAAGTTAAGTGAGGTTCCAATAAACGAAGAAAACGCCAAAACTCTTAAAAGTCAATTATTGGAAAAATACGCCGACGTTTTTGATACCAGTACGAATCTCAAATCAATGGATGGGAAACCCGTTCATATTTATCTTAAAGAAGATGTTGTGCCCTTTGCAATATCATGTCCGAGAAAAATCCCGTATGCGTGGAGGGAAGGAGTTAAAAAAGAACTTGATGACATGGTAAAGAAATCAATAATCAAGCCAGTAGAGGGAACCCCAAGTGATTTTGTCAGCCCGTTGGTGATAGTCCAGAAGCCAAATGGAAAAATGCGTATTTGTGTTGATTATACAATGTTAAACAAATATGTAAAGAGACCGTTACATCCATTTAAAGCACCTTGGGAAGCTGTTTCAAATATTGACACAAAATCAAATTATTTTTCAACATTGGACGCCACTAGTGGATATTGGCAGTTAAGTTTGGATGAAGAAAGTCAACAGTTAACGACATTTTTGACTCCATGGGGACGTTATCAATTTCTAAGAACGCCAATGGGATTAGTTAGTTCGGGCGATGAATTTTGTCGTCGAGGTGATGAAGCACTTGCTGGTATGTCAAATATGGAAAAAGTAGTAGATGATATTTTGCTACATGACGAAACTTATGTGAAAGTCGTGGAATTATTAGAGCGTTGCCGAAAATATAAAATTACTCTGAACCCTGAAAAATTCGTTTTTGCCCAAAATGAAGTTCCGTATGTAGGTTACATAGTTGGTCAAAATGGAATAAAAGCTGATCCTAAAAAAGTTCAGGCGATTCGAAATTTTCCAAGACCTAAAAATTTGACCGAACTGAGATCATTTATGGGAATAGTAAATCAGCTGGGAAACTTTTCGTCAGAAATCAGTTGTCATGCAACACCTTTAAGAGATTTGATGAAGAAACGAAACGAATTTATATGGTCGAGTAAACACGATGAAGCTTTTGAAAACATTAGATCAGCATTAGTTTCACCACCAATTTTGGGACATTATGATCCTTTACTGGAGACCGAATTGCATGTGGACGCATCTCGATTAAATGGACTGGGATATATCCTTTTACAAAAGCATGACGATAAATGGAAATTGATTCAATGTGGCTCCAGATTTTTGTCTGACTCAGAATCCAGATATGCAATGATAGAAATAGAGTTATTGGCTATCACTTGGTCAGTACATAAATGCAAACTATATCTGCTTGGATTACCAGATTTTAAAATTATAACCGATCATAAACCACTAATAACAATATTAAATAATTATACCTTGGACAAAATTGAAAATTGTAGAATTCAAAGGTTAAAAGAAAAATTGTCTAATTTTAATTTTCAAGCTAAATGGTGTAAAGGCAAGGAAAATATTATCCCTGACGCTCTTTCTCGATCACCTATAGCCATGTCAACTGAAAGTGACTTATTGGGAGAAGATGCAGTGCTCATGGTAGAAGCAGTGATCGCAGAACAAATACAGAATATAAACAATTCTGATTCCATTTTCTTTGATCCTTCTTTAAAAAAGTTACAAGCAGTAGCAACTAAAGATTTGGAATACCAGTGTCTACGACAACAAATACAAAATGGATTTCCTTCCAATAAAAAAGATCTCCAAGATTGTTTAAAGCCATTCTGGAATATTAGAAACGAGCTCAGCATAGAAGATCAGTTAGTATTGAAGGGTTGCCAATTATTAATACCTAAGGAAGCTAGGAAAATTGTTATGGAACGGTTGCACGATGCACATCAAGGAATTGTAAGAACTTTAAGAAGAGCTAGAAACACGGTTTATTGGCCTGCAATGAGTTCAGACATAAAAAACCTTATTGATTCTTGTGAAGCATGTCAAACTGTTAAGCCATCTCAACAAAAAGAAACTATGATGTTTGATTCCCCGCCACCCCGACCATTTGTTGATGTTTCCTCAGATCTGTTTGTCTGTTCGGGCAAACATTACATGGTCTATGTAGATAGATTCTCAGGATGGCCGATAGTATGTCATTACGGAAACCAGGATCCTACTAGTAACAGAATGATTCAAGATCTAAAAAAAATTTTTGCAGACACAGGTGTGCCAATAAGGTTTCGATCTGATAATGGTCCACAGTATAATGCATACGATTTCAAATCATTCTGCAAGGATTGGAACATTGAGCATAGTCCATCGACCCCGTATTACCCTCAAAGCAACGGGCATGCTGAAGCAGCAGTTGGTGCAATGAAAGATTTAATTTTTAAAAGCACAGAAAATGGAAGACTAAATGAAAATAAGTTTTTGTCTGGACTACTTGAATGGAGAAATACTCCATCTGATGATGGTTTTTCGCCAGCTCAGAAGCTTTATGGTCGAGATATGAGGTCACTGATTCCGACACATCAAAATGCTTTTGATCTAAAGTGGAAAAAACTGTCTACCTTAAAAGATATTAAAACTGCTCAAAAGCAAAAACAAGCAAATACATACAACAAAAATGCCAAGGATATACCTGAAATTAAAAAGGGAGAAACAGCCAGAATACAAAATCCAATATCCAAATTATGGGACAAAGTGGGCATTGTGGTAGAAGTAGCTAAACATAGACAGTATACAATAAAGTTGCCCAGTGGAAAACTTTTAAAACGAAATAGAAGATATCTTCGACCATGTCCACAAACTCAGGGAGAGATATAGAAGAGCAAAAAAAAAAAAAAAAGAGAGTAGAATAGCAAGAGAGAATAAAAAAGGGAGTTGTAATGTTATTGTTATTATTATTATTGATGACTAGTAGTGGATGAGTGAGTGACATTGTCATGATAAAATAAAAATAAAAAATATATTAAACATAACAGTGGTTGTACAAAAAATATCGGAAATTCAGACGTATAATCCTTTTTTACAAGCTTGTTCTTTTTTATAATATTTAATGCCGTGATTTGAGCTACAATTTCCGTGAAAAACAAATACCCAATTCTCACCTGTTTCGTGAAGACGAGAGGTCACGAGGTATTCCCCTACTTTCCCATTACCAGCCCGAATACGGGTCTAAAACAGCGAAGAATATTTCAAGAAACCGCCCAAAATATATTTTTCGCTCTTTTACTTCTTTCTTACACATATTAACCACAGCAAGAAATCTATGAACCCTATAGCTTCTATCCATGCTGTATATCCGCGCGAATGGCGAGCATTTTTTTAAATAGAAATGTTTTTACTTTGAAATACATAACGTATTGTGTGTGTATATACATATGTATGTATGTATAACAGAAATAAAAATGTTTATAGCCATTGATTACGTATATTTTTTGTGTTCACAATGTATTTTTACGGTTAAGAAATGTATCTATAAAAAGAATGTGTTCTGAGTTCTATAATCCGAAAGTTTTGATAAACTGAACGGGTCCTACCAACTTTCTGTTCGGATTGTCCATACATTACTGTATATCACTCCCACCTCAAAGTAGCGTTGCATCTTGCATAAACGTTTCTATTTAAAAATCCTATCCATATCTTGCAAACAGGAAAGTATAATGGAAAAAAGGACAACGTTGCTTGGATAATATACTAAAAATATTGTGGAAACGTCCTTATTCCCACTACCGGGTGGGCCAAGAAAACCGGACATTTTTTTTTTCAATATAACTTTTAAACTATACAGTCTTTATATAGGACATGGGACAAACTGCACTTGACAGAGAATTAATCAGAGTTTTTACTAAATACATATTTTTTTTCCGCCATCTGAAAATCCAAGATGGCGGACGAAATTAAATTGTACCCTTCAAAGATGCTCGTTTATTCTTCTGTTGCGAACAGGTTTTAATAATTTATTTGAATCAGAAAAAAAGCTGCATTCTTGCCACGCACAACAAGGTATGAATTAGCAAAATCGGTTCGGTGGTTCTAAAAAAAATATTTTTGTTTCAACCATTGTTTTGAACATTATACGATTGCCTTGCCAATCATGTCTGCACTTATTTCCTTATAAATTCATTACTACTGAACCGATTTTGATGAAATAAAAAACATCCTGGTGAGAATTGATTGCTTTTTAAAGATCATGATCAAAATTTGTCGCCATCTTAAAATTTAGAATGGCGGACAGAATCATACTTGATTCTTCAAAATGGCGTGTTTATTCTTATTTTCTGAAAATGTTTTAGATTTTTTTAATCTATAGAAAAGCAGTTCTTTTCTCCGGCTTAACAAGGTGCAAAGTAATAAAATCGGTTAAGTGGTTCTCACAAAATCTGATTTTGTTTTAACCATAGTTTTACAAATTATACACGATTGCATTGCCAATCCTGTCTGCATTAGTTCTTTATAAATTCATTATTACTGAGCCGATTTTGGTCTTTAAAGTTTGCACCATGATGTTTTTTATATTTATAAAGAAATGAATGCAGACAGGATTGGCAATGCAATCGTATAATTTGTAAAACAATGGTTAAAACGAAATCCGATTTTGTGAGAACCACTATACCGATTTTATTAGTTTGTACCGCCTTATGCGGGAGAAAAGTAGTGTTTTTCTATAAATAAAAAAAAAACTAAAACATTGTCGCAAAATAAGAATAAACACGCCATTTTTGTCCGACATCTTCTGTAAAATCTGTAAAACAATTTTTGAAACAAAAATACATTTTTTGAGAACCACCACACCGATTTTATTAATTTGTACGTCGTTGTGTGAGGAAAAAGTAGTGATTTTCTATAAATTAAAAAAAACTAAAACATTTTCGGAAAATAAGAATAAACACGCTTGAAGAATCAAGTATGTGGCCGCCATCTTAAATTTTAAGATGGCGATAAACTTTGATCATGATCTTTAAAAAGCAATCAATTCTCACCAAGATGTTTTTTATTTCATCAAAATCGGTTTAGTAGTAATGAATTTATGAGAAAATAAATGCAGACATGATTGGCAAGGCAATCGTATAATATGCAAAACAATGGTGAAACAAAAATATTTTTTTAGAACCACTAAACCGATTTTGCTGATTTGTACCTTGTTATGCGTGGCAAGAATGAAGCTTTTTCACTAATTTAAAAAAATAATAAAAGCATTTGCAACATAATAATAAACGAGCATCTTTGAAGGCTACATTTTAATTTCGTCCGCCATCTTGGATTTTGAGACGGCGGAAAAAAAAATATACTTGGTCAAAACTCCAATTAATTCTCTATCAAGTGCAGTTTGTCCCATTACAATCGATTGTATAGTTCAAAAGTTATAATGAAAAAAAGTTGTCCCGTTTTTGTTTGCCAACCTTGTATACCTGCGTTTAATAAAATTGTAAGGACGTGATAATAGGGAGTTATAGCCACGACCTTACGTAAACGCAACGTACTTTAAAAGCAGCAATAGTCAAAACGTATCCACTTATAACCATAGCATTTGTAATTGGTCTACGAATTACCATCGTTTGCTAAAAAGTAAACTCTTTTGGCTCGGATTGTCAATATTTTAATTTAATTTCTTCACTACAGGACACCGAAAAAGATTCTCCACTTTAAAATATTAAAACTAAATACATCAAAACATTGAAAAACAAAAACAACTTTTTTCTGATCTGTGGTTACGCTTTTACGTTGGCCAGCTTGTGTAACGATTGATAACCGAACCGAACCGAACCGTGCGTAAATCCCATCACACACAAACTTGCATAGGCCGCATAACGCATAGCATGGGGCTCTCAATCAATCAACGATCGAATAGCAGCGGCCATATTGGTTTTTGCAACCAATGGTCCGTAAGATTGAACTTCTATGCGTCATGCTATGCGCTATGCATTTTTGTGTGTGATTGGCTTATTGTGTATCGTATGTCCCGAAGGCACTGCACATACGCACTTAACCAAAACGTAGGGAAGAACCGCTATGAAGTGGATACTTTATCAAAAATAGTAAAATTGACATTTTATAGACAACGTAATTATTCAAGAGTATGTAAGGGGAAAGCTTAATTAATATATTTGTAAAATGAACTATTAAAAGAAAAAAGGCAAGCTTATGGTCCGAGTAATATTCAAATTTGGAAAAAGTAGCATTTGTCCATTTCAAAACATCGATGTATTGAAACGGACAGTGATGGTTTTGAAATGGACAGTAGTGGTTATGAAAATTTATTGCGCATTAAAAGACATTAATTGCTTCAAAAATAACTTTTATTCTCTTAAGAACAGTTGTTGCAATAAAAATGTCGAATACCCTGAAGACCACAAGTTTCATGTGCCCTTGAAGAGCTTACGTCTTGAAACGGACAATACAACCGTTGTTTGATGGTACTCTCCATCAAACAACGATACAACATATCATGTCCACTTCAAAGCGACACCTACTTAACCTCAAAATGACAATGCAAGATATAAACAGAGAAATATTTTCCAAGATCTACAGCTATATTTACGTACTATAGTAACTTAGTTATAACCTTACTAATCTGAAATTAACTAAATTTCATTAGCTTACCTGTCACATAGTTCGATATTTTCGTAAATAATTTACTTTTTCAGCGAATAATAATAAAATGCTTGCTGTCGACACGCGGTGAAGTTGTTTACTGGACAACTTCGGTCGAAGTGTGATCTGGGCACAGGGTTGCCATATGTAAATGTGAAATTCTCGGTCATACAATCATGCTGGAACTACGACAACTGTCCGTTTCAAAACCCGTCCGTTTTATAGCGGTTTTCCCCTACGTTACGTCAAGGTACGTGCCGTGGCTATTAGTCCCTAATTTTACCAAATACATGCGAATACGTAAATATCTTACCTGGGGAATATATTTGATCAAAGTAATGGTCAGTTTGACATACGAACAATAGTACACAAAATCCAACCAATGAATGACATGGGTTGAAGCCAAAATGATACTGACAATGACGAATGCCGTGAAAATACCCATTAGTGATCTGGCAGTAATGGATGTTTGTTGGTCCTCTCTTTCATAGAAAAAACATTGGATTATGGTTAAAATGGTTAGCGCGACTGCGTGAACCGCGAAAAATACGTCGTTTGTTTGGACGGGGTTCAGACCTCGGGGGTATCGGACATGGTATTCATCCTAAAAAAAAATTAAATTAAAAAATACTATGCGTGATAAGTTATCTTCATTACTGTTGAATCTGGTCCTTGAAGCTTCTGTTAGGATGAATGACAAGCAAGTATACATTAGGTCGGCACTATTACTACTACTACTATGTCGGTTTAGAACGTTTTTCTACGTTGTCCGACGCCTCTTCTCCACCTCCTTCGATCCTGACAATCATCTTCTGTCAGGTTTTTTTGACTCATTGATCTTTGGATTGACTGTTGCCATTCCAGTTTAAGACGATTTTTTTTTCTGAGCCCTATTGGTTGCCATTCTAGGACCTGTTTTGGTAATCTTTCGTCGTTCATCCGTTGTACATGGCCGTACCATATCAGTTGTCTTTTAGTGATGTAATCCGTTATGCTTCCCTCGATTCCCATTCTTTCTTTTATGATCTCATTTCTTGTATGATCTGTTCTAGATATTTTCATTGATTTTCTTATTGGATCCATTTCCATCCACTTTCCATTTTTGTTTTGTATTTTTCTGTTATGCGACGAGTCTCTATTTAGCGTGCTTTTCACCATTGTTTCATATATGTTAAGTTTAACATTCAATTTTATTTCTCTGCTCCATAAAATACTATTAAGACATCCAAAAACCTTCTTTTCTTTTCCAATCTTTACAGTCTATTCCTGTCTTATCAAATGTGACACCCAAGTATACATACTCATTGCATAGTGAGATTGTTTGTCCATTATTTATTTCTAACTTGATTCGTTTCCAATTGATATGTACTGTGTCTTGTCCACGTTCACTGTTAATCCCCACTTTTGGTATTCTTCCGTTAACTTTCTCATCATATACTCCATATCTTCTTTATTATTAGCTACAATTACTTGGTCATCAGCACACTGTAGTGTGTATATGGTAAATCGGTCGTTAAGTTGTATTCCCATGCCGTGTACTTTCCGTTTCCAGAAAGACAAAAGTCCTGCCGAAGGTCGCAGATAGATTTTTTTCTTTTAAATCTATCAATATACAGCAGTTTATTACTCGCCTGCTCTTGTTCGAGTTTCTCTCGCATTTTGGTAGATGGCGCTTCTTGAAGTTTTCTCACTATAGACGTAGGATGAGAGACAAAACGGCCTAATTAACTTCGCAAGGGTGTCACATTGACCAAGCGGTGTTCTGTCGAATCCCATAAGGACGAAACAGTTAACTGTCAACACTTATTAGGTGTCCATTAGATCTTGTACCCCAGTGAGGATAAGCTTTCGAGCTACCCATGTTAAAATTTGAGAAAAATAAAAACTTCTTTTTATCCGATAAAACTTTTTTAAATATTTATCCTTTGCTGTTTTTGATAGTATTGACATTTAGCTTCATGGGAGGGTAAAGTGCGCCACAGGCGAAATTTTTTGAAAAATGCATTTATTTTTTTAGCAAAAATTAAAAATGAGTTTTATGTCGGCGAACAGGGCCCTGCATCCCTTACTGCCCATGATATCTTGTTATCCAAATATTTTTTTTTTTGGAGTACTGTTATTGATTCAAAATTTAACTCTTCCAAAATTTCTCTGCTAATACTGCTAATAAATGGCAGCAAACATCAAAATATTTTTTATTAGTGGTTTTTGATAGATCTGAAGTGTAAAATTCAATATCTTAAAGAGATTTATAGCGCCGCAGGCGAAATGTTTTTAGAAATGAGATAGAGTTTATGACAAATTTTAAGTAAGTGATGCTGTTAAACTAAAAAAATAGTTATGTGTCTGGGTGAAGGGGGGGCCCTCTGCCCCCCCCCCTGGATCCGCCACTGTTCCTTTTATTGGTTGCTAGTTTATTTTTCCGTTACCAGGACCGGCCCATAAGGCACCGGTACCCCTGGTACTAACACTACTATCCAATAGACGAACTGTAGATGATGTAAACGTAAAATTACGCATTTTTCGTTTTAAAATCAAATGTATATTTAATAAACCAATTGGCAATCTGCAAAAAGGTTGTTGACACATAATATTTTTATGGTTTCTGAAAACGTTTATCCTATTTCGTTGTAAAATGATACAGCGGTGTTACGTTTCTTACGCGTATTAAATTAATCATTAAAAGTAACTTTTTTTAAGTTTATGATAAAAGCTATTAGATAACAAATTCTCTGTTTTGATAAAAATAAGAATAAAACAAATTATTATTGGTTTCATAAAAATTTACACTTATATCCTTCCAATACAATCCTGACTGAAACTATTTAAGCATGAATTATTAAATTAGATTTGTAATACCCATAATCAACGGTATCTTTCAAAATAAAATAAACACGCTAATCCGAACAAATTAGGTTATCTATTTTTTGAAATTGAATGGATTTAAAAAAAAATCAAATGTGAAGGATTAAAAACGTTATTATTAGACTAGTAAGCTTATATAATACAGTCGAACCTCTATAACTCGAACCTGAAGGGACCATATACGTACGTATATGGAAGGGACAACCAAAACTGTTCGAGTTATGTAGAGTTCGAGATAGAAACTCGAGTTAAAGAGGTTTAAATACGTGTAAAAAGTGCAGGGCTACTTAAAAGGTTCGAATTATAGAGAGGTTCGAGTTATAGAGGTTCGCGTTAGAGAGGTTCGACTGTAATATAAGAAAACCGCGTTATATAGTCAAAAATCGTGTCCCGTGGGAAGCTGTGGAAATTTTTTAAAAATTGCCCTAGATCGATTAATAATAGATCACACAATTTCAGGTCACCAGGTGTTTGCTTCCAATTTGAGTGGGAGGGCCTGTGTGATCAGAAATCCATGGTGGCTTTTTTCATGTTTTTTCATGAACTTTGGCTTATAACTCCTGCTAAATTAGTTTTACAGAAAAATGATTAAAACGTTTTTTGTTTGCAAGAGAACATCAATGAATATAATAAAGAAATTAGCTTCATATCTCAAAAACGAACAAAGATAAAGAATTTTTTTTAAATACTAAAAAATGGTATCTTGTTTTAGTCAAAAAAAAATTGAAGAATGAAATTTTAGACTACCCCAAATCGATTGGCTATGGATTCCTTAATTTTAAGTCGCCGGGTGTTTGCTTCAAGTTTGAGTAAGAGGGTATGTGTGATGTGTGACGTCATAAATTTAAGAATGCCATTTTTCCATGTTTTTTTCATAAACTTTTGCTTTTAACTTTTGTCACATCAACTTTACTGAAAAATTGTATGGGTTATGATTTGTTTGCAATAGAACAACAGTTTAATATTTTAAGAGCCAAAAAAGATATTGTAACTTCTTTAAATACTACAAAATTCAACATTGTTCAAGAAAGTTTTAGACAAAGAAGTTTAATGAATGTTTATGGTTTTAGACTACCCTCGATCGATCACTCCTCACTAAGCACAAAATCGTAAAAAACGCTAAATAAATTTTGAAAACAAAAATGATTTTTTTCTAGCACAAATTTGTGTTACATTAAGTCAACTTTTGACATAAAAAAAAATTGAGAAAATCCTAATGAAAATTTCATGTAAAAGCATTACCAAAAATATATTTCTTAATAACGTTAAGAAACCAATATTTAAAAAACAATAATTTTATTAGCATTAAAAATAATATCATCAATATGATAGATCATAGATCCTAGATCTCATTTCTAACGTTGAATTTAAGATATATGAAGCTAATAAATGTTTTGTTTTTTAAACATTAAAAAAAATGATTCTATAGAGGGGCTGCGCATAGTTCCACTACCAGAACGGGCCATCGCCATTTTTAGTTGCTTTTCGCTGCGAGTTCATACGAGTCGGTAGCAGATACGCTTTGTGCAATTTTGGTTAAAATATTTACCTTTTGTAGAAACAAACATGCCAAATTTTAACAGTGGAAAAGAAATGTTTTTCTAACATTGAAAAATAAATGTTTTTTAACAATGAAAAAATATATGTTTTCCAAATACAGTCGAACCTCTCTAACTCAAACCTCTCTATAATTTGAACCTTTTAAGTGGTCCCTGCACTTTTTATATGAATTTTAACCTATTTAACTCGAATTTCTATAAGTCGAACTCTCCATAACTCGAACTGATTTGGTTGTCCCTTGGAGTTCGAGTTATAGAGGTTCGACTGTATAAAGCTAATGTTTAATAATTGTTGTTCTCTTGTAAACAAAAAATGTATTTACAGTTTCTCTGTAAAACTACTTTAGCAAAAGTTGTAAGCGAAACTTTGTAAAAACATGGAAAATGCCGTTATTTTGGATTTATGACGTCATAAAGGCCCTCCTACTCAAATTTGAGGGAAACACCCGGCAACTTTAAATTTAGTGATCCATCACCAATCGACCGAGAGTCGTCTTAAACTTTCTTGATCAATCTTCAAATTTTTTAATTTAAGAAAAAATAATATATTTTTTAATTCTTGAGATACAAAGCTTAAAAGCGACAGTTAAAGTGTTGTTCTTTTGCAAACAAATCATAACCTATACAATTTTTCTGTATAGTTGATGTGGCAAAAGTTAAAAGCAGAAGTTTGTGACAAAAAATTTAACACCGGCCCTCCAACTCAAATTGGAGGCAAACAAGTCTTCTATCCCTAGGGATACCATAAGCAGTGACAGCTGGTGACGTTATAAATTGGGGGGGCAGAAATTTATATTGCATGGAAAACGAGATTAAAAAAACTTACATAAACAATTTTATTTTAGCATTTTACAAACAAGCAGCTACTTGTTGTAGTTTTTAGTTTATTTGTTTATAGATAACGTCTATTCGCCCTTCTTTTACATGCGCAAAATGCTCGGATTAGCACCAGTTTCAGACTAATCTTAGCCCTGTGGAGCAACCACAAAAATCCCACAGAATTTTAAACAGTCTATTAACCTACTAAGTATATGTCTATTTTTTGCCACATTTTCATTATGTTCGGTAATGTTTTGCCTATAGGCACTATTCAATTGGCACCTAGCATCAGTCTTGCCTAGCATAGAAAAGTCTATGTGGTTATTTAAATAAGTAGCACTTACTTTGTGTCTTTAACTTTTCACTAAAGTGCTTGATATCACACATTCCCTTTGCCACTCACGCAGGATCACTTTGTAGATTGTTCATCAAATAAAGCAAAAAAAGCATTTCGTTTTTACAACCGCATAACCAGTTTTCAGCATCGTATATATTTTTATTACTTGCACTAAAATTTTGGTTAATTTTTAGGATTTTTAGGTCCGGTCTATGTGGCCCTAAAGATTTTATTTGTAATTGAAGTTCATATGTCAACGAATTTAAATTTGCAAAGTTAATTATATAATCGACGGTATTTATTTCCATTTTGAAAACCAACAAAAACAATGGACACGCGACCGGCAAGGCATTCAACTACTGACCCTGACGGACCCCAAATCAAAACAAACTCATACGTATTCACTAAGGATAGAACCGGCAACACGCAGAAAGGGCAACGAACGGTTTGGCACGATGAATATGGACGACGTCAACAAAAACAAACATTCATCCCGCCCCCGCGCGAGAACAGCCACCCATACACCGCTGAAAAACGGGTGAAATTGAAATCTTGTCCCGCGCGGTGCTGCCGGCTTGTAATTATTTACTCTAAAAAAGTTTGCCCAGTTAACCATAGACTAAAAAAGAACTAGACATGTCGTAAGGAAATATTTAACTTTTTTTAAATAAATCAATTAAAAATACTGGTTGTTGTCTAGTTTTGGGAGGGCACTGCCCCGTTGCCCTCCCTGTAGCAGCCGCCACTGACCATAAGCCAATACTATTACTGGGCTATACTTTGTTTAAGCGTTTTATAATAATGTTATGTTATATAAATACTTGGGTCTAAAAATTACAGCTGACGGAACACTAGACAAAGCTATAAAAGATAGAAACGTACAAGGAAGAAAAGCAATAACTTTATTAAATGGAATAATTTGGGACCAAAGTATATCAAAACATAACAAAAAGCTTATATATAACACCATTGTAAAAAGTATTATTACATACGGCTCAGAAGTATGGCCAATCAAAGATAGAACAGAAAAAATTCTTTCCGCTACGGAGATGGACTATTGGAGAAGAGCAGCAGGGAAATCAAAAAGAGAAAGAGTTACCAATCAAAGAATAAGAGAAATTATGACAGTGGGTGAACGTACTCTAGTGGATGATATAAGAACAAAACAACTGGTGTGGTACGGACATGTACAAAGAATGGATGATCGAAGACTACCTAAACAAATATTACAATGGAAACCAACTGGCCGAAGAAAACGAGGAAGACCAAGGAGAAGCTGGAGAGAAGGAATAGATAGTGAAATATGAATAAGAGGCCTAGATGATGAATTATGGGCAAACAGAAACGAGTGGAGATTGGGTATCGGAAGACGTAGAACGTTGTGAAACCGATAAATATATATATATATATATATAATAATTGACATTAATTTAGATACTTAAATTGCAAAACGTAATCATGTGTGTCTTAAAAAATATAAACTATAAAAAACTTAAATACCAGTGGAGCTTACCTTGAGTTCTGGTATGTAGTACAATCCCAAATTAAAAATCGAATACATGGTAAATCCGTATAGGTTCAGCGCTAAGAAGTCGAAATTTAGACCAACCACGCTAAAATAATAATAATAAAAATAAATTGAAATATTAACAGTATTAATAATACATAAAAAAACAAATTTTTATTTGTAAAAACTTTTTATACAGTGTTTTTTTTTAAGGTTTTGGGTATTTGTCGTTTGGTTTGGGAAAAATATTTCAAAACTTCGATTTTCTTTGGGAGGAGGTAAAATATTTGTTGCACGCACTCCCTTCGAGGGGTAAACTTTAGCCCTATATTTTAAATAGGGACCCACCCGAATTCCGCCATGAAAATGATTAAAAATTTATTTAAAAACATTGGCTGCATTCGAAGGAGTTAAGAGAAAAGTGGCAGCGTGTTCAACGCTGCTTTGGGTTTTAGTGGGTGACCCATTCAGCGCGTCGCCGTCGCATCGAGTCGGAGTGTGATCCACTGCATTGCACAGGGCTACCAAATTTCATATAAATTAAATATAAATGAAAAAGAAATGCATAAAATAAAAACCAATAAAAATGTTTTAAAAATAAAAAAAAACCTGTTTTTGCAGAAAAATACGGTAGTGTCATGGCTCCGTGGCACTACCTGACGCGCCGCCACTGTCCAAATGTCTAAATTTAACATGGGTCGATCAAATAAAAATTACATACGAAAAAAATAATAAAACAAGAGGTAAGAGTGTTTTCTTATTGCTCTTATAGTAACTTTGGACGTCAACTTTTGGAAATTTTTACACAGTTGGAAACACATTCAAGTAAGGTGTCGCTCGACCCACTTTCCCCATTTAAAATATTGGGGTAAAGTTTACCCCTCGAATTGTCACAAAAATTTCAAGAAGCCAAAAAAAAATTTATATCCTTTTTATTTTTAGTGAATTTCTCACAACTTATACACCAGTATTTACTAAGACCTTAAAAATTTGCATTTTAGACCGGGTTTAATTTAATTAACGACTATACCGACCGGTTTAAGTGTATTTTTTTAATACTAACAGGTCAAATAACTGCAAACTTACATCTGACGAGGTCTACCCGTACTGTAGACCCTTTAGTAAATACTGGTGATAGAGTCTAAACCTGATATAACCTCTCCAGTTAATCCAGCTATAAACAGTTAAACTGTCAAATAGAAAAAAATACTGATTAACTAATTAATAGTTATTTAAACAACAAGGTCTGAAAACGACTCTTTGCACACGATCGAGACAGTTTTGTCGAGGGAGTGTGCAAAAAGGTTTTCAAACGAGTTTTTTACGATCATTATTAATGATTTATTACCTTTTCCTTTTCCAATTAATGTAAAATTGTGGATAAAATGAAATAGACCATGCTGCAAAATATATCCATCCTATCCATGTGGATAAAGTGTCCAACCAACCTAATATGTACACAGTTACTCTTAGGTAGACTTTACTGATGCTGAAAGTTAAATAAAAGTTGCGTAGTATTTAGCTTTTGCGACGTTATTAGTCGTAATAGTTCAAAATTGTCGATTATTTGTAGGAAAAAAATGAGCGCATATCTTGGTAATCTCAATTTTTTTTATACAGGGTGTGTCAAAAATATTATATGTGGATAGAAATGAAGAAAAACCATTTATAAATGTCAATTGAAATTTTAACATTACATATTTCCACGGATTGAGCTAGATTGTAGATTACACGAGGATTACGATTACGTAAGCCGCTCAGCTTTGAGCTAAAAAATCGTCTTAACCCCTGTCAAAGGTTTAGTTAAAGAATTAATTTAAAGAAATAATTTTTCGAAAAATTGTTATTTGATTTTTTAAAAAATTATTTCCAAAAAAAGTGTGTTTGTAGAAATTTTCTTTTAAGGAAAATATTTTATTATTTTTCAGCTTGTATAAAAATTAAAAAGTTTATGTACATTTTTGACAAGTAAAAGTGTCAAATTGTAAATTAAAATATAACACATATTAAAACCCAAATTTTGTAAAATTTTTTGTAAAATTATTTTTTTAAAATAGAATTTCGACACACCTTGTATAAAAATTTTAAGATCAAGAAAGTACGCGCTGATTTTTTTCTTACAAGTCATAAACTAACACTTTTGCTCTATTACTAATAAATTCTTAAAAGCAAAACCCAGAAAAGGCCTTGACACTTTGTACAGGGTGTGACAAATCCGGTAGTTTTTGTGTAAAGATATTAGCTCACGGTATAGATATAACATACACTGTGCTTCTACTTTAAAAGGTAACACCCTGTATAAGCTTTTTGGTAATTCCCTTGGTAATAATTTGTACAAAATTTTCCCAGTTTTTGAAAATGTAATACCTACTCCACTGACTGATTTGTGGTATTCGCAACTATTTCGGTCTTCCCAGCATGTGTGGCAGCTATACTGATATTTATTACTTTTTCAGCAGTGTCTAGCGAAATTATTGAAGGATCTATTTTAGCTATATCATTATGCTGTACTGTCAAGTTCAGAATACCTGGAACCCGCGTTGAATTGCTGAAAAAATAAAACAATAATTGAATCTCTTTCCATCATCACAAAGGACAAAAAAATCTTCCAAGATTTTAAAGCAAAATAGTATTATAAGAATCCAATTTTATAAAGGGATCACCTATCAAATTTAATAACCGGATATTATCAAAAACGTTATTCATCAAAAGAAGACATGAGCAAAATCGAAGTTTATCATTCGCGGTCAAAAAAGAATTGGTAATAACCGGACAGAAACAGAACTGAAGTTTTATATAACGTCTTTTATCAAAACCGGACAAAATCATAAAACGTGGCTTCGCTTGTGTGTCGTTCACCTAACGAAGAGCGGTTCTGATATTACTATGCAATTGAAGCGTCCTTCACTGCAACTTCTACAGCCCATTTCAAGCAACCAAAGAAGAGCGGAGTGTGTATTGCGAAAATTCACACGCGTTAATATGCAAGCTAATAAGCTTAAATATACTTTTTATTTTTCTAGTTCAATGAATAGAAGCCAAAATAGGGGGGTTACCCTACAAAAGGTCCGGTAGTTCTGAATTTTGGATATGTTGTTAAGCTTAGGAGGGTAGTTAAAAATTTGAGTTTTCGTCACCCCCACCCCTGTGCTCCCTCCGCCATCTTGAAAACACCATAAAAAATTGGCACTTTTTCTAGTTTTTTGCCTTTAATTTTGTTCCAGTACACTAAATCGCAAAAAGAGTTATATGAATTTTTTTAGAGGACATAATTATCTACAATCGGGTGGTACCGTTGTTGTTCTACGGTTAGTAGTAACGGAGCTAGGTAATTTTTAAAAATGACTAAAATCACGTGCTTAGGCAAATTTTCATTTTTTTCCTACTTTATACGGTAATAACTCCGTAACACTTTGTTGTAACGTAAAAGTTCGAATAACATATCTTGTAGAGAGTTTAATTATCTACAAAACACTGTATTTAAGTAATTTTTATAATTATTTTGAAGGGGTGGAAGTAACATTAAACAATGTTGTGCAAGTCAGTACAGCAGTTAAAGATCCGAGTTTATACAATTATCATCACTGTCGACGTTTCGTAAAGGGGGGGGGGATATCAGGCAACAAAGGGGGCTGCTTTAGCCCCTAAGCCTACGCCACTGGATTTATACAAAAGAATTTAAAAAAAAAACGTGCCGTTTAAAGCACTAAATTTTTTGGCAATTTTTTATATTAATGGATGCTTCCGGAGTGTTACCCATAACATTTATTACGTTTTGTAATACATCGTTTAAAAGGAAATTTTATTGTCCACCAAGTAGAAGAGAAAATTTTATCGTAAGAAGCTTAGTTTTGAAGAAAATTGCATAAAATATGTAACAAAATTAATTTGTTTGGTGATTTTAAAAAATTGTTTTAAATTAAGGACCGCACTGGAGCGGTAAATATAAAATATTTTTTAACATGTTATACACCGTTTGAAAGGAAATTTTATTATCTACAATGAAGTAAAAAATACTTTTTTGATAAAGGGCTTGGATTTTAAGAAAATCAAATAAAACCTGTGCAAAAGAAAATTACAAAAAAATAATTAAATGACCCCCATGTACGGACCTCGCTGGCGGGTTCGTTGTAAGTCAAACCCCATCGAGTTGTACACTGATAAAAAGGGAATTTCATTGTCAATAAACTGCAGTATAGCAATTTTTTAAATTCAGCTTATTTTTTAAAAAAATTAGATTAAACTTGTAACAAAAATATTTTAATTTGGTTTAATTTACGGGCGCCTGTGAAGTTATTACCATGAAACCAATCCGACTTTGTTATACACCATTTAAAAGTAAATTTTATTATCTACAATTAAGTATAAAACACATTTTTTGATAAAGGGCTTGGTTTTTAAGAAAATCGAATAAAATATGTAACAGAATTAATTTTTTTGGAGATTTAAAAATAATTGTTTTAAATTTAGCACACCACTGGAGCGGTAAGTGTGAAATATTTTTTACCATGTTACACAACGTTTAAAAGGAAATTTTATTATCTACAATGAAGTAAAAAACAATTTTTTTGATAAAGGACATGGTTTTCAGAAAATAAAATAAAACCTGTGCAAGACATAATTTTAAAAAAAATTAATGCCCCCATTTACTGACGTCGCTGGCGGGTTCGTTGTAAGTCAAACCCCATCGAGTTATACACCGTTGAAAAGAGAATTTTACTGTCAATAAAGTGCATTATAGCATTTTTTAAATTAGGCTTAGTTTTTGAAAAAATTAGATAAAACTTGTAACAAAAATATTTTAATTTGTGATTTTTTAAAATTGGTTAAATTTACGGGCGCCTCTGAATTTATAACCATGAAACCAATCCGTCTTTCTTGTACAGCATTTTAAAGGAAATTTTATTTGCTACAACAATGTATAACACATTTTGTTCTATAAACCTTGGTTTAAAAAAAAAATCGAATAAATCATGGAAAAAACATGGATATTTTTTTACTTTTTTAAATTACTTCAATTAACGGACGCCGCTGAAGAGTTTATAAATACTGGACCCCCATCGAGTTGTACCTTTTTCAAAAGGAAATTTCATTGTCTACAATAAAGTATATTACACATTTTTCTCATAGAAGCGTATTTTTTGAGAAAATTTGAGAAAACCTAAATATGTTAGATTTTGGGGGGTCTGGGGGGGTTTTTGAAGAGGTGGTTAGTTTAAGGAGGTGTTTGACCCCTAAGCTCTCTTACCTTTTTGTACGTCACTAAATTTACACATAAAAATAAAAATAAATAAAAAACGTGCCGTTTAAAGCACTAAATTTAAAAATTGATTATTTTCTAACTTACTTACTTTAAGTTAAAAGTTACTCCCACTCCATTACAATATTTAAAAATACATTTAAAGAATGGATTTTGTAGCTGATAAAATTCTCTACAAGATATGTTCTTAGAACTTTTACCCTAGAACAAAGTATTTCGGAGCTTATGCCGTCTAAAATAGAAAAAATCTGAAAATTTGCCCAAGCACGTGATTTTAGTCATTTTTGGAAATTACCTAGCTCCGTTACTACTGCTCGCAGAATAACCATAGTACCACCCAATTGTAGATAATTATATCCTCTAAAAAATTTCATATAACTCTTTTTGCGATTTAGTGTACTGGAACGAAGTTACAGGCAAAAAACTACAAAAAGTGCCAATTTTTGATGGTTTTTTCAAGATGGCGGAGGAAGCACAGGGGTGGGGGTGCCGAAAACTCAGATTTTTAACTACCCTTTCGACCTTAATAACATATCCAAAATTCAGAACTACCGGACCTTTTGTAGGGTAAAACTCCTCTATTCATTGTACTATTCGTACTTACTTTAAATAAAGCTGAACAGTTGCAGAGGTGTCAACTTTTAAGTACAAATCGTTGGTCGATAGAGTGAGGGTGCTGTAGCAATTTTTAACTAAAAATAAACAAACTTTGATAGAGGTAAAGTAAAGCCAATATGCGATTAATACAATACATCGCGGTGACGAAAGATACCCACTGGTTTGTTTGCGTTGGTTGCTCTTTTACCATTCCAGTGCCGTGACAAAATTTTCGGACAGGAGGCAAAAATTAGATAGAGTTTACAGAGAACCTTTTTTTAATAGAGTTATAAATAAAATTAATCAAAAATATACTATAAATATAAAATAAAAACAAATTAATTTCAAAAAGAATTTGATGAAAACAGTTTTTACTCTATAAAAGTACAAAATACATGACTAAAATAAAGCTTACGAACCTAAAGGAACAAAATTAAAAAAATATTCTTACCTAAGAACAACACAAGTAAATACTGAAGTTGACTAGTAAAAGGAACCTTCATTTTCTGAAAAAAAAAACAAAAGCGCACTTTAATATTTGCAAATGTGACTACTGACAAAGTATTTTGTTTCTCTTGTGTCAGTACGTACGTAGTGATGGTTTTTTTGTTCCAATCAAAAGTCATGTAAGTTTTGTTTATTACACATTTTTGTGTAAGTAAAAGCGGGTAAAATTACAGTAATATAATAATAGTATACAAAATATACCAAATATTAAAACTTACAGTAGGTAGTTTTTACATACAGCCGAACTTTGATAACTCAAAATCTTTGATAAATCGAACCAAACTGTTGGCAATGGCGTTAAGGGTAAGAAATATATGTAATTTTGTCTTGATAACTCAAACTTCGTCGAATATCTTGGTAACTCCAACATTGTATGTGGCGCTAACTTCGATAAGTCGAATATTCTGGGAAATCCCCTAATTACGAATCGTTCTTGTTTGTTTGCATTTGAATGTTATCAAGACGCAATTCAGTGTAACTTGCATTTGATTTGCTATACGTTTAGGGGTTCTGTGTACGGTACTATGTCACAAAAAACTACTTCTTTTCGGCAAAATAAATATGTACATTCATACGTATGTATAAGAACAAAAATTATGTATTCACATGTATTAGAGGTGAACGTTTTTAATATAGACTTGGTTGTATCAGAATTATTGCAAGTATACCATTTTTTCCTTAAAAAAACACGTAAATTTTAATTCACAAAAAATACGAAAACGTATGGTTGTTCGAGTTATAGAAGTTTGACTGTATGTTCGGCAGGAACGTGTGATAAAAGTGTTTATTTTTGTAAATTCACAAGTTTCCTGCCCATTAGCACACTCCACGTTATACCAGTCTTGATTTGTAATAATCTCCGAAACTAAAGCTCCTACAAAGTTTTTGGTTATAACACAAATTTTTGAGAAAAATATGCGCTACCATATTCCGAAAACCGCATATTCATGCAACGCTTTGTTAAAAAGTTAGCATTTTTTAAACTTTTTAACTGTCAAAAAACTGTCATTAACATTAATAAATTTTGACCAAAATCTAATCAGCTCATTGAAGTATCGAATATCTACTATTTTACCTGTAAATTTCATGCAAATCGGTTTAGCGGTTTAGGAGCTATCGTTTCGACACAGAAATAATATACACACACACACACACACACACAGGCATCTCGACGATATTGCTAGGGTAGGTCAAACTACACCCAAATAACACATTTTCGGCGTTAATGATAGCGTAAATAATTATTTTTTTGTTTTTTTGTAATTTTCTGAGAAAAAATGTTACTATAACGTAATTTTATGGCAAATTTACATCTCAGTTAATGTGAATTAGAGATTTATTTTGACAAAATTGATTAAAATTCACAATACAATTTTTTCAGTGTACCCTATTTAGTAAAATATACCGAAAAACGGATTTTAAAACACCCGTATTGTATTCCAACTATTTATTTTTGATTAAGCTACAAAAAAAATATTTTTTTTTACAGATAAGCTTTTTCTTGTTTTTTTTATATTAATTTTAATTACACGAGAATTGAAGGAGTATATAATATACTCGTGGGAAATTGTTCACATGATTAAAAGTTATTAGTCGCGAATCTTGACCTAACTAATTAAAACCGTTGATTGAATAAGTTCATTCAACGTTAAAAACAAACCTTGATTTGAAAACAAATAATTGAAAAAAATTTAAATAGCATTATTTTTTTAAGTAAAATTATTTTTTTTATTCTTTTTTTTAAAATAATTACGGTTTTAATTTAAGATCAATAGTTTTTTACTAAACTGTTAAGTGTACTAAATAAACTCACCTAATATCTATGTATTTGAAAAACAAAAAGGTAATTTCGCAAAATAGCCAATTAACTAATATTTTTAATTTTGTGTTTATCAGTATTCTGTTTGCAATTTATTTTGTTATCGGGTTGTACAAATCATTAATATTAGAATGGCGTTCAGTCCTACGGCGCAAATGTCAACATTAGGTACCTACCTTATTTTTCTCATAAAAAGTTTAGGAGATAAAATAAGAAACTTGAAAAAATTTAGTAGAGCTTCATTTGGGGCTATACTTTTGTGCTCATAAACATTTTTTTTTTAATTTAGAAATACCATAATATATATATTTTATGGCCAGTAGAGGAAAACCCATTAGAGGGAATATTTTTATATTAATCTATTATTTTGACGAAACGGGACAAGCCCCCGGCATCATATTTCTTCGAAAAATTTTCCTATTAAACTCGATTAAAACAAAATAGGAAGTTTTTCCTTCCAGTAGAGTGAAACATACTAAACGTAAAACCGAACCGAACCTATCTATTTGAAAAACAAAAAGGTACTTTCGCAAAATAGCCAATTAACTAATATTTTTAATTTTGTGTTTATCAGTGTTCTGTTTGCCATTTATTTTGTTATCGGGTTGTACAAATCATTAATATTAAAATGGCGTTCAGTCCTACGGCGCAAATGTCAACATATTAGGTACCTACCTTATTTTTGGAATAAAAAGTTTACGATATAAAATAAGAAAATTCAAAAAAAATTAGTGGAGCTTCATTTAGGGCTATACTTTATTGCTCATAAACATTTTTTTTAAAATTTAGAAATACCATAATATACCGGGTGGGCCAAAAAAACCGGACAATTTTTATTTCATTATAAGTTTTAAACTATACAATCGATTTTAATGGGACAAACTGCACTTGATAGAGAATTAATCAGAGTTTTTCCGAAATATATTTTTTTGTCCGCCATCTCAAAATCCAAGATGGCGCACGAAATGAAAATGTACCCTTCAAATATGCTCGTTAATTCTTGTGTTGCGAACATGTTTTAATTATTTTTTTTTTAAATTAGTGAAAAAGCTGCGTTCTTGCCACGCACAATTAGGTATGAATCAGCAAAATCGGTTCAGTAGTTCTAAAAAAATATTTTTGTTTCAACCATTGTTTTGCATATTATAAGATTGCCTTGCCAATCATGTCTGCGTTTATTGCCCTTTAAATTCATTACTGCTAAACAGATTTTGATGAAAGAAAAAACTTCTTGCTGAGAATTGATTGCTTTTTAATCATGATCAAAATTTATCGCGATCTTAAAGTTTAAGATGGCGGACGGAATCATACTTGATTCTTCAAAATGGCGTGTTTATTCTTATTTTCCGAAAATGTTTTTTTTATTTTTTAGAATATCACTACTTTTCTACTCACCGAACGACCTACAAATTAGTAAAATCGGTGTGGTGGTTCTCAAAAAATCTATTTTTGTTTCAACCATTGTTTTACAGATCCTACGATTGCATTGCCAATCCTGTCTGCAGTAATTTCCTTAAACGAACATCTTTGAAGGGAGCAATTTAATTTCGTGCGTCATCTTGGATTTTCAGATAGCAGACAAAAAAATATATTTATTCAAAACTCTGATTAATTCTCTGTCAAGTGCAGTTTGTCCCATTAAAATCCATGGTATATTTCAAAAGTTGTCCGGTTTTTTTGGCCCACCCCAGTGGCGTATATAGAAAAATGTTTCGGGGGAGGGGGGCCGAGACAGTTTAGACAGTTTCGGGGGGGCCCAAGACCTCATGAGGCCGTATTTTATGCTATTTTATGTTTTACAAACACAACTTTTTCTGTGTTTGTAAAATGAATCCGCCACAAACATATAGATTTTATTTTATGTTTGTATTCATGAAATATGTAGAAAATATTTAAAAAAATCTTAGCTTCGGGGGGGGGCCCGGGAAGCTAATTCGGTTCAGTTTGGTTCAGTTCGGTTCGGTTTGGTTCGGTGCGGTTCGGTTCGGATGCGCACCATCTAGGATCCTGGAAAAGAAGTCAGGGAAGTTTTTTTTTGAAAAAATTTGTTAGAAAGGTTCGGTTTGGATTGGTTTGAATCGATTCGGTTTGGTTTGATTCGGTATTTTGATACATCGCTATTTTGATACATCGCTATTTTGATACATCGCTATTTTGATACATCGCTATTTTGATACATCGCTATTTTGATTATCGCTATTTTGATTGTCGCTATTTTGATACATCGCTATTTTGATTGTCGCTATTTTGATACATCGCTATTTTGATATGTCGCTGTTCTGTTACAAACGATATTTTGATACATCGCTATTTTGATAGTCGCTGTTTCATTACATCGCTATTTTGATAGTCGCTATTTCATTACTCGCTATTTCGTACGTCGCTATTTTGTACATCGCTATTTCGTTCCAGAGCCATATATGGCCACAGTACAGGGAAATTCATTAGAGGGAATAGTTTTATATTAATCTATTATTTTGACGAAACGGTACAAGCACTTGGCATCATTTTTCTCCAAAAAAAAAATTTCTATTAAACTCAATTAAAACAAAATAAGTTTTTCCTTCAGGGACACATACTAAAGGTATATATAAAAAAAAAACTTGAGCATATCACGTGACTTATCACAGGCACATATACAATATTGGTAAAAGCTACGCTATCCTATAGACAGTAACCATAGTATAGCCCGCTTATAAAGAGAGAAATTAATTTTTCAGGGTTAAGATGATAGTAAAAGCACAAGTCCGCCCCTGAACCCCCGTAAGCTACGCCTGCTTCTACCGCATCAAGTCACGAGTATCATTATCCCAGTCACTTTTGTTGTGAAATGTTACCCATCACAATAGAAATTCTCCTTCTCAAATACCAAATTGCAAATATTGCAAGGACCTAAAATTATAAACAACAAGTGAAATTAAAGAAAGAAAAATAAGAAAAAAGCTTTCTGTCTTCGGCCGGGACTCGAACCCGGAATCTCTTGCTCTGTACGCAAACGCTCTAAACATTGAACCACCGAAGACCATACATAAATTTTCGGAAAACTTTCATCTATGCAGGTGTGCGGTATCTCAATACAAGAACGAGAAATTCTTAGAGTATTAACTCGACCCAGTCATCCAACTGATCTCTATAATTCTTCCTTCCCACTGTCAAAGGTATGAAAACTCAAATTAGACGTAAAGTATCAACGTCTAAAAACATAAGATCACCTTTTCGTATGTTAAAATTTCTGATCGCAATGGGCCAATATAATTCTCAAAGAGCAAATTGCAAATAATGCAAGGACCTAAAACATACATTTTTGGAAAACTTCCATCTATGCAGCTGTGTGGTGTCTCAATACAAGAACGAGAAACTCTCAGGGTATTAAATCGATCAAGTCATCCAACTACGGAGGTCGGGATTGCCTAAGGTCGTTGTAAACCCTTATGTTCCTATTTTTATTTAAACACCTACTGCTTTTCAGAAAAATTCAGTAAATGACATTTTTCCGAATCTTAATTTATGGTGCGGTTTTTTCACATCCCTATAGCTACACCAAACTGAAACTCCGTGCTTTTATTGATAAGCTGAATAGTTTTTGAAATATGAATTTTCAAAGTTTGGTCTTATGGGATTCCCTACCCTAATATTCACTAAATGACATTTTTTTGAATCTTAACTCAGGGTGTGGTTTTTTCGCATCTCTATGGTCCCACCATAATGCAACTCGGTGCTTTTGTTGATAAACTGTATAGTTTTTGAAGTATGAATTTTCAAAGTTTGGCCATTTTGGTCCTATAGGATTTCCTACCCTGAAATTCGCTAAATGACGTTTTTTCGAATCTTAACTCAGGGTGTGGTTTTTTCGTATCTCTATGGCCCCACTATACAGCAACTTGATGCTTTTGTTGATAAGCTGAATAGTTTTTGAAATATGAATTTTCAAAGTTTGGTCTTATGGGATTCCCTACACTAAAATTCACTAAATGACATTTTTTCGAATCTTAACTCAGGGTGTGGTTTTTTCGCATCTCTATGGCCCCACCATAATGGAACTCGGTGCTTTTGTTGATAAACTGTATAGTTTTTGAAATATGAATTTTCAAAGTTTGGCCATTTTGGTCCTATAGGATTCCCTACCGTGAAATTCGCTAAATGACGTTTTTTCGAATCTTAACTCAGGGTGTGGGTTTTTTGTGTCTCTATGGCCCCACTATACTGCAACTTGATGCTTTTGTTGATAAGCTGAATAGTTTTTGAAATATGAATTTTCAAAGTTTGGTCTTATGGGATTCCCTACCCCACTGGCGTATATATAAGGGGGCCTGGGGGGCCCGGGCCCCCCCCCGAAGCTAAGATTTTTTTAGATATTTTCGACATATTTCATAAAGACAAACATAAAATAGCCCTCATGGGGTCTCGCCCCCCCCCCCCCCCAAAACTGCCTCGGGCCCACCCCGAAACTTTTTTCTATATACGCCACTGCCCTACCCTAATATTCACTAAATGACATTTTTTCGAATCTTAACTCAGGATGTGGTTTTTCGCATCTCTATGGCCCCATTATAATGCCACTCGGTGCTTTTGTTGATAAACTGTATAGTTTTTGAAATATGAATTTTCAAAGTTTGGCCATTTTGGTCTTATGGGATTCCCTAACCTAAAATTGATGACATTTTTCAGAATCGTAGCTTAGGGTGTGGTTTTTTGCATCACGATGGCCCCACAAAACGCGGGTCTGGGCATAAATTCAGGGGGGTTCGGTTTGTGTCAAAAATATTTGTGCATTTTTTTTTCTTGGGGGGGTTAATTATCCGTTAAGCCCTTTATTTATAAAGTAAATAGGCAATTTTTTTCACGGGGGGGGGTAATTACCACGTTACCCCCCTTAAATCCGCGCTTGCTTACAGGGTGGGTCAAATTCGAAGTTTTTTTGGGGGTTTTAGGTATGTGTGAAAACCAATTTTTTTTTTTTGATAAACGTGGTTTTGGGTTTAGTATCTATTCGAAATTTAGAAGGGGGGGTTATTTACGTCTGTATTGTTTATCAGTCTACATATAGTACGAGTATTAATTGATAAACAGATCATACTCCTGATTACGTGATTTTACAAAATGATAAATGTACTTTTGACGATTTAGTGAATGGTAAACTACTATTGTTTTTGCTCTTTTTTATAATTTTTTTGTGGTGATAATAAAATTTGAAGCACCTATTGTTTAGAAAATGATGTGACGAATATAACTTCTGGTTTTTCAGTATAGGTAGTGCTGACGTACCCAAAAAGTACAACCACATGGCTTATCAAAAGTAATTAAAATGTATTAATAATTACAAAAATATATCCTAATTGGACGGTTTAGATCCTTTCGAAATACCAAAAAATAGTTCTGTATGTATATGTAAACAATTGAAATTATAAAATGCTCAATAAACACTTAGGAACTACTAACTTCATCTGACCTGACCTGACCCCAAGCACAGAGAGACATAACCTCAGACTAACAAACAAGTTTATTAATCTAAGGACATAACACAGAGACATCTAAGTTATTTCACCTTGATCTAATTTGACATTTATTCAGCATTCAATTTTTAAATTTAAACAAAGATTATTATAAACATCTTGAAGTGCCTTTTAAAAATTATTTATAATTACCTAGTTTTTTTCTGGTAATGTCTGACCTTCTGGAAAAAAATATTTAACAGTGTTAAAATTAAAACATATGTTCCATTGCATCCTTTATTGACAGTGTGTTACATTTTTTTGTATTGTCTAACCATCTGAAATAAAAAAAAATATTACATATGGTTAAAGTGGACAAGCCGGGGTTAAAATGTGTACATAAACAACCCCTGCATACCCCAAATAATATGCCTATGTGTTGCAATAAAAAAACGTAAATAAAGATTAATAAAAAACATCAGAACTACATTAAGACACCAACAAAACAAAAGTTCTATTCTATCCCCGTGTCCAGTTTATTCCCGGTCTGCCCTACATATTTAACGTGGTGTGTCAACGTGTATGACACATCATATCAACATTTTGATGCCATGTCTTTGTGCTATTTGATGTTTGTGAGTATAATGAAATTAATATAACAATTAATTCTAAATAAAATGCTATATCATGTTTGCAACATTTCAAAATTCTGAAGCAATAAGGTGCAATATTTCTGAAAAAAATTATTAATTGATACTTATAATTAGGTACTTAAAGATATTAAAGAAATATGTTAAAATCTGTAACCTTGATGTGTAACTTGACCTATAGATGTATCGTAATATGAGTAAAAAATTGTTGTAAATTAAATAATGATTTTTAAAATTTTAATTGCTGAGAATCGTCCTATTATTATCACTATACAGGGTACTAGTTCGTGCAAGATTCGGGAAAATCCACTTTCTAGAAGCATTTTATATTACTTTTTGGCAATTCCCTCTATTTTGACCCCGCTGAATCCGAATATCCCTGTTGCCAACTCGAAATATTGACAGGGGCTGAGATATTCAAGATAGCGGCCAAAATGGCGGCGGAATTTTAAATTGCCGCTGGAAAGCCCAAATTGTCACAGGTTTACATTCAAAATATATATTTGTATAATTAAAAAATAATAACATATTATTTTTTTTTAAATGGCTGCAAAAACCTCCAAAAACCCCCCCAGACCCCCCAAAATCTGAAAGTTTGAGGTTTTTTCAAGTTATCTTAAAAACTAAGCTTCTAAGATCAAAATGTATAATATACTTTATTGTAGATAATAAAATTCCCTTTTCAACATGGTATAACTTAATAAAGTTAGACTAATAACAAGCTCTCCAGCGGCGTCCGTTAATTGAAGTAATTAAAAAAAGTTGAAAAAATAATAAATATGTTTTTTCCAAGATTTATTTAATTTTTTTTTAAAACTAATATCTACAGAAAACCATGTATTACATTTTGGTATACTCAATAAAATTTCCTTCAAAATGACGTATAACATGATTAAATCGGTTTTAGAAATAAAACTTTAGGGGCATCCGTAAATTAAATTAATTTTGAAAAAACAGAAAATATACCATTTTTGTTACATGTTTTATCTAATTTTCTCAAAAACTAAGCTTAACATGAAAAAACTTGTTCTACACTTTTTTGTAGACAGGGAAATTCCCTTTTTAAAAATGTGAAGTTCGGTGGGGTTTGACTTATAGCAAACTTTCCAGCGACGTCCGTCAATGGAGGTGATTTAAACAAATCATTAAAAAAAACATGTTTTTCATACGTTTTATTCAATTTTCTTAAAAACCAAGCTCTTTATTAAAAAATGTGTTCTATACTTCGTCATAGCCAATAAAATTTCCTTTCAAACGATGTATAACAAAGTGGAAGTTATTTTATAGATACCGCTCCAATGGTGTTCTTAATTTAAAGAAATTATTTAAGATCAATCCAAACTAATGAATTTTGTGTCTTATTAGCTTTTCAGTATTCGTTCGATCGCAGTTCAGTACGGTTATATTGCATCGTACCTGCATGATAGTGCTAACGAGGTCAAAGTCGGAGTTTGTTTTGTTTACAAAAAACCTCGCGCGCGAGATACCTGTGTTGAGAATCTATATACAATGTGTATTATAAATAATATATCATGTTTAAAAGCAAAAAAAGTGTACCATCACCTGTGAAACTTGTTTTAAAAATTAGCGAAAAGCCCAGACAAAATCAAGAAAAAATGGATAATGCCGAATTATATCAGGATAGCCATGCTAGAACACAAAATGAAGAAGTTTTATATAGCGAATGGAAAAAATCCCAAAACGAAAAAAATTCACTTAGTGTGCAAGTGGATTATCTCCGAAGTCAACTGGAAAGTATGCAAAGAAAATTTGCAGATTTAGAGACAAAAGTCACTAAAAAAGAAGAGTCTGACATGGACTACATTACTGATGAGGACGATCTGGCAAGAGAAACTGAGTGGATCAGACAAAAAGGAAAAGGTTGGAAAAAACGTCGAATGGATACTTCACTCTCACCACCACAACAAAGCTCGGGCACTGGAGAGCCCTCCAATAAAACACAAAATGAAGAACCCCCAACTAAGGTTAAAAAAGCTCCATTACCTCCACCGATTATGGTAAATGGCGTAAATAATTTTAATGATATTTATGAAAAGTTAAATATCATACAAGGAGTTAAAATAAAAGTTTTAAATAACGAAAATATTAAAATAAATGTACAAGACGCAGACAGCTATCGGCTGGTTACTAAAATGCTTAATGAAATAAAGCATCAATGGCACTCATACGAAAACAAACAAATAAGGCCAATTAGAGTAATAGCGAATAGGCTACACTTCTCATGTGACCCACAAAAAATTGTAGCTGATCTACAAAAAACAGGTTTTAAGGCACTGGAGGCCAGCAACAAACTTAAATGGAGAACAAGACAACCTCTTAACATGTTTATGCTCACATTTAGCCACGATGAAGATATCAACAAAATTTTTGAAATTTCCAGTATCCTTGGGATTGAAGTGGAAATAAAAGCACTAAAAACCTCAAAGTTAGTCCCTCAATGCAAAAGATGCCAATCTTATGGACACACGCAAAAATATTGCGCTAAAGAACCACGTTGCGTAAAATGCACGGGGAAACATCTTACTGTAGAATGCCCCAAACCAAAAGAATCTGAGCCAAAATGCATCCACTGTGGAGGCAAGCATCCTGCTAACTACAGAGGATGCCTTGTTGCTAAGGAAATACAAAAATTGAAAAATAAACCTAAGAAACCGAATCTCATACCAAACGTGAGTACAAATAGACAAAACCAACAGACAAGAAACACAGTCACACAAAACTCTGTGATAAGGACATACAGCCAAGTAGCAGCAACAGCTACTATACCTGATATTAATATCAGTAGTCAAAATACTATGGAGCAAACACTACAATTAATTTTGGAGAAATTGAACAAACTTGATGAGCGATTAACTAAACTAGAAAGTAGCAATAACGGAGCTACCAATATGCCTCAAAATGGTCAGTAATCTTAGAATCCTAGCTTGGAATGCCAATGGTCTCTTGCAACATCAGCAAGACTTGCAAGTTATTCTAGACATAGAAAAAATTGACGTCTGTCTTGTGTCAGAAACGCATTTCACTAACCAGTCTCACATTAAATTTAAAGGTTATAAAGTGTATCATACAACTCACCCTAGCAATACTGCACATGGGGGAAGTGCTGTAATAATTAAAGAAAATATATCACACTATGAGGAGATGGGATATAAAACCATAGAGATTCAAGCTACATTAGTAAGTGTAAAAACCAAAACATATACATTAGTCATAAGTGCTGTCTACATACCACCAAGGCACTTACTAAAGAAAAATCAATATCTTAATTTTCTCAGAAAATTAGGAAACCGTTTTATAATTGGAGGTGACTTTAATGCAAAAAATACCTACTGGGGATCTAGACTGACGAACTCTAAAGGAAAAGAACTTTTGCAAGCTATTAGTGAATATCAATGTGAGCCGATATCAACTGGTAAGCCCACATACTATCCAACAGATCCAGGAAAAATTCCAGATCTAATTGATTTTTTTATAGTAAAAAATATATCTTTAAGTTTTGTAGATATAGAAGAAAGTTTTGATTTACACTCAGATCATTCACCTATTATTCTAACTCTTAGTAAAAACATAATAAAGAAAGAAGCAAATATCTCACTAGTTAATAAACTGACTGACTGGATTAGTTTTAAACAAAGTCTGTCAGAAAAAATAAACCTATCAGTACCATTGCAAACGCCAGAACAAATCGATAAAGAAGTTGATTATTTTGTTACAAATATTCAACAAGCAGCTTGGGAAAACAGTCCAAAACCAAAGAGAATTTTTAAGGGAAAAAACTATCCAAAGGAAATTAGAGACCTTATATTGGAAAAAAGGAAACTAAGAAGAAAGTGGCAACAAAGCCGTGATCCTCGGGACAAAACCAATCTCAACAACATGACGCAGCGCATTAGGCGAGAAATTCTAGTAATAAAAAATGAATCTATTAACCATTTTCTTAATGAACTTACAGATGATAAAAATACCGACTATTCCCTTTGGAAAGCAACCAAAGATTTTAAAAGACCAATTATCCAAATTCCACCCATACGAAAATCTAACAACCAGTGGGCAAGGAGTAACGAAGAAAAAGCAGATATTTTTGCAAGTCATTTAGAAAAAACATTTCAGCCCCACGAAGCACCAGATGAACACTATCATTTAAATGAACCCCATCAAATCGAGGACCATATTAAGCTTACATCACCAAAAGAAATATTAACAGAAATCAAAAATATTAATTCGAAAAAAGCCCCAGGGTATGATCTTATTAACGGGGTAGTCATAAAACAACTCCCCAGAAAAGCTATCGTAAAACTATGCAACCTAATTAATGCGTCTTTTAGGCTTAGGTACGTACCTAAACTGTGGAAAGTTGCAGAAGTTATCATGATTCCAAAACCGGGAAAACCACTCCATGACGTGTCATGTTACAGGCCAATATCTTTGCTGCCAATTATATCCAAGCTCTATGAAAAATTATTGCTTAAAAGAATAAAACCCATCATAGAAAGACAAGAAATTATTCCATCTCATCAATTTGGTTTTCGAGACAAGCATTCCACGATAGATCAAGTACACAGAATTACTAATATAATAGAAAAAGCACTAGAAGAGGGAAAGGTTTGTTCTGCAGTTTTTCTAGATGTAGCACAAGCATTTGACAAAGTGTGGCATGAAGGCCTTAATTTTAAACTAAAAAGGTTTCTGCCAAAACAGTATTCGGATATTTTGGAATCATACATATCTGATAGACATTTTAGAGTAAAACAGGAAGACTCATACTCAAATTTAAGAGAAATTCAAGCAGGCGTGCCCCAGGGTAGCGTACTAGGCCCTTATCTATACTTATTATTCACTTGTGATATCCCAAAGCCAGAAAATTGTCACTTAGCAACATTTGCCGATGATACTGGTTTATTGACGGTAGAAAAATCTATTGAAAAATGCATAGAGAAACTTCAGGATGCAGTCACCCAAATTCACAGTTGGACCACAAAGTGGCGAATAAAATTAAATGAAACCAAATCAATTCATGTTGCTTTTACAAACAAAAATATAAATCACATACAAATAACAATTAACAACATTCCAGTACCATATTCGAATCAGGCAAAATATCTAGGTATGACACTTGATACCAAATTGCGCTGGAAAGCACATGTTAAGAAAAAAAAAGAAGAACTTGAGATAAGGTATAGAAAAATGAACTGGCTAATTGGAAGGAAGTCCAATTTAACAATTCATAATAAGTTACTGCTTTATAGACAAATACTGAAACCAGTATGGACATATGGTATTCAACTATGGGGTTGTGCTAAAGAGAGTAACATTCTAGTTGTACAGAGATTTCAAAATAAAGTATTAAGAAACATTGTGAATGCACCTTGGTACGTTCGAAATAGTGACCTTCATCGAGATCTAAAAATCGAAACTGTAGCAGAGACTATAAAAAAGTACGCAAAAAGCCATGAAGATAGACTCCATCGGCATGTGAATGTGGAAGCAATTCAGCTTCTAGACAATACTATGCTAATTCGACGACTAAAAAGAGTGAAGCCGTTTGAGCTAGTAAACTAAGTGAATTACACATAAAACAAAATAATGCTATAAACACAACACAATTGTGAGTTACAGACTAAACAAAGCGGGGAGAACTGTTGAGTGAACCCTAAGTTTAAATCTGACTTTTCTAGTAAATTAAGTTAAAACAAAATTGCTAATTAGTCTTACTGACTAGATTGTAATAAAAAAAACACAGTGTGTTTGACAAATAAAAAAAAAAATTAGCTTTTCGGTGGATAATAAAGAGCGGCGGATAAAAGGTCGAAAGTACAATAGGTCGAAAAAATAAGGTCGAAATTACAAAAGGTCGAAAGTACAAAAGGTCGAAAGTACAAAAGATCAAAAAACAAAAGGTCGAAAGTTCAAAAGGTCGAAAGTACAAAAGGTCGAAAGTACAAAAGATCGAAAGTACAAAAGATCGAAAGTACGGCCGCGGGTCCACATCGACTGGACAGGTCAATTCGACTTGATACGGTAAATTTGTATTTTTAATATTTTGTTTTGTAGATTTTTTTTCGACCTTTTGTACTTTCGACCTTTTATGGCTTCGGCGGCGGGCCCGATGATAAAATGTCCTTTTAAACAGTGTGTCACAAAATGTGACCCATAGTATAGAAATCTCTCCAGGGGCGTCCGTAAATTGCAAAAGTATAAGGAAAAAAAATATCAAACTCTTCCTAACAGGTTGACAGGTTGGTTCTTGATCCCAATGAGTACCTAATTATGATTATGCCCCCCCCCCCCCCCAAACCGTTGCATAAGATTCACCACTTTATTTTTAGTTCCATATGCTTAAAAAAATAACCAAAAACACCTGTGTCAAAGTTACTACTGTTACTTTCTGCACAAAAATATTGCTTAGGGGGGGCCATAGCCGCTATGCCCCCTTCCTTTATAACCACCGGTGATTTTTTGCTTCAAAGAACTTATTTAGACAAATCAAAATATCTAATCTAATCAAAAAACAGTTTATTTTAATTTGGAAACATTTTATTTTAGTAAGTATAAATTACGAACCTTTTTGAAGTATTTATCATAACATTAACCTCACTTTGTAATATATCATTTAAAAAGAAATTGTCTTATCCTCAAAAATATAGGAAAGATATTTAAATATGCAAGGGAAACTGATTATTTCAGTTATTTTTGAAAATAAGTTTATATTAGTACGCCCCTGAAGCCTTAAATATGGCAACAACCCGACATTTTAATAAAGTTTTTAAAAGAAAATGTTATGTTCTACAATAAAGTATACTACATATTTTTTCCTAAAAAGTGTAGTTTTTGAGAACATTTTGAAAAACCTATAATAAACATGTTTTTTCTAAATAATCCCAATTTGCGTACGCCACTGAAGAGCTACTTGCATTGGACAGGACCTTATTGACCGATACATCGTTGGAGAGCAAATTTTATTCTCCACAAAAAACTGTTCTTTGCATTTTTTGATAAAAAGGTTAGTTTTCGAGAAAATTGCACAAACCTGAAAAAAAACAGATTTTTGGAGGTTTGGGAGGGATTTTCTCCGTCCCTGTCGATTTTTCGAGTTGGCAACAGAGATATTCGGATTCAGCGGGGTCAAATTAGGGGGAAATGGTCTTTTGCCAAAAAGTAATATGATTTGCTTCTAGACCGAAAACGGAAAGCCTTTTAAAATAATATACTCTGACTATACGTTCCCTGTACCCTGATTATTATTTTATTGTTATCAGCGCGTGGTTTAAAACTTTGAGGGTTACACCCAAAAAAAATTGCGCACAGGCGAAATTTTTTTTTGAGTGCGCAATTTTTTTTATTGCCTCTATCAACTTTTTGGGTCATTATATCATATAATTTATTTTTTTAAATAAATAATAAATGTATTCCCACTAAGCACAAAATCGTAAAAAACGTTAAATAAATGTTGAAAAAAAAATTTTCTAACACAAATCTGTGTTAAAATTAAGTCTTTTGACTTTAAAAAAACATGTTTGCCGTTTTAAATGTCTTAGATGACTGGCCTACATCGCCATTTTTAGTAGTTGCGTTTCGCTGCGAGTTGATACGAGTCGGTGGCAGATACGCTTTGTGTAATTTTGGTTAAAATATTTGCCTTTTGTAGAAACAAACATGGCAAATTAAAAGCACAACTATTAATATTGAGAGTGAATACATATTTGGATCGGAATATTTCTCCTGTTGTGTGGATAAGATGGTATAGTTACAACACATGTGTATGCAGTGATCTAAATGAAGCACCACGAAAGGTAAGAAAGTAAACAAAAGAAAAAAAATGGTTTTGTATGAAATATCGCATACCTAACGTTATAGGTAATCAGACAGGGAATGCGACTATTCACCGCGGACGATTAGCCGCCGGACCTTAAGCCGTGCATTCATTTGAGGCAGAATTCGCAAGCCTCGCAACGGGACCAAACGAATGCTTTGCATTCATGCTAAAGTGGATACGCGCCTTGAAATTGTTTACCTTGTATTTACTTTGGCCTCGTAGCGAGGCACTTACTACAAAATTATTGTTTACATAGAACTTAAAATTTTATTTTCAGAAGCAACGGATTTGAATTTCCTTTACTGAGTGTCGAGTTCACGAGAACCTCATCGGACAGTTGCTGCCCTGCGTTTCCAAAATAGAAGAATTTTATTTACTTTATTTATGTTACCTTATCTTTAGAGATATTTGAAAAAAAAATATATTTTTTCATTGTTAAAAAAACATTTATTTTTCAATGTTAGAAAAACATTTCTTTTTCACTATGAATATGACGTTAGAACTAACATCCAACCTAATGTTATGTTTTTAAATTAAACATTATTTTGACGATATTAAAATGTTTTTGTTTAGTGGGTTATACCTCGTTCTTGTATATCACAAACACGTTTTGTATTGAACATGAAGGCGTCTGTCTTTTTTTGAAATACATTATTTAATTATAACCAATTAATTGAACTTTAAAATATCTTGAATCAATTTTTTCTCAATATATAACGTTCCGAGGCAGTTAATCTATTTTCATCCATTGTGATAAAGAAGAAAATTTAATTGTCTTTAAATATTGCACGCTAATGTTATCAGAATTAGAAACTACGAAATCGTCGAAATGAAATCAAACCGCCCAACCCATAACGCCAAGTTGTCTAAGCGCACACATTTAAAGTGCACATGAGGTGCTGTAACAGGCAACGCTAACCGTGGACGCGGAGGGCTTCGCGAGGGTTCGGGCGGCATTGATACTCGCAATTTCTGCATAATAGCACAGCCGAAGGAAGGCCCAGATTCTATGTACTGTAAAATTCTATAGAGCCTCTCTTTCTATATGTCGTAATTAGAATGCGACATAACATCTACAGTGCATAGAATTTGGTTCCAGTAATTCGAAGTAAACATATAGAGATCATAGCGCATCAACCATCCACTGCATTCTGGTTTGAACACGAATACAAGCACATACATACCGGCTATTAATTTCTAGTTCATTTTCAAGTCTTTGGTGAATTCCTTTTGGGGTTTATTGATACTTTATGATGAAATTATTAATCATAACAAAAACATTTCATATAAAAAAAAGCCAAGTACGCGAAAATGGCATTCCGTAAAAAGAATTGAGATAAAAGTAAAGCCAAGTTCTCCAATACAAATTTCAAAATGAAAGGTTCTTACTAGTTTGGAAATGTTTTTTTTTAAAACTTTGCTATTACAGCCAAACTTCTTTATATTCAATTTAGCACTGTGCCTAAGAGTCATTTACAGCCGTAATAGCCAAGTTTAGAAAAATATTTCCAAACTAGTAAGAACCTTTCATTTTGAAATTTGTATTGGAGAACTTGGCTTTTCAAGAAAAGATGGTTACAGCGCGCGAACTTGGCGAGGCACTGCCGTGCCCTCAGATTAAAGAATGATCAAATTTTAATATTCTTTTAAGTAGAATTTGGAAGTGCACGTGCACACTTATGGAGGAACCGCCACTGATAGTTATTTACCTTTAACACATGCCTAAACTTAATAGTTTACAGCACCCGCCGTCAATGGTAATAAATTATTACCAAATAAAGGCACTTTCTGCTTATGTTAGGTACCATATTTTACACATTTCCTTTCAAAACATAAAAAAACTTTGAATTTTTTTTACATAAATACCGAATTATACACAGTTTTTTAATGGTTCGGTGACAAACATAATAATTTTAAAATGTAGATAATGATTTGACATGATTTTTGTATTTTTTAAAAATTTGAGTTTTTAAATGAAATATTTAATTTACTTAAATACCTAGAAATAATATTTGATGTTTTTTTTCTCTTTGTTATGTTCGTAACTGATTTCAACGGAAAACTGTCAGAATTATGCCCAGCACTATTACTGCCCTTATAGCACAAATCAAAACAACGTTAAAAACACACTTTTTTAAGTTTAATAGGTCGCTTTTTAACGTTATTTTTAAAATTATGTTATTTCGGTGTGATTTTAACGTGGTTTTAAAAATAATGTTAAAAAGCGACCTATTAAACTTAAAAAAGTGTGTGTGTTAATATATTAAACTTAAAAAAGTGTGTGTATTAATATAATATAACTCATTTGTCCAAGCCGCGTTAAGGTCTAGCATTATTTAAATAAAGTTTTTGCCTTATTACTGCTAGCCTTATTTTGTAATTTTTGTCTTTAATAATCAAGTCCCCACATAGCGCAATCACGTGTTTAACACGTAAAAAAGGCGTGAAAAAAAAAACGTAAAAGCTGCTAGAAAAAAACGTTTATTTCATATATGAAAACAAGCTTAATAGGTCATTCATTAACGTTATAAAAAATAACGTTACTAAAAACTGCGTTGTAATAACGCCATTATAAAATTAAAACAGCACTGTTTTTACGTTAGTTTCAAGTGATTTTTACGTTAAAATCACATTAGATTCACGCCTTTTCTACACAAATTTTAAAACGCGACTTGCATGGCTTTTCTACTGAATATTTTTGAGATTTTACTAGCAGCAGCGCCACCTATTGTCGGGATTTTTCACTTTCACGAAATCTATCAGGCAGTGCTTTGGGCCTCTAAACTCCAAAAACCTTTTAAGGACCTGATCCCTGATCCTTCACGATCACGACGCATCTGTTATTAACCTGATAAAGACACATTAATATTCTGTGAAAGGGTTTACTGTTAAAAAATCTTGTTTAGCTTTAAAAAAAACATAATGTATATAGATAGATATATAGATATTTTGTCTTGCCTTGAGCGCCATCTTTAAAATTGTCTTGAAGTGTTGTAGTCTTAAACTAGTAAACTTTTATAACTTCCTCTCGCGTCTCTTTTGAGTTGAAAATATGTTATTAAAAAAACGTGACCAAAAAAGATGCAGAAAGTTAGTAGGTTTGAGAAATCTTAATCTAGTGGCGTTTTAGAAATGTTTTGGAGGACTTTTCAAGTGTGAATTTGGTACATGAAAATAACGAGGGTAAAAAACACGTATATACACAGCACCAGAAACTTCAGCAAAAAGTACATTTTTATAGCTTGATTTCTCCTTGTTTTTAAGTTATCTTTTAAGCATGTAGATTTAACAAAATAAATATTACATGGTATGAGGTTGTTTTCAAGTAAAAAAAACTTTGTTATTTTCGTTCACGTTAATTTAACGTTGATTTTTGTGCTATTTGGTTATAACCGAACAGAACCGAACCAAAATAAAAATTGTATGAAAATGCGATCTCCAACTATGAAAAAACTAGCTACAGTAAAACTTTCAATATACAGGGTATAACAATAACTTAGGGGCCATAGTGCAGCAGGTGATAGAGGAGGTTATTTCCGAGAAGAATGTTTAAATAGCATGGGGGTCAACACACATCTGTTTTAAGGTATAGTATTTTTAAAGTTAGAGGTGTGGGGGGAAAAGGGTTTTACAAAAAAAGAAAATCTGTCACATCCAGCTGATTACTGATAAAAAAATTACAAGCCATCGAAGAAATAACTTCTTCGATGCCTAAGCCAAATTAGACAAGCTTAATACATTTTTTTGTGAGAAAAGTGTTGTTTTTTTACGTAGTGTGTTTACAGAAAATACAAGTGAAAAACTTTACAAAAACTGTAAAAATCAAGAAAATTTCCTCTTAAGTTAGTCTAATTTGGCTTAGGGTAAGCTAACGTAAGTTAATTTAATTTAATCTAATCTAATGTAATTTATGAGGCTGAACTGACCTTTACGGCGATTTCTCTTATAAACTTTTCTAGTTCTAGTTTTTTAGAAATGTTATAAAAAACTATAGTGAGCTGCTGTCAGAAACATTGCAGATAAAGCCCGACATGGTTCTGACAGTCATGAACTTTTAAAATTGGCCCCAAAACAAAATAAAGTGAATGGATTATAATACCTACTAAGTACTTACCGAATTATTTAAAAAAAATTATTATATTCACACTAACAAAACACCTACAAACATCAATAATTTTACTTGTTATACACTACTACAGTAAGTTTTTAAATGTTTATTTATTTTTACGCAGTCTATAAATAAATAAGTAGGTAAGTCTGACTCGCGACCGCGATCTTTTCTTGTTTTTTGTATATTTTGCTTGTCGACGGTTCGCGAGTCAATCACGGAATAATTTGCTGGATTATAAAGTATCGCCTGGCTTGTCCAACAATGTTTATCAGCACTTCATACTCAAGACTACACATAGTGGGGGGAAATTGTATGAAAATCGGATCTCCAACTATGGAAAAAGTAGTGATATTACATTTGAAAACTTCAACCTGTTGTTCATAAATTTTCCTATACACTTTTCCAGTGTTTATACGATACTAATACTAAAAGAAGTTTTTTCTTTTGTAGCTTTAGGCAAAATTGACAGTACCCTTGACAAGAGGGATAAAGGATTCAAAAATAAAAATATAGGCCGGGAAAACTACTTTGCGGCACTTGTCAAGAACAATATATTTTCTTCCAGTGTGCGAAAATCATAAAAAAGTAAAATTTTAAGAAAAATAAACCGAAACACACACACATCACTCAAACTACTTGAAAAAGAGAGAGTGTTCATTAGTCGTTATTTTGACCCAGTCAAACGCACGCAAGAGGGTTAATCTTTGCCTCTCTGTGGCATCAACCTACGGCCCTTGTCGAACTAAAACTACTTGCTAATTAGTGTTAAACTAAACCTAATTAAAAAACTAAATGATTAAGCCGCGATCGCGCAAAACTTAACAGTGCCTTAAAAATAACTAAGTGCCGTTAAAAACCTCAATTTTAAATGAAGATATAAAGGAGTTAAGACTTTCTTTAGATCCTTTTCTTTCGTTTTAGTGCCCATTAAGTTAAAGGGTCGTTTTCCCACCTCACTACGTCAGTTTAAATTACGTTCCGCTGTTCTCGCGCTTTCTATTGTAGGTGACCGATTGAGTGGTAGCTTTAGATATCCTTAGCGAAGAAGCTACTATGCACTAGGCCTGTTTCATTGGTTCACTACACAAAAAAAAACTTATTTTTTGTAGCTTTTTTTAAACCTAAGGCACTACAAAAATCGCCGTGCCGTAACTTGTGAACTGACAGACTGAAGTTTTCAAATGTACCACTAGTTTTTTCATAGTTGGAGCAGGTTCAGAGTTTCATAAAATATTGGATTCTTAGTATTATTTTGGCCGTATTTTAGGACTAAAAGTGTCTATAAACATAGCTCCGCAAACGCCTTGCTACCAATACACAACTTTTTAGGAGTCTAGCAAATTACAAAAAATTGCTTTTTAATTTTTTTTCTATAACGTCAGCAAAAAAAAGTACAGGGCTAACTAAAACAAAACAGGATTTTTGTTAATCAACCGGTTGCACACTGCAAAAAAAATTTTAACAGCCAGTAGATCGGTTACAAAGGGTTTGCAAGGTGTCATTTACAGAAAATGCGGTTGTTGGTAGAGTAAAACTTGCCGAAAATAATTTCAAACCTCATGTATGAATCACTCGTCGTGCGTTCTGTCCCACTTTTCATTTTGTTGTTATTATTTGTTAAGGTCACTGTTCAGGTGCCGACACTTCCGTTTTTTTATTTAAATTCAATATTTATCAACATATCGTGGGTCATTTTTTTTTATAAAGTCAAGGGCGGCATGTGTGTTATTTTTTTAGACAAAGGTCAACAACTGTATTTTTAGCAGTACTTAATATTATGTGTGAGAATAAAAAAATCGAATTTACAATACCACATGAATAAGGTAGTTGGTAGAAGCATAGACCGAGCACGGCTCGTAAAGAAACGGTTGTCTGGTAACTCCCATCCAATCAGAACTCGGCAGCGTTTGACGCGGCAGTTAGCCTCCTCCACGATCAATAAAGAGAGTAAAAAAGAAACAAAGAAATTTAAAAGTTGGAAAAATACAAAAATGTAAAAGTTAAATAATTTAAAAATGTATGATAAAAATTCCAATAATTATATAAATATTAAATTAATGACACCATTATAAATACTTGTGACTGAACTCTTTAGCAGCCCTTCATTTCTATTGACAAAAAAATGTATTTGTTAATCTTTGTTGCAGGTAAAAAATAAAATTATTGTTTTTATTTTTTATAAAAAAAGGAAAAGAATCAAAGAAAAAGAAATTAAAAATAACTGACCCATGACGTACACATCCACACGTCAGTTCGCGATATACATGCGCTCTATCAACCTATAATGATAAACAATTTTTAACATATCTAAAGCCCGTACAAAATTTTGGTTTAGACATTAAATAAAAAAAAAAAATAAAATAATAAAACTCGCTATAAAAATATTTCAATCTAAATAAATGATTTTAAAAATATATTTTTTGAGCGTTTGAGTGTTAAACAGCGTATATACGGGTGGCGACTTTGAATGAAACGCTCGCTGCTTCTAGCGGGTTAATAATTATTGGCTTTTTAGAAATAAGTAAAAACATGTCAGCAAAAAATTTTTGGTCGGACCCTTGGAAAAGGGTTTGGTTCAGTTTTTAGTCACATAGAACTTTTTTTCAGAGGAGATGACACCATTGTGATGGCACCTCATTTGAAAGTTTATGAACAAGTATAAACAACAGTCTACATCAATTTATACCGTTTTTCTTTTTTTATAAGCTTTCGAATGAGGAACTACAAGTTGGGTTCAGTTGAGGGGATCCCTCTGGAAAAAAAGTGGTAGGTGATCAGTAGACCTTTTTCCGGAGGTCAGACCAAAAATTTTTTGTGTCAGAAAGAAAGCCCGTGAAAAATTCCGTTAACAAAGAAATATTAACCCTCTAACACCATCGTTCAATTTAAAATGTATTATTTTATATTAATTATTGGATGAGATTTTATATGCTTATTTAACTGACTCAAATTATTCGATGAACTTTTAAGCAGCTTAAATTGCTTGGAGCCATTGTTTACTTTTGATTGTAATTTAAAATAAAAACGAGTTAAAAGTACACATTATATTTTTTTTTAAATTTATAGTCTTTAATAAACTTATAGCAACCCGAGAATTATTTCAAAGTCAAAATAAAACCAAAACGCAAAAATATTCTTGCATGTCATGTCCAAACCCGCTATAAAATACAATGCAACTGACTGATTCTTGGGATAACTGATACTGATACGTATGTATGAAATCAACAAACCCAAGCCCAAACAGGTTCAGGTTTGGTTTTTTTTGGCTTGGTTCGGTCGCAATAAAGAGCTTACAACCCGTTCAAAAACGAGGAGGGCTTCCGAGCGCTTCGGGGCGTCAAATCAATCGCTAGAGCCTGTGAACACCCTCGGCCAGTGCTTATGCTAACTACCTTATTCACATCAGAATACTATCTACCGGTGTCAATCATGTTATCAATATCAATGTTATTATAATATGTGAATTTCACGTGAATTTGGCAGTGGCAGTTCCGCAGCTATCTTTTAAAAAAAGCAAAAAAAAACCAGCACAGCTTTTTTTTAGTCCACAGTTTGACATCGTGGCCAATGACGGTTTTTAAGAATTTTTGGTTTTGTTTTAAATTTCTCTTTATTTATTTATACTTATTTTCACTGAAACAAATGGTTATATAATAATATAATCATAAGTTATAAACAAGTTGTATTACAAGCGCATATAAAAATTTTAATTTTATTATATGCTCTATTGTTTAATGAACTTTTATTTGAAAGTGTGCGGAAATATGCGGTATAATTTTTGTCTAGAGTCTTATAAATTCTAATAATTTTTTTTTTCAAAAATGTTTACCTTCACGTAGTAATCTGTGATGTAAACTAGTGTGCCGACCGAACCGAAACGATACCGATATATTTTTTAACATTTTGGTTAGTGACCTTATTGGTTGGTTGCAAACTCATCGAACTGACCGGAAAAATTTCAAATTATCTTTTAATGCAGTAAACAGTGCTCATCAAACTAAAGATGTTTTAAAATATATATTCCATACACGTACAGAATTTCGTTTTTTTTTAAATTATTCAAGATGTCAAGATGTCTACGAATTAATTTCGAAATAAATGAATTCATGATGGATCTGATACCTTCCTAGCCCATTAGCATACTCCAAGTGGACTTTACGACATATCAGTTTTGTAAATATCTCAGAAAGGGAAGCTCCTACAAAGTTTTTAGTATTAACATGAATTATTGGGAAAATCGTGTTCTACTATATTCCGAAAAACGCATATTGATGCAATGCTTCGTTAAATGTTAGCATATTTTCAATTTTTAAACTGTCAATAAACTGTCATTAGCAATAATGGATTTTGACCAAAATTTAATCAGCTTTTTACACTATTTTACCTGGAAGATTCATTAAAATCGGTTTAGCGGTTTAGGAGCTATCGTGTTACGGACAGACATACACATACACGCTCTGCCCGTCACGACGATATTGCTAACATAGGTCAAAATACACTGAAATAAAACATTTTCGGCGTTATCTCAAAAAAAACATTCGTCGAAAACAATACTTTCTCCAGCCATTGCTGCGCGGGCTAGGAAGGTAAAAATTGATCATTTATTTTTCTAATTGTTTATATTTGGCAGCCGTAAAGTCAGTCCTTGTAAAAAAGGCATTTTGAGAAACATTTTAACGTGTGTGGCAAGCTTAAAAACCATAAGAGGCAAACAGCTAAATAAAATGCCAAACAAAGATTTCTCTCCGCTTTTTCTTTATATTGATGTGCTTAAATTATTATTTTTACTTGTTTGTGTTAAAAACAGGTCACTGTCCTTTTTCCAAAAACACACTTTTCGAAAACATTTTTTTCGAATGACATTTTCTTCGAAATTTTTTTTTTCGAAAACATTTATTTTGAAATTTTTATTTCAAAGAAAATGTTTTTTCGTTGGAAAACAATTTCTTCGAACAAAAATTTCTAAACCTGGCTTTCCAAACTTAACAACAAATTTTATATAGTTCGACTAAGCGGTCTCTTTCTAACATATTTTTTTTAAAATTGGTTCGGTTCGGTTGGGTTCGGTTCGGTTTGGTTTCATACTCTCTAGGATCCCGGGAAAGAAGTCAGTGAAGTTTTTTTTAAAGGTCAAGGTGTGTGTGGACAGGTTAAGATACGTTTGCGATCAATTGACAAAGGTTAGATAACACCGATTTCGATCTCTCAAAAAAAGGACAGAAAAGCTATGTTAAAAAAATAATTGTTCGAAAAAAATTTAATTATTTTATCCAATTTGAAAAAAAGGTTTTTGATAAAAATGTTTTCGATCAAAATGTTTTCTGGAAAAATCTAATTTGATCAAAATGTTTTCGAAAAAAATGTCGTTCGAAAATATGGAGCATGCAAGAATTTTGGATTTTCAAACAATCGTAGCTGTTTACCAAATTTTGTACAAATATACAGTGCCCTTCCACGGTTTCAAGAACCTACTTCGTTAAGTTTTTTGTTAACTTTTCTACGGCTCAGAGGCGATTTATTCTTATTTATTATATTTTTTCACAACCGCGACCACCCTGTATATCCCGCCTACATTTTTTAAAAGCTGTTAAGATTTCTAATAAAATGATATATTACTATTATTATATTACATTATCACAATTTTTTTTGTTTTTTGATGTCAAAAGCAGAAAAATCCGAGGGGTCATCAGCTTTCAACAGTACTGTACAAATTTCACAACAGTACCCGACAGTACCACGACAGGATCCAACAGTACTCGACAGTACTCAACAGTACTCAACAGTACTCGACAGTACACGACAGTACCCAACAGTACTCGACAGTACACGACAGTACCCAACAGTACTCGACAGTACACGACAGGACCCAACAGTACTCGACAGTACACGACAGGACCCAACAGTACTCGACAGTACACGACAGGACCCAACAGTACTCGACAGTACACGACAGGACCCAACAGTACACGACAGTACCCAACAGTACACGACAGTACGTAATAGGACTTAACAGTACACGATAGAAGCCAACAGTACTCGACACAACCCTCTTACCCGAAACAGTGGCGTTGATGCAAAACGACAGGATGACTTTTTTTTTTTTTTTTTTGGAGACGGCGCGGTTCAAATTTCTACGGCGCGGTTCGGTTCATTCATTCACATAAGAAACGCGCGAAGGCCCTATCGGCCTTCCCTAGGATGACCTTTTTTTTGGTCGCAAGATTTGTGAGCGCGGCGCGGTTCCCCAAAGATGATGACCTTTTTTTTTTTTTTTTTTTTTTTTTTTTTGCTCGCATGTTTTTTGAGGGCGAGGCACGACGACAGTACTCAACAGGACCCAACAGTACACCGCCAGGACCCAACAGTACACCGCCAGGACCCAACAGTACTCGACAGTACACGACAGTACTCAACAGTACACCGACAGGACCCAACAGTACTCGACAATACCCAACAGTACTCGACAGTACACGACAGTACCCAACAGTACTCAACAGGACCCAACAGTACACGTCAGGACCCAAGTCCTGTTGGACGCTGTACAAAATTTTAGGGTGCCGATGACCCCTCGGAAAAATCGCACGGTTTACTACAAAAAGTTTTTAGGATCTCTCTACTACCAAAAAATTATAAAAAGAAAGTTAAATATGCTCTGGGGGAAACACGATAAGTTTGTATGCCGAAAAAAAACAGTGCAAAATCGCATTTTCTTGAAGACCGTTTCATTTATTTAAATGAATTTTTTATTTTCTATTATGTTTAAAGACGTGTCTTAAAAGGGGTACAAACCAAGGCTAGTTTCAATAAGATTTAGGTATCTGAACACCTTCTGAGGTATCAAATCCAAGGTAATTTAATCTAGATAATTTTTCTTATTAAGTATACTAAAGTGGATACCCAAAGATAAATAAGAAATGTTAGAAAACAAAAATAATTTATTAAATAGAAACAAGAAAAATAAATTACAAAAACCTAACAACTCAGTCCAAAGCCATAATTTTAAAGGCTCTTCATTATCATTCTTTTTTTATACACATTTAAAAAAAAAATTGTTTTCACAATTTTTAAACTTGATGCCTATGGTCTTGTGGTAGAGGAACCAGCATTATTGTTAATATTATTATAATATCCATTGTAGGCCAAGTTCTGAGCATCATTATTACTGGTGGGGGTCCACACCCTAGCGTAGGGTCCGCCACTGTTCTGTTCCCAAGCAGGTTCGTACGATGAGGGGGTCGAGGGGGGACCGTACATAGGCGCTGGTTCAGGGGCTGGGGCCATTGTCATCATAGGCATTGGCATGCCTAGAAAAAATAAAAAGGTATGGGTGTGAATCATGGATATTTTCATAGACAAAAGAAGAGCAGATAAAATATTCAACAGCAGAAAAGTAGGGAAAGAAGAAGAAAATAAAAAGGCCGTTAAGCTGAAAGCTTGTTACATTAAGGTGGATTAAGAGTTCTGTAAAATAAGCGGTAAGAAGTAAGGTGTAAGATGTATAAAGTAAGCAGTAAGGAAAATGATGGTTTAAATAACGTAAGAAGTTACAGTTAAGACCAGATTTCGGAAAATTCACTTTCTAGAATCATTTTATATTACTTTTTGGCAAATGGTCAATTCCCACTATTTCGACCCCGTTGCCACCTCGAAATGTTGACAGGGGCTGAGATATTTAAGATGTCGGCGAAATTTTAAAGTGCCGCTGTAAATGACAAATTGAGACAGGTGTACATTTAAAATATATATTTATATAACTATAAAATATTAATTATCCTATTTTATTTTTTAAATGGCTGCAAAAACGTCCAAAAATCTCCCCAGACCACCCAAAATCGTAAAGTTTGAGGTTTTGTCAAATTTTTTTAAAAACTAAGCTTCTAAGAGAAAAAATTATAATGTACTTTATTGTAGACAATGAAATTCCCTTTCGAACAAGGTATAACTGAATAAGGTAAGACTGATAACAACCTCTACAGCAGCGTCCATTATTTGAAGTAATTTAAAAAAGTTTAAAAAATACCCGAGTTTTTCCCAAGATTTAATCGATTTTTTTTAAACCAATGCCTACAGGAAACCGTGTGTTATATTTTATTATTCCCAATAAAATTTCCTTTAAAATGGTGTGTAACATGATCGGACTAGTTTCATAATTAAAACTTTAGGGGCATCCGTAAATTAAATCAATTTTAAAAAAACCGAAAATAAATGATTTTTGTACAGGTTTTATCTAATTTTCTCAGAAAGTAAGCGTAATATATAAAAATATGTGCTACACTTTATTGTAGAATTCCCTTATCAAGAATGTGAAACTCAGTGGGGTTTGCCTTACAACAAACTCTCCAGCGACGTCCGTAAATAGTGGTGATTTAAAAAAAATCATTAAAAAAACATGTTTTTCACACGTTTTATTCAATTTCTTATAGATGAAGCCCTTTCTCTGTTGTATACGTATTTACCGCTCGTTAATTTAAAGTAATGATTTGAAATCACCAAACTAATCAATTTTTTACAGGTTTTTTAACCTTTCGGTGCACAATAAAATTTCCTTTCAAACAATGTAACACAAAATATGACTCATTTTTAAGGGTAACTCTCCAGGGGCGTCCGTAAATTGACGTAACTTTTAAAAATTACCAAAAAAACATTTTTGTCGAATTTTTAAAAAAACTAAGGTTAGTGTGATGAAATAAGGCAAAAAATCAATTTTTTACCTAACAAGCTTAGTTTTGTTAAAAAAATCATAAAATGCTTATTTTGATTATTTCTCAATTTTTTGTTATATAAGTACGTCCCTGGAGTCTTAAATGTGACACAAGCCACACATTATAATACAACGTAATTTTTGCGAAAATTTTATAAAACCTATAATAAACATGTTTTTTATAAATATTCCAAATTTACGGACGCCACTCAAGAGCTACTTTCTTTTCCTAACCTTATCGACCAATACATGGTTGGAAAGGGAATTTTGTACTTCATAAAAAACTCTTCTTTGCAATTTTCGATAAAAAGGTTAGTTTTCCAGAAAAATTATTAAAACTGAAAAAAAAACAGGTTTTTGGGTGTTTGGGGGATTTTCTCCGTCACTGTCGATATGTCGAGTTGGCAACAGGGATATTGGGATTCAGCGTGGTCGAATTAGCGGGAAATCGTCTGTTGCCAAAAAGTAATATGATTTATCCGGATAGCCTCAGCATTCCATAGAGGTATTCGGTAATCCGGATTTTACTTGATTCAATTATCCCCACTCACGTTTTTTTTAATTATAACAATAATTAATATAATAATGCAGGTTTTAACCTGTGATTTGATTGGTTTGATGGGGCGTGTGGGGTTAAAGGCCGCATTCAGCAGTTCTCATCTAGCTTTTCGGGCGAGGCCAAGTTTATAGGTCACGGTCGTCTCGAGAATGAAGAAACTTTGACCATAAAATAATGATGCAAGTGACTCGAAAGAAGGTTGACAGAAATGAAGAGGGTGAACTTAATCCAGAAGAAGTCGAGCAAAAAAGTTATTGTATGTCTTACATTAACGGTTAATGATGTCTTAACAGTATTTTATGGAGAGGAGAGATAATAAAAGAATGTAAGATTTGAGATATAGAGTTAAGATGTAAGATATGAGTATAGAGTAAAAAAAAAACATTTCTTTTTAAGTAAAGCATTTCCTTTTTTTGTGATTTTGTTTTCATTTTACATAAAATCGTTACTTATTCTATTAATTCACGCTTTTTAGTTATATTTATACATTTCTTGTGATTAAAAAAAGTCCTCAATAATCCGGATTCCTCGATAATTCAAATTGGGCCGGTACTGTACTTACTTTACTCTAAATCCAGCTTTTGTTCTTTTTTTGTAGTTTTACTTGTACTTACCCGACTTTTGACAAAGTTGATAAATGATAAATCCTAGAACGATCAGGATCGATAATTTGGACAATATCAAAGCCTTTGTCGCTTTCAAACTGGCAAGAAGTACAAAGATTGGCATCAAGATTTGTTTCTTCAGCTTGAACAGCAGCAAGAAGGGAAGAAGAAGCTTCTTCTTGAGGAGGCCTCTGGCTAAAAGTTAAATTAATTCAATAGTTGCCCGTCTCCTGCATGCCTATCATAAATCTTAAACAATATACGGTTAGGTATTCAATCAACGATATTACTATTTTCAAGTCTGCTTTTTTTACCACTTTGTTCTTCATTTAGGACTTTATTTTTCAATCCCTTGTAGTACAATATCCATACCTCTTCATCCTCATTTATTATCAATATACTTATGTTAGGTTAGGTACTTTAGGAAGACCAGGCCAAGGGCAAGGCCAGGCCAGGGCATCCACATGGCAGATCTCTAATGCTGTCAGGTTCCTCCTCATCTCTGTAACTACGGGTGTAGCAGTTTGCCGGTATTTCATCATATCTTCATTGATCAAAACCCAAAATAATCACCTTTTACAAAAATTGAAAGATGTATAGATGTAAGAGACAGAAAGCTTGCAGCACAGCTGTTTATAAATCTAGTCAGAGCACCTAGATCCATGTCCCTCAGTTCTTCTAGATCTTGGATGTAAGGAAGGCCAGGCCAAGGGCAAGGCAAGGTCAGGGCATCCACACAGCAGATCTCTTATGCTGTCAGGTTTCTCGTCATCTCTGTAACTACGGTTGTAGGAGTTTGCCGGTGTTTCATCATATCTTCATTGATCAAAACCTCAAATTAATCATATTTTACAAAAATTTTAAACTTACATTCATTTGCGCTTTCATCAATAGCTACGTCCAATCCATTACTGGGGTTATAGACGATATCGGTATTTTCGGCGATGAAACTTGGAACCTTCATTCTGAATTCGTGTGTTTCCAAAACGCGCGCTGCTCTTTTAAAGATGGCGGCATCGAGGCTCTAAGAATAAAAATATTTTTTAATAAAATTATTGTTTTCTGTTGGTTGGTTTGAATGATATCATAATATTTTATTTTAAATAAAGCTAAAAGTTCAATTTAGGCAATTAAAAAAAAATATATCAAACATTAAATTAAGTTTTAAGCTCTAACAGAATAATAACATTACATTACATTGTCTATACAAGTGGTGCCCAAAAATTGTATGAAAATCTAGTGTATTTTTGGTAGGAACCTTTTAAAAAAAAGCTACAAAAAAAGTTTAGTTTTAGAGCATTCTTATTATTTTGACCGATTTTAGTTTAAAAAAAAATACTAATTTTATTATACCGGGTGGCCCATAAAATTTTAGGCGAAATTCATTTGTTAATAACTTTTTTACCGAACAACCGTATTAAATAAAAAACGTCGTATATTAAAAAAAAATATATACCGCTTAAAGTCACGTGATAATTCACTCTCTTTTTTTATGTTTTCTACAAAAATATTAAACGTGTGTTCGGCTGTGGTTAAGCTGGTTTCTTGCCTAAAACAAATAAGGATTTTTTTGTTAAAATCCGTCTTGTAGTTTTTGAGATATGGCGTGATAACATGAAAATTTGGGATCTCGATACTCTGACATCCGAAATTTAAAGGTTTAAAAACATAACATTTTAGTTTGTCATGGTCTCCATCTTAAATTTTAAAAAGGCAGACAATTTCGATTAAATTTAAATTAATTTTTTGATGTGTGTGGAAGTGGAGGAAAGACATTGAAACTCAAAACTTTAAATTGGGGTAGAAACCAGCTTATTCACAGCCTACAGTTCATATCATTATTCTTGAGACAACTTTTTTTCGTTGGCCTAAGCTATTTGTTATGGTAAACAGCTGATAACTGTCAAAAAGTTATCTCAAAAATTATGATGGAGTATAACAATAATTTAATATTTTTGATGATGATGATCAAACACAAGGAGAAACGACGCTAAATAATAATTAGGTGACTTTAAACTTGGCCGCCATCTTAAACTTCACTATGTCGTTAATAATTTTATTATTTTCTTTAAAGTATGCTCTTCTGAAGATGCAACGACATTTTTTAAATTGAATTCGGTTATGTAGTCGAAAAGTTATTAACAAATACATTTACTCCAAAATTTTTAGCTTGTGGAATATCAAACCAAAGGATTTTTAAACTGTTGAATTTAAGTTCAATGTTTACACTTGGAGTGGTCGAAAAATTCACCTTGGCACTCCTAGAGTCTGTTTGGATCCCTAGAACATTATCTAAATATTCCAAAACGTTCTCCTTGACACACCCCATATCTCCGCAACTCCTCAACACTTTCGACACCAGTTCATCCCCCGATCTGGGGGCGATTTCAGCCCCCAAACACCCCACGAGCACCGCGCACAATATTATACTAAGTCCAGTAGGCCTCCACATGGCGATCGTCGTTTGTTTGTTACTGATTGACAAAAAACTAATCAATGAGTGATTAAATTCAAGTGGGCGCAGTTTTATATGACACGGTTTGGACAGTGCCATCAGAGGTTGTGAGTGAAATATTAATTGTTGACTTAGGCTTTGAAGCAGAAGATATTCATTTTTGGACAAGCCTATGCTATGTGTATTCTCTATTCTCAATTAGATTGACTTTCAAAGGGGGTCTGTACTAAATAAATTTTTAACTTTTTAGACAGGCTTTTTTAAAACCAAACCGAACCATTAACTTCCAATATTCATTTGAGGGTAGTGTTGCCAACCCGTCCTGATTTCTCAGGACTGTCCTGATTTTTAGCAAAAGGTCCTGCGTCCTGACAACCCTTATCAGGACAGCAAATGTCCTGATTTTTCGAGCATAGTCTCTGTAAAGGCTTCAATCAAATCTGATTTCAAAGAAAAAGTGTAACTTGATTTGTTCATATAATTTACATTTCTTAGTCCGTTGACTTAGTGTAAAAATATTTAACAAAATACATACCGTTTGTCCACCAATGATGTCATCAAAAAAGTTGTAAAAACATTATGTTTTGCATTTTTTAAGAGCTTTCCAAAGATGTTATAACATCAATTTAGGCCATGTAACGCAAATATTTCAATTATTTTTTCTTGGTGGCGAACGTAACTATGATCAATGAATACACGACTCTATATTCATTGCTATGATCGAGTGTCTCCCTACGCTTTTTGGTATTAGTATATTGACAAGCATTGTGAAAATTTTTAACTGGTAAAGGGAAGTGAGATATTTTTATGATATTTGTCAACAAATCCATGGACTATATTGTTATAATTTTTATTAGTAAATAAGTACCAACTAAATATGTAATGCAAAATTAAGAAGTTTTTTTAAAATTGATAATTTAAAAAAAATTAGATATTTTATGTTTTAGTTTTTGATTACAATTTGTGGCTGTCCTGATTTTGGATCAAATGTCCTGACAAACCTAAATTCAAAGTTGGCAACCCTATTTGAGGCAGTATTCGCATACCCCGCTGCGAGGACGCATACGAACATACGTATGTGATGTGTATGTGTCTCGGAGGCGTGGCCAACAGCTAGCGATTGCGCGACGCATGGATCCGCGGCATGCGACGCCGCGCCATCCGATCGGAGTGTGGGTACTTCAAACCCAACGATTATAAACACACAGGATTGCTTATTAGCTCGAATCTATCAGCGGTAGGCGGCGCCTTGCTTACGTCACTAGTGGACCTCCGCTTCATTTAATACACATTGCAATCGTTTTTCCCAGTTTTTTTCTTGCTTATTTGCAAACAAATTTTTTATTCGTGATAGTAAATATAATTAATAATTTCACTCATTCAAAAAAAATGATTTGATAAATCAAGGGTTTGCTCTGAGAGCTTAATTTTCCTACCAGACGATATGTTGGAGTTTCTTTTTTAAATAGTTAAAAGTTTTGGAATAGAAGTAGGATTTTTTCTAAAAGTTTAATCATTTTAAATCATTAGATGTATAATTTATTGTTTTTGTTGCGGATATAATAAAATACACTTATATTATGTAGTAACAAAAAGGTATTTATTTGATATTTCAGATCTAAAATTGCAATATTTATTATATTATTATATCAAACACCAGTCAGTTTTTGGAGAAAACAGCCAAATAAGATGTGTTTTTCAAATTTTTATGCTCTAAATCAGTAGATTTTCATAAGTTTTTTTTCAAATGATTTACATTGTTTGTGTTATGAGTTGTTTTTATCCCATCCAGCGCCCGTTTTCACTCCTTCTCCTGTAACATGTTTCTGAAAACTTCTCTTCCAAGAGACTAAAAAAACTTAAGAAAAAAACTGAAACTAAACTTGGAGAAACTGTCTACAAAATAAACTTTCCAATAATCAGTTTAATAAAAAAAGTACGTTTGCGGCATAATTACCAATTTTCTTTAATGTGATTAATTTAATGAGCAAGGAGTTTCCAAAAAAAAATAAAATAAATAAAAGTTTATATAAATATAATAATATAAAAGTATATATATTTATATTTCTACACTGAAAGAGGGAACACAAGCTTTTATTTCAACAATAAATTAATGTGCTTTCTTTATATCAATTCACTTAATTCACATTTCTAAAGGTTTATCATAACAAAAATATTTCATGTAAAAAAAGCCAAGTACGCGAAAGTGGTATTCCGTAAAAAGAATTGAGATAAAAGTAAAGCCGAGTTCTACAATACAAATTTCAAAATGAATGGTTCTTACTAGTTTGGAAATATTTTTTAAACTTTATACGAACGTGGCGCTTTTGAGGACTTGCTTGTCTTGCATTTCTCGAGGGAAGAGTGAAAATAAAAAAGTGCAAGAAAGTTGCCAGAGATATGGTCAGTTCAGCCTCCAAAATTACATTAGATTACCTTAGACTAACTTAAAAGAATTCTTTGCGTAAAAAGTGTTGTTTTTTTACTTAGGAAGGTTTCTCAAGGCATAAAATATTATCTTTAGAAAAACAAGTGAAAAACTTCGAAAAACTGGCTTGGTGTAAGTCAGTGGCGTATATAGAAAAACGTTTCGAGGGGGTCCGAGACAGTTTCGGAGGGGGCCCGAGATTTCATGAGGCCGTATTTTATACTATTTTATGATTGTATTCATGAAATATGTGAAAAATACCTAAAAAAATCTTAGCTTCGGGGGGGCGCCCCCCCCTATATACGCCACTGGTGTAAGTTAATTTCAGTTCATCTAATGTTATTTGTGAGGCTGAACTGACCTATAGAACATACAACATCGCTTGCAAAGCATTTTTGTTGATAGCACCTTTGAAAATACAAGAACAAAATTATAACTTTATGATGCACTATGACTGTCAATTACACAGATCCTGATATTTTTTGGGTGATAGTGTTATCATCACATACTTTGGCGTGTGCACGGTTCCGCTATATTGTACGGTCGTCTACAAAGTAACGCACTTTTAACATAATATAAAATAAGTAGTTATTGGCTCGGCTAATATAAAAAAGTAAAATAAAGCAAGTGGAACTTCTTATTTAAATACCAACGATTCTATCCTAGAATATGGCTAAGTATATTTCTTTCAATAAATCATAAATATTAATGCCTCATTTACGCATATTTTAAGCACAAATTTAATGGTAATTTTTGTTTATAATTTTTCTCTCTTTTTAAGCCCTTATCAAATTAAAAAAAATACATAACAAAATAACACTAAATTTATGCTTAAAGAACACGGCAGTTAACTTATAAAGCTTTAGTTTTTGCCATCAAAAACTATTTTATGAAAGTTCCAAATAGTTTGTGTTTTCTTTGCGGATGGCTGTACTGCACTACTTTATATTCCAGAGATGCCCTCAAGAGGTTCACTTTTTAAAAAGACGCCATTATAAAAAATAACTGGGTTGAATTTCTCAGATGCTTTCGTTTTTTGGCGGATATTCAAATTTGATAGGTAGATTTTTAAATTTGCTTGAGTTTCCGCAATTCTTGCAGTAATATAAAAGTATTTTCTAATTTAGTCTTACCTACCCTTTTTACCTTCCAAGTTCGTGAAACTCCTAATATGTGGCTAGTATGGTCCGTAAGGTGTCCGGAGATAAGAATAGAACCAAGGTAACGCCTAGGCCTATCGTAAGAGGCGACTAAAGGAGCCAGGACCCATGGGTAAATGGGTAGTCTGGTAACGGACGAGAGTAGTATATAGACAGAAAAAAAAAATTAAGATTGGTAACCTTTGGGATCACACCAGATAACATCTATGGTAAAGGGAATGGCTTAATCTGGTGATTCTGTGAATGGATTCGGTGGCCTGCACATTCAGAAAACCACCACATGGGATAGGGTATATGTAGTGTCTATTTGGAGCTAGCAGCTAGTGCGGGCACATTGTGGCTCCCTGTACCCTGTTGATTATGTCAAAAGGTTTATGACCCATCAGTGGTCTAAGGCTACAAACAAGGCATCATGTAGTATATCATGATGACTAAGTTTCTGGCCTAAAATATAATTTGAAGTCTACTGGGTTCTATATACTAGATAGAGTATTTAAATTATTATCTGAGTCGAACACAGTAGGTACGTGGTGCACAACGGGCCCATAAAGGCGACCTAGGTGCCAAGTTAGATCCCTTAAGGATACTAACCGCCACTACCGTACATTCATACATACATTCATTCATGTGGCTAGTATTCTGGCCTTTGTAGACATCTAATTAAGATAGTAGCCACTAGAGGTAAAAATATAGAAAAAAACCGTGCGGAGTCCTAAAAGCTCCCTGATTACTGCATCATCTTTCAGGATCGACTTGTTGTGCTGGAAGCAATCAATCTCCCTAACCTTAACCTAGCGTCTTGATCTCGCGATACCATGTTCTATCGCAATTTGTGCGGCTTGTCAGGCTGCGATCAAGGCGCAAACCAGTGGCTTATATAGAAAAAAGGGGTGAGGTGGGCCGAGACCCGATGAGGCCGTATTTTATGCTATTTTAAATTGAATCCAGAAAATATGTAAAAAAAATCTGAAAAAATCTTAGCTTCAAGGGAGGCCCAGCAGGGTTGGATGGGACAGGCGGGCAACCGGGCAAACGTCCGGTGGGCCGGTACAATTTAGGGCCGGTTGGGCCGCAGGCCCGATGTACCTATTCCAAATAATTAATATTTATTTTTGTATATTTGACAAACGAACTAATTAAAAGATTTAAATTAAAAAACTCTGTATGTAGTAACTCCAGGCCTGCGTTACTCGTTTGATTGTTACAGTTACTTTTATATTAAAATAGGTATAATGTATCAACGAGATAATGTGATAATGCCACTAACTTATTAATATCTTTTTACAATACCAATATCCAGAAGAAAAAATCGGGAGATTAAAAAAATGTAATAAAAATATTGTCCAATTTTTTTTCTTATTTGTGTTGCTGTTGTAAAATCTCTTTTAACACGCTTTGTTGACTATTTTGGTGGGGATTGATCCCCCTTATCTTCCCCTTCGGTACGGCCTTGCCAATATCTTATATTTTAGTTGCGACAGATCATTTTTGGTGCTAAAATACACAAAAAATCTAAGAAATCGATTTAATCGATTGAAAAATCGGGATTAGGTCCAATTATGATTAAGGAGATCATAGATAAAATTGCAGCATCAAGTTCATTATTAAAAAAGTCGTTACCATATGAAAAATTAGCATACCTACTCTGCCCCCGGAACTTGAAATGGCGCAAGTGACGAAAGTGTGGTTCGGAAAAAAACGACTTCAAAGTTTTAATTGTTTATAAGGCAGTACTACAGTTACTCCTTTTTTTAAAAAATTTTATTACATAAGACATGATGGAAAATTCGTCGAGACCAAAAACCTAAATTAAAAAAAAAATACTTGCAGCCTTTTAACTAACGAAGGCAGTGCTGTTGTATGTTGAAATTTTGTACGTTTTTTTTTTGTTTTCATTTTGTGAAAAAATTAGATATTAATTATGTTAATAGGTACTTAGTGTTTAATATAGGCATACAGAATATAAAAATATCTAGAGCAGTATCACAGATATTAATAAAAAAGGAGATTTTCTGAAAGTCTTTAAACACCTTGTATCTCACAAGTTAGGATGTTTAGGCAGGGCTATCAAAACGGACGGGCCACGATCCTCCACTTTCTTGACGTCACATCCGGGGCTGATTTTTTTTTGATGGTCACGTTACGACACAGCTGATTGTCTATAAAAAATTGAAGTTGGAATGACGGTTCATGAATATTTGATTTTTTTTTAAATAAAGTCATTTTTGAGATTGTTTTTACTTTATTCTGGCAGAACAATTTTTTTTTAATGTATAGTAATCCTTAATTTTTCATAGCCGCTTCATTAGCTCACACAAAAATTAAATTTAAAGCAGAAGCAAATGTGACAATCACAGATGACAAAGTCAAATACATGTCAAATATAACAGTTGGCATGCGGTACATGGCGGGTAATTTGAATTCAAAATAAGGAATGCTAAATCTTGAAGATTTTAACCTTTTAATCATGTTGCTTCCTTACACACCTTTGGTGGAATATCGGGATGGTGTCTGAGAATATTGCACTGAAATTTTGCGGAAATCTGTAGTGCCATTTTAAAAATACCATAAAAAAACCTCTGACCTCCCATAATACCCAATGTAAAATTCAGCCCCGGGAGAACAGCTGATTTTTTCAGGGTCGTGGCCTCTATTTTTGTGTTGGCCTTGGTTTAGGACATGCATACATATGTTTATATGAAGTTTTTTTTCTCAAAATGCAAATTACATCCTTTAAAATTAGCATGTTATTTAATAACAAAACCTCCAAAATATCAAAAACAAAATAAACACAATACGGCTTCGTTTTCTTTGCCGTAAAATTTTTGTGCGGAAGCGAGGGCCGAATAAAAAAAATTGCCAGGGCCAGTTTGTTTGAGTCCATCCAACCCTGGGGCCCAGGCTAATACGCCACTGCTGGCTGAAATCCTGCAGCACTAACGCGAATCTTCGGTCGAAGATATCTTCAAGAATTTACATGAGTTGGGGAACCGGATTATTCTTTGTTAGGTTCCAGGCATAGACGAATGACAGAGATAGTTTACTCTGGTTCCAGGTCACTACTCACTTGAACATACAAGGTAATAGTCAGAGCAAAAGATCTGAAAAGGCTCTTCGTTTTCGGTCTAGAAGCAATTCATATTAATTTTTTGCAAGTGATCACTTCCTTCTTATTCAACCCCGCTGAATCCAAATATCCCGGTTGCCAACTGGAAAATTCATCAGGGCAGGGACGGAGAAGATCATCCCAAACACTCAAAACCTGTTTCTTTTCAGTTTTATGCAATTTTCTCGAAAACTAAACATGTTATCGAAAGTTGCAAGAACAGTTTTTTGGGGAAAACAAAATTCTCTTTGCAACGATGTATTGGTCGATCAGGTTAGGGAAAGCAAGTAGCTCTTCAGTGGCGTTCGTAAATTGGGATTATTTCCAGAAAATATGTTTATTATAGGTTATAAAATTTTCTCAAAAACTACACTTCTTGGGATAAAATGTGTGGTATAAAATATAATTTCCTTTCGAAAGCTGTATTTTAATGTGTGGTTTATGTCACAGGTAAGCATCCAGGGGCGTACCTTTAAAAATACATTTTTAAAACTTATTTTAAAATTAAAATAAGCTTCTTAGGAAAAAAAGTTACTTTTTACCTCATTCTATCCTACAGACATTCGTTTTTAAGAAGATTTGATAAAATGTGTTTTTGGAAATTTTTGTGAGTGATCCTAATATACGGACCCTGGAGAGTTAGCCATAACTTAAAAAGGCATTTTGTTGTAGGAAGCTTAGTTTTTAATAAAATTGGATAAAACCTTTAAAAAATTAGTTTGCTGATTTTAAATAATTACTTTAAATTAAGGATAAGGATGGAGCGGTAACTTCCACTTTATTATACAGCGTTTGAAAGGAAATTTTATGGTCTATAATGAAGTATAACATATTTTTTTGATAAAGAGCTTGGTTTTTAAGAAAATCGAGTAAAACGTGTGAAAAACTTTATTTTTTATGATTTCTTTAAATTACCTTTGTTATAAGTCAAACCCCACCAAATTTCACATTGTTAAAAAGGGAATTTCACTATTATAAAGTATAGTATATATTTTTTCATATTAGGGACCGGATTTATTAGTGTCGGTATTTATTAAATGAAAATTAGCGTCTGCATTATTAAATTTGGCTTTGTTATGTCAATTTTGAGAGGTCAGCTGTTAGTTTTCTGTGCAAATGTGTCAGAATAAAGTCGACTCTAAAATAAAGTCAGGTTTTATTCCAATAAGTCTCTATTAACTTTAGTTTCTGAGAACATTAGATAAAACTTGTAACAAAAATGTCTTATTTTCTGATTTTTGACGCCCCTGCCTAAAGTTTCAATTATGAAACCAATAACGGAAATTTTATTGACTATTACTACAATTAACAGGCACCGCTTCGCTGGAGAGTTTGTAAACAATCTAATCCCGTTGAATTATACCTTGTCAAAAAGGGAATTTTATTTCTACAATAACGTATATAATAAATTTTTCTTAGTTTTTACGAAAATTTGAAAAACATTCCGATTTTGAGGAGTCTGGGGGGGTTTTTGCAGCCATTAAAAAAACTAATATGTTATTCTTTTTTGGGTTTTGCAGCGGCAATAGGGTGTTTGACAAATTTTAGAAAAGAGTTTAGAATGATACATAGATCCTTAATTTGCTATGCAAAATTGTTAAAATTTTATCATGGAACACATTTAAAATCAAGTTTTCTAATTTCCGATTTAAATTTGCCGCTAAAACGCTCATTTCTAGCATGGCGTTGCAATGACGTCACAGCGCAGTAAACTCGCGGACAGATACACGGCACTCAAGTGTTTATTTGTTTTTGGTCTGTGTTTTTACTGTTTTTTATGTAAAAAAATGTCCTATAAGTGGTGTGTAGTGCCTGAGTGTTCGAATACTAGCATAAAAACACCTAAAAAAACTATTTATTCATGTACTTACAGCAGTAAAATAACGGAAAAAGTGGCTAGAACTTGTTCGAAGAGACCCAAGGGCCTTATCTAATACATCTTCACTTTACATTTGTGAAGATCACTTTGATGTGAGTATAACTAAATTGTTTCTATTAATTTTTTTCACGTTGCCTATAATATATATAACTATTTCGTAAATGACGATGAAATTTTTGAGGTTATGTTTAAAGGGGTGAACAACTATAATAGGCAGAAAGGTGTACAAATTTTTAGGCGGTGCTAGGCAGTTATTAGGCAGGGAGTACCTCTAAATGCAGGATTAGGCAGTGCACATGCAGGCTAAATGTAGGACTGAGCAGTGCATAGTGCATATGCAAGACTAGGCCGTGCATAGGCAGGACTAGGCAGTACCTACGCAGGACTATGCAGTGTAACCTATGCAGTACTTCAAGTATTGCTGGTCGTTGTATACTTTTTGCCTACCTATCCCTTCCTCGGTTTATTACATGATTTTTATTTTTGTTTTTTTCAGATAATGAATCTATTGTAAGTGGCATATTAAACAAAAAAGCAAAACATATAACTTAACCTCAAAATCTAAATGAGTAAAAGTAGGCGAACAATATCTTAAAAAAACTTTCAGTTACATACAAAACAACTCATCGAATACTTACATCAACATTTAATTGTTTCTAAATTCCACAAAACAAAAATCACTGTTGTTGGCAAAGAAGCCTGCCACCATAAAGGAGTTCAGCATTGGCAAGTTGGAGCTATCGGCTGTGGAGGATCCGTTTTCCATTGAAAATGTTTTTATAAGCAAAACACAAAATAAAATCTAATTTAGGACGATAATTCGCACTTTAAACCAAAGCAAACATTACCTTCCATAAAAAAATAACACAGAAAATAGGTTCGTTCGAGGCGTTTACTGTTTTGTGACGTCACTCGCAGCTGATTGGTAGACCGCCTGTTTTGAATCATGTGGCTAATTGTTTTAATTCAATGAATTTATTAAATTAAAAAAACTATGAATTTGAGAAAAAATTAAACAAAAAAGTTTGTTTTTAGCATTCCCAAGACCTAAAGAGATATCTAAAAATAAATATATATTTCTTTTTTACTACTGTCAAACACCCTATTTAAAATTTCGGGGCCATGTTGGCCGCCATCTTGAATATCTCAGCCTCTTTCAATATCGCCTATGCAAGATGCACAGCTGCGTTGAGGGGGAATTGATACATATTTTTAGAAAGAAAATATTTTCAGGTTTAAAAGTAAGAACAAGACATCTAGTACTATAAAACACAGGAAAATACATTAAAGGAAAATACAAAAAAAATGTTTTTTGCCACACCTTCTATTTATTTAAATGCCTATAAAATGCGCGCCACTGATATATGTTATAAACCATTAGAGAGGGAGGGGAGGTTTGGCCTTGCGCTACACACACATATTATTTTAATGAGGTTTTTCTAGAAAATGCATTACGAGGGGGAAGTATCCTGAATTTTTGCATTGCGTAATTTAAGAACGTTCCCTATATAAAGACAATTCGAAAAATTCAGTTTTAAGTACTAAGCAGAAATGATTTTTACTCACCTTAATTTATTATTTACTGAGTTACAAAAATGAATGTTCAATTTATCATTAATTTAACCCTTTCGCTAATTTTGTACATCACCATGTACATTGAATTATGGCGCTGTGTATTAAGCTCCACATGGTCACTATCTGTGAACTTATTATGTACATCAGACGGTGCATATTATTTAGACTGATGTAAATAGATAGCGTATGTACAAAGTTTTGCCAAGCTGATCTGGACCATTTTTTAGTGACCAGTGTTTTACTCTATGAACAGGTGGTTTTGAGGCTATGCAGTATTTTTTGTGTTTTTTCAAAAAACTCATGAATTTATTGGTTTTTCGACTTATTGTTGGTGAGTATACATTTCAATTTTATAATTTTTAAATGATTTATTTGGTTTTATATCACGTAACATCCCCAGAAGTCGATTTATTTTCTTTGTACATCAGAATGGACAAACACAGTAAAAATATGACTTTCTCTGTGAACATAATTTAATTTTAATTTTTTCTGTTTTGAATGTCGTGTGAAAGACACATTTTTGTAGTAAATATGAAGAAATTCTTACAAATTATTGTTCCTGTCCTTATAATTCCGAATAGAGACATGAAATTGACCATTGAGTTGTATAACGTCCTGATGAATTGACTATTTTTTTGTAGATAATGTCAAAGCTAAGAAAGGACCCAAAGAGAAAGATTACTGAGGAGAAAATTCTTTACTATTTAGAGAATGATACTGTCACTGATATAGACTTTCTCTCTGATTCAGATAATGATAATTTGCAGACGGAAGATGAAATTATAGATTCAAGAAATTAAGATAAAGACCAACATGAAGAGAATGAATTAATAAAACAACAAGAAAAACTGGTAGAAAAATATACTGAAATTTCTAAACGTTTTTTGAGTTTCTTAAAGTTTCTAATACATATTTTGAAAAGGTACCTACGTTTCTTTTTTACCTCCCTAAACTTTGTTTGTCCATCGGGATGTACATTTCACAGTTAGAAGTGGGGTAAGCGATTTTTTTTAAGAAAATTTTTTATGTATGTATAGTGTCTCTAGGCGTTGTCTACCAAAAATCAGAATTTTTTAAGAACTTCTAAAGGGTGTCATAGTGAAAGGGTTAACGATTCCTGAAACACATCTATTTTTTTAGAGGCAGATGTTTTTGAAATATATATCTAACTTATACAATATCTAACTGTACACAATGGATTTTAAAATACTTTTTGGAAAAAAAAACAATGTGTTAAGAATAAAAAAATCACAAAAAAATTCAAAAATTTAGATTTTAAAAAATGTATCCCTTTTTAGTACGCCTATGGCACATGCACCACTGTTTTTATAGGGAACCTATGTACATTGGTGAAAAATTTTGTCTTTTCGAAAAGCGGTCTCTTGAGAATTTTATGAGTTGAAAGTTTTCGAGTATTAGCAAAAAACTGTAAAAAACCACGTTTAAGGGAATAAAATGTTCGGTGGACTCTTACGTATATCCAAGTGTGTTGATTCTCTCATTAAATGCAGTATCGCTCAAATCTTACACAGACCTGAACTATTTAGGACGTTTTATATTTTAAAGTAGTACCTAATATCATTTTCCAACAATAGACATAAGACTAATGCTGGGTTTATACAGATAAAAATAAATATTAAAATAAAAATAAAAGTATACAGAACCAAATAAAAATTAAAATTAAAAGTTGTCCAACTTTTAACTTTTATTTAATTTTTATCTGGAAATTGATGTGCGCATGTGCGACATCGTGTCTCGTGGCCTTTGTTGTTGTTTTGATGGAGAATTTTATGTTTATTTTTTAGTATTAATTTTTTATTGTTATTTGGCAGTATAAACCGAGGTATAAAGAACAAAATATTTTTATTTTTATATTTATCTGTATAAACCCAGCATAACAAAGTTGTCTAATTTTTACTTTCCTAGTAGCAATGGCTAGACAAGGTATTGTTTTCGACGAAAAAACATTTTTTGAGATAATGCCGAAAATGTGTTATTTGGGCGTAGTTTGACCTATCCTAGCAATATCGTCATGATGTCTGTCTGTGTGTGTATTTTTTTTCTGTCCGACACCTAAACCAAAAAAAATTTTCAGGTAAAATAGTGCTCAACACTCTTATGAGCTGATTAGATTTTAGTCAAAATCCATTAATGCTAATGACAGCTTTTTGACAATTAAAAAATCTAAAACATGCTAATTTTTTAACGGAGCATCGCGTCAATATACGTAGAAGCTTTAGTTTCCGATATATTTACAAAAAACTGTTTTTAAGGCTGATTATCAAAGCTTCACTTGATGTGTGCTAATAGGATAGCTAGGAAGGTATCAGATTCGTCATAGATCCATTTATTTTAATTAATAAAACTTTTATGCGTAAAACTTTTTATTGTAGCAAAGAATTCAGAAACATCGACTAAATAAATAGTTACTAAAATAATAAATAAACAAAATATACAATCTATAGCTTTGGTAAATAAAGTGTTTTACGTCACAAAACAATAAAGAAATACAATTTACAATCTATATAGGCTCTGTAAATAAAACTTACAAATGCCTTTACATATCTTGCGCAGTCTTATACATGTCACTCTTATAAACCGGTACAACCTCTCCTACACCCCCGATGCTTTTATAATTAGCTTCAGGTGCATAAGAATTGTAAGCTAAGTCCTGCGAAGTAGCGTCACTTCTACCGTACGCTAAGTTCTGCGCATCATCGCTTCTCCAATGCAAGTGATGATCGTGAAGATCGTAGTGGTGATCATCATGATGGTGATGATCAAAGTGGTGATCGTCATGGTAGTGGTGATGAGGGATATGGTGTTCGTGATGGTCGTGGAGGATGTGTGGGTGGATCACCTCGTGTACTGTCGGGTGAACGTCGTGAACTGCTTCGTGGATTACTGTGGGGGCTGTTGGGTGGAAATCAGCTACCTGAAATATCAAGGGCAGCTGTAAAGTTTAGGTTGCTAAAGAATAACATTAAATTATTTGGGTTAAGTACCTAATAATGATTGATGAGAAAATTCTAGCAAATCTAATGTTTTTCAATGATCAAGAACTTGTAGCTATCTATCAAAGGTGGAAAGTGTTGATCAATGCCCAGACAGCACAGTATCTTATTTGGTTCTTAACATTGTTACTTTTCAATGTATATTTAAAAATTGGAATATCTAATAATGATAGGAAAATTCTAGTAAATATGAATTTTTACTTGGATCAAGGAGTTGTAGCTTTCTATCGACGTGACGCCGACGGTTCCAGTGTCGATCAATACCCAGGCAGCACAACCTCTTATTTGCTTGCTTAACATCGTTACTTTCAATTCATATTTAGAAGTGGTTCTAGTTTTGAGAGAACTGAATTTTTCCTATTATCAAGGAGCATTCCATATAAGGTTCGCAGTTTAGATTAATGCCCAGGCAGCAGATCATCTTATATATTTGGTTGCCTAACATCGTCACTTTCCAATGAATATTTAAGTACAAGTAATTGGTGTACCTAATATTAATGAGAACATTCTAGTAAACCGGAATTTTTTTTTGATCAAGTATCTTTCTATCGAAGGTTCGAAGTGTTGATCAATGCACAGATAGCACAGAATCTTTTTTGGTGGCTTAACATCGTTAATTTTCAGTGCATAAAACTGGTTTTAATTTTCAGAGAATTAAAGCAATAAGCATTGCAAGAAATTGAAATACCTAATAATGATGAGAATATTCTAGTAAATCTCATTCTTTCCGATGTTTGAAGAGTTCTAGCTTTCTATCCTAGGTTTGAAGTATTGATCAATAATAATGTAGAAATTAAACTAGAATCTCTAGAAGCCACAATAACCAATTTCTAGTAAGAAAAGTATATTGATAGCTTTGGATTTGATAGATATGCATACAGACTTGGATAATTTTATTTATATATAAATGATTATACAGCGACTTAGACAAAAACAAAAGGCTGTTCAATACGTACCTTCGTACAGAACTTCCAAACTGCCAAAACGAGTGACACGACGAATGACATGAAAGACAGTTGGAGGGCATTCCATGTTTTGATTCCCAAAATACCCAGAGCCAGAGGGATCAAAGTGATCGCTTTAAGCACCAGTAAGACTAGTATTGGTGTGAGAATCTTTCTAATTTTGTGTTTCTTAATTTTTTTGATCTTAATCTTTCTTTCTTCATCCTCAAATTCGTCTTGTTCTTCTTCAGAGTTTGAATTTAATTTAAAATCGAATTCTCCATTGTCTAGACTTCTTCCATTAAAGATTACTGTAGAACCGATTAAAGGGACTTCAACAGCGACTTCGTTAGACCTAAAAAATTGTTCAAGGTCGCTTTCTAAGTCCCCGCTAAGGCTACGCGGAAAGCTTTTGGTGTCTGAAGTCGGTTTGATGTCGACTTTGCCGCCAATCTAAAAGAAAAATAAAATATATATATTTTTTTTTTGAATGAAAGTTGAAATCCAGACAATACGTAAACAATATCAATCACAATACAGGGTGTTTTTTTAAATAATAGACGCTTTTTCAGGTATTTGTTGTACGTTTAAATTACCTTGAATTTTTTTAATACTTTACCCCTATATTTAAATAAAAGAAATCTATAAAAATGTAAAAGTTTTGGAATCCCATTGATTCATTTTTGAGATATTTACCTTCAAAGTTACCAAGTCGCGAAAAAAAATGATATATTATTCCCGCAAAATACGCCTTTAATAAAAAATAAGGCCACGTGATTCGGGTTTTTTATATTTTTTTCTAAGGAGGAATCAAGCTATTAAAATGTAATTTTTGCTGTGTATAAAACGTATTTTTTACACTCGTTATTTTCATGTGCCAAATACACACTTGAAAAGTCCTCCACAACATGTTCTAAAACGCCACTAGATTAAGACTTCTTAAACCTTTTAACATTTTGCCTACAATTTTCTATATATGTTTTTTAATCAAAAAAGGCGCGAAAGCCTGTTCTAAAAGCCCTCTAAAGACTTGTTAAACGTAATAACTTTCTGCATCTTCTTTTGTCACGTTCTTTTAATAACTTTTTTTAACTTAAAAGTGACGCGAAAGGAAGTTCTAACAGTTCACTAGTTTAAGGCTATAACAAGATTTTTCAACACTAAACACTTTCACACTTTCGTGATCGTGAAGGATCAGGGATCAGTTTATTAACTGGTATTTGGCGTTTAGAGTAGAGATGAGCGATATCGTGATTTTTCAATCACACTAATATTTGTTACTGTGATTTTTTAATGTGATGTGATCACAGTGTTAAGGTAGCGTAACGTAAGTCGCGTTTGAGTTTGAGGCGTTACTGATACTGCTTGGTTTGTTATATGTAAAGTGCGACAGTGACGATATGTTGTTGATTCTGTTATTGTTATTATGTTACATGATACATGAAGTTGCGATCTTTGAAAATGTTTAATTGTGATTCATTATTAAATACAGAAGGAACGATCGTTATATGTGATTTTTAAATATCAGTTAAAAAATTTAGGTTCGTGAAATATCGCTCATCTCTAGTTTAGAGGCCAAAGCACTACCGGATGGATTTCGTCTAAGTGAAAAATGTCGCCAATAGGTTCGGTTCGGTTGTCGCTGCTTCTAGTAAAATCTCAAAAATATTTGGTAGAAAAGCCATGCAAGTCGCATTTTAAAAGCCGTGTAGAAAAGGCGTGAACCTAATGTGACTTTGACGTTGATAAAAATCTACTTAGAATTCACTTGAAAATAACGTAAAAACATTGCTGTTTTGATTTGATAATGGCGTTATTACAAGGCCGTTTTTAGTATTAACGTTATTTTTTATAACGTTAATAAATAACCTATTAAGCTTGTTTTCATATATGACGTTTTTTTCTAGCAGCTTCTAAAATCAACGTTATTTTTCTCACGCGTTTTTTACGTGTTAAACACGTGATTATACTATGTGGGCAGTCTACATAAAATACACAGGAAAAATTTTATTTTAGATTTTTTTTTAACGGTGCCAGAAAGGCACTATCTACATAATTTTGTGGGATAAATTGTCAAAAGACGCAAGGGCGGATCCAGAGGTGCTTCTCGGGGGGGGGGGGGGTCACTTTAGGTGACATTCTCTGTTGGTAAAAAATGGTATATATTTTTTTAAGCAGCATTTTATTCATTTGTTTCTTTCAAATTAGTCAGAACTAAAAATCTTACATATATCTTTAAAAAATATTTTGCAAGTTTAGGCTACAAATTCAGGATAATTTATTAATAAAAGTGGTTGTAATTTCGATGACAATAGACACTTCCATGCGCCGCAAGCAAAAATTTTCAATTTTTATTAGGAAAAACCTTACTTTTTACTCATTTTTTGTATATTCATAAAATTCTCGGGGGGGGGGGCAAGTGCCCCTAGTGCCCCCCCCCTGGATCCGCCACTGAAAGACGTGAACTGAGAACTGTATTTAAGTTTTTAAATGCATTACTTGGTATTTAATATTTAGCACAGGAACAGGAATAGAATTATATATTCAATTTTAGGGACTTGCTTTATCTACTTTTGACCGGTACTGCATACCAACCTACCTACCTGCAAAAGATCTTTAAGTTCGACATTTTTGGTAGCAATGTCCAAAGCGGAAGCAATCCAAAAATAGGAAACTATCACCGTTACTGAAAATAGTGCCCGTCGCGAAATCATAATTTTGTTTTAGTGTTTTGCGTACGCGACCCAACACCAAAAAAGGACTGTCGCAATATTGTCTTAAACCTAATTATTTATAATTGAAGTTCACTTTAAAAGGAGTGGTGGTATACTTTTTTACGTGTTGCGTTTTAGCAATTTTTTTTTAAGACGCTTTAATTTCTTTTCGGAAGCCTCGTTTGAATATCAATTGAAGATATTTACATGTAAGCCCCCGTGTCAGTAATAGCCATGCGGAACATTTTTAGATACTATAACAAAATTAATATGTTTTTTTGAAAAATTATTATTATTATTATGAAAAATCGGTTTAAAACTAAAGAAATACACCATTTTGGTTCCGCCATTTAGAATTTTTTATAAGATTGAGTCAAAAATCATAATCAGCGACTTGAAACACCAACAAGTTCTGTATTTGATACATACCGGTGCATAAATAAGAAAATCCGCCATTTTGGATACGCCATTTTAATTTTTTTTAAGTTTGAGAATAAAACTATATTAAGTGATCTCGCAAGCACTGTAAACTTTCAAGTTTGAGACAAATCGGTTTAAAAATAAAGAAATCCGCCATTTTGGCTCCGCCATTCTTGTAACCAAAAACGAAAATTTTATGTTACCGGGATACCAGAACTCTGCACCTACCAAATTTGTTTTGTATGTTACAATTGGCACTTAATATCAGTCTTGCCAAGCATGGAAAGTTTTATGTGGTTATTTAAATAAATAGCACTTACTTTGTGTCTTTAACTTTTCACTAAAGTGTTTGATATCACACATTCCTTTTGCCACCCGCGCAGGATCACTTCGTGGATTGTTAATAATAAGACAAATAAATAAAAAAAAATCATTTTGTTTTTCATAACCGCACAACCAGTTTTCAGCATCGTATAATTTTTTATTACTTGCACTGCAATTTTGGTTAATTTTTAGGATTTTAAAGATTTTATTTGTAATCGAAGTTCATATGTCAACGTATTTAAATTTGCACATTTAATTATGTAATCGACGGTATTTATTTCCATTTTATAAACAAACGATAACAAAAATAATCAATGACACGCGACCGGCAATGCTTTTTACTACTGACATACTCCAAATCAAAACAAACTCATACGTCTTCACTAAGGATAGATACGGCAACGTATGTTTCCGAACGAGAGCGTCTACTAAAACAAACATTCCTACTGCCCCCGCTCGAGAACATCCACCCATACCCAGCTGAAAAACCGGTGAAATTGAAACCTTACCCCGTGCGGCGCTGCCGGCTTGTAATTATTTACGTTAAAAAAGTCCACACAATTAATCACTTGTTAACTATAGATAATAAAAAAACTAGACAATAATGTGTCATAAATCAATTAAAAATACTGTTTGTTGTCCAGTTTTGGGAGGGCACTGCCCCGTTGCCCTCCCTGTAGCAGCTGTCACTGGAGAAGAGTGGACGTTACTCTACTACAAGTTTCCTTCGGTTTGGTGAGAAAAAGAAGCAAGTCTATCTATTTCAATTCAGTTAGAAATCTGGGCATAGGTGCTTTTCGTGTAATTTTTGATATTATGTGCTTTAAATCTTTTATCAAAAGTTTGGTATACATTTTAGCAATTTTGTATGTATTTAGGATTGAGGAACTAAACATTTATAGAAATCAAAAGTTCTTCGCACTATTGTCTGTGTATAATCACAGAAATCGCGCGATGTCCAAAAACAGTTCTCGTGTCCTCTACTAGCAGAAATTCTTAAATGTTTTACAAGAAAAACAGGCGTGAGCTTCGCATGATACGCGACAAGTTGGGTTTATACGGAAACATAGCATGACATAAGACATAGCATGACATAACATAACAGAGTTGAGCTTATAATAAACCCTGATGGTGTTTATACAGAAAAATAACATGACATAACATGAGACATAAAAAGATGCCCAACTTTATCTCATGTCTTCTGTCAAATCTGTCTGTCAAAATCCTACTTTTTCATTGTTTGTGGATGGTTTTGATGTTTTTTTTTTATTTAAAAAACAATTAGGCAAAAAAGGTAACAGGTAGGTAAGATTTTTAGGTACCTACATATAGTAGGTTGACTTTTAATTAAGGTTGCAGTTAATTGAGGCTCAGCCCTTGTACATGAAGTGATGGCCCTTTGATTACTTTCATATACGTGGTGTTATTTATTTATTTTAGAAGGATGAAGAATCCTTGTCTTTCTTGTTGTACAGAGCAGGGATGCCCTGCACCTGTTCAATCTCAATGTTATGTTATGTAATGATGTGTCTTATGTTATGCTATGTTTCTGTATTTTATAATATGGTTGATAATTGCTCTCAGTTACTCTTGGGATCTGCTTTTGAGAGTGTTTGTCCCAAATGGACTTTTCACAGACCGCATTACTTAGAAACAATATTTGTTTACATTTCAATTCCATCTAATTTGACATGTTTATTTTTAAATTACATTCAATTTTTTGAAAAGAAAAGGGTATAAGTCTAACATATACGCATTTGTAATGACGTCACCAGTTGAGAAAAAAACGTATGGCGCAGATATTTTTGCCAATCAATGTTTTTTGATTTACAGTGACGGATACTACACAGAACCAATTACCTACCTATTTGAATCATAGACACTACTTTTTTTTTAAAGTTTATTGTCACCGCTGTTTATAATATACTAAACAAAGATAAACAAAAATGACGTCATTACAAATGGGTATAAGTTGGACTAAACTCATAGGTAAAATATTGTACCTAACACATGCGGAAAGTGTCTTTACCGCCCTTGACGGCTTGACCGAACTCGGACTTGTTAAAAATTTCGCCAAAATTCGCCCCTAAACCAAATACCAAGTCCGTGAAAATTTCTGACTGCGGCGTTTATACTTGCTTTTATTGAAAGAATTTTCTTCCGAAAATTCTTAAATTTTAAGACTTTTATCCTTGCGTTTTCTTTTTCCTTTTTGTTCGTCTTTTTTTTACAAAATTTTTGCTACGGTGCCAAAAAGTACTTCATTTTTCTCATTATGTTGAGGTGTCTTAAGCCATCTCACAACCGCCCATCCTATACAGTGAAACCTGCGGACACTCACGGTTTCGTCGATTTTATGTCCGCTTATTGGAGGTGTCCGCTTATTAGAGAGAACTGCGAAATTTTAATAAATATTTATTAACAATTTCCACTGCTTGAATTTTTCCGATATTAAATTTTAGATGTTCCTTCTCTGAAACGTTAAAAACTTCAATTTTTTCACGTAAACTAGAAGTTTTTTAGCAGGCGCTATTTCAAAGAGACCTATTACCAGCCCAACGGTACAATAAAAATAAAACACAGCAGTCCCGCCGAATAAAATATGTTTGTCTCCGCATTAAAACGGAAAGAGGTAATTCCCCAGCTGCAGATTGCGTTGTTGCCAACATACTACATAATATTTATGCCCATGTCGTGCAGGGCTCCGTCCCGTTGTCAGACGTTCGCGTCCGGTTAAGGGAGGTCTGAGAATTTTTTACCCAAAAAAAATTATCCGCGTCCGGTTATTAGAGTGTCCGGTTATAGGAGTGAATTTTACATGTAAAGAAATAGGGAAAAGCTTGGTTTCAACAAATTTATCCGCCTAAAAGGGGTGTCCGCGTAATAGAGGTGTCCGCAAGTAGAGGTTTCACTGTACTAGTATTTTTTGAATTATAAATATGTATATAGCAGTGTCGCGCTCAGAAAAATGTCCCACCGCCTTAGCGGGGCGGAGGGCGAGACCTCAAGATGTATTGTATACATATATATATATATATATATATATATATATATATATATATATGTATGGGTGCCCCCATGTTTATAGGTATGAAGCCTAGGGCTCAGGAATGCACATATTCACGATAGTACCCGAAAAGAACAAAGGGAAAAAGACCTACCTATAAGTAACCAGCGGCGCGAGCCCGTAAATAGTGTGGGGGGCCCGTATAACTTCTGAACTAGAGAACATTTTACATTTAATAAACATATTTTGGGTTTTGAAAGAATATTATGGGTTTTGAAAAAAAGGTGGGGGGCAGGGCCCCCTCTAACCCCCTATGCTCCGCCACTGTTAGTAACTCTCCAGAGAACTTTTCTGTAATTAATTTTACGTGGATTTTTATCGTTCAACTCTAGCTAAGCATATTAATTAAGTTTACTAGAGGGATACCAATAGTAAATGACAGTGGCGTATATAGGGGAGGGGCAAGGGGGGAGATTTTCCACATATTTCAAGAATGCAAACATAAAATAGCATAAAGTACGGCCTCATAAGGTCTCGGATCCCCCCCCCCCCCCCCGAAACTGTCTCGGCCCCCCCGAATCTTTTTTCTATATACGCCACTGGTAAACAAGTAATACCCTGTAATTCGGAAAAAAGAACTATACAGACAATTTATTTTTCAAATTTTTAATAAAAACCAATAAATTAAAACAACAAAAACAAAAAACAACACACCAACCAAAATGAACCCCTCAAACTTTCATTGCTGGGCAACGGGTGCGTACCCGTTGTACGCCATTTGCATGGAGTTCTGATAATTCTGACTGACCTCATCAGATCGACTTGCCGCGATGTGGTGATGGTGGTGGGGATCCCAAGCTTCGTGAATGATTTGGGGTGGGGGTGGATGATCGCCGCTTACCTAAAAACAAACAAATAAAAATTAATTCAAAATTTGCCCATTATTCAAGGTTTTTTGATGATAGAAAATAATATTTTTGACCTTGTCTTGCATGATGATCAGCGGCGTAGCGTGGGGGGGGGGCGCGGGGGTTCGTCGCCCCCCCCCCCGAACCGAAAAATCAAATTTTATCTTTTTGTGTGTAATGACCTTTATAACATGCTTATTATATAAACTCCTATTACCTTTGAGCACAGTTTCCATACAGCCATTGCCAGGGTGGTGACAAAGGAGATAAAAGAGAGCTGGATGGCGTTCCATGATTTGATGGCCAAAATTCCCATCGCCAGAGGAATCAAGGTCATGGCTTTGATCAAGATGAACACCAAGATGGGGATAAAGATCTTCTTGATTTTGGATTTCTTACCACGCTCTAAGAAAGAAATATTTTAAATTAATTTCAGTTAATAATGATACTAATCTTCTACCCGGCCATACTTTCTTTACTTATCGGCTCCTTAGATATTTGTTGCTTTAGGAAATTAATCGCTTTGCCTTCATCCATATAATAGGTTTATTCTTTTGTATTTTATCTTCTTTAGTTAGTTAGTCAATTTTCTTTTTTTTATCAACCTGACCATGCACTAAATCTCTTCTTACTATATGTCTTTATTTTTGTCATCAAGCTTCACTTCCTGTACTTTATTTGGTTCTCTTCCAATACCACCTTTTTTTGCTGACAGTGGGTTATACTGGCTTATTCTAAAATTAGCCTTTACTTTCAGGCTAATACCAAGCCTACTTTTTAGAGCGACAATTACGAGTTGGACATTTTCCTACCTTCAACTTCATTTCCCAACCGAACCTTAAAGCTAACTTCATCATTGTCGAAATTTCTGCCTTCAAAAGTCACCGTCGATCCAACAATAGGCAAATTAACAGATATTTTGTTTTCTTTGATGTAGTTTGTAAGATAGTCTTCCAGAGATTCGGTACTGCTTCTACCAGTGCCTTCGTTGGTTATTGAAATGTCGCTGCCAGCCTAAAAAATTTATTTAATGAGTATGCGATCTAATTCGAGTAAATATCATAATTTCATCTCAACTATATTAAATCAAATTCAAACCGAACTATCATCTATTTATTTTTTAATTTAATCAAAGCTAAAAAAAAACAAAACTTAAAAGCTAGGTTTTGCTCAAAAAACCACCTCCCAAAGGTGACCATGACGGTTTTTTGCGTTTTGCACGGAAACTGTAACTCTGACGAGAAAAAGTTATAGAACTTTTTAGATTCTTCATTGAATTTTCCAAAAAATTGTCAATATTTTTTTTGCGTATCTTCCACCCAACGCTCAGAAATGACCTTTGACAATAATTATAGTTTCAGCGCTAACAAAAAATAAATTTTGCGCTGTTTTTTGTGGCGATTATCTCGAAAAGTATTAGCGTCATCAAAAAATGTATGAAGGCAAAATTGTAGACCAGTTCTTTCTTGTGATAATTTTTATACTTGTGCGTTTTCTTTTGTTCAACCAAGTAAACAAACTTGAGAAATCAATTCATTATCATATCATTGTGAAGGCAATATTTCTATTCTAAAAGTAACCTCAGCAAGTCGGAAAAGCTCGTAAAAGACAAAATGATGGGGCGGAGCCGATCGTCGCTAATCTAACCGAACCAATGTACGATGTACGATACTAGGTCTACGATACTAGGTGTACGATACTAGGTGTACGATACTAGGTCTACGATAATACCCTTTTGTACGACAATTTGCCTATTTTTAATTTTTATAAGTTTTTATTCCTGATTTGTCAAATGGCAAGAGTTTTTTCACGAAGAGACGAAGAAATGCCATTCATATTCAATTGAATGGGGCCGATTAAAGTGGTGAGCACTCAGTTTACATTTTAGTCTAATCGCAGCTTAATACTTACTTTTATAAAGTTATCCCATGCATTACTGTCTACTTTTGGAGCTGCACTAACCCAGCCCACCCCTAAAACTAGCACTAACACGAAACTGTGCCCCTTCATTGTAACTTTTTTAATTTTTATTGAATGGAAGACCAATTTATGAATGGGACATGTACCACACCTACTCTTCTCATTTATACTGCTATAAAAATATGGCTTATGAAAATTTTATTTTAATATAATATTATTCGGTGGACATCAAGTACCCCCCTCCAGTTCAAGTGCCCCCTACCAAGTTAAAATTTAATTTTTTATGTTCTTATTTTAACACGGATGCCCAAACCAAAATCCATATATTTTTACTTTCTCGCTCATAAAAGGGGAAGTATTGTCACTTTTTTCCGAGCGTGATAAAATATAAAGCTAATGCTAAAAACAGTTTTAATCATTGACTTCTATACCCTACAACTCAATGGTTTTAATTAAAAAAGTAATTATATGATTTTCTGTTAACTATAATATTGGAGCTTTGAACTTGCAACTAAATAGCAAAAATCCGAAAAACAAAATGATTTCAGTGGACATGGACATTTCAGGAAATTTTTATCCTTAAAAAAAACATAAAGGCTCATCGCACAGGGCTTTTAGCGAGTTTATACTGCAAAAAAATGGAAAATGGGACTAATTCTAAAGAAGAAAGTGATTTTACGGGATTTAAAGTAACTTTTCTGCTACCAAGATTAAAATACTTATTTAAAAAATAAAAAGTTGTAATAAAAAATACATTTATAATAATTAAATTTACTATTTACAAAATTTATAAAGAATTACAGCGACCTAGTCATCACTGTCGACTCTCCTACATAAATTTTACGTCCATTTTTTGCAAAGACAACATAAAATATAACTTTATGTGATGACACCAAAAAAATATATAAAACATTTTGGGGCAAAACGGGGTAGGTATAGGTTACTAGGTATAACAAGGTACCAATTTGCACCTATGAAAAAACCCTGTTTTACAACAAACCACCAGTTAAATTTAAACAAAAATCATACACAGTAAAGGCCGAGAAGTGGCTATTATTGGGTAAAGGGCTAATTTTACGGGCAACGCGTTTAATTATGAAAAATACATAAACCCACTATTAAAGTTTTAAAAGTCTGTAAAAAATATACTTATCGTCACAAAATGCGCGAGCCATTTTTACAATAAACAGCGCACAACATAATGCGCAGCTTATCCTCATACCCCATTATGCCCCCCGTTCCCCTACGAAAGTCCATCTGTCAGTGAGTTAGTTGCATGCTACTTTTGCGTTCTCCGTCTGGCCAACTATGGACCCATTGTAGACTCGCCCAATTTTTTTAATGTCACCTTACATTTCCGATATTCGTTGAATACAAAAAAACAGTGCCCTATTGGGCAAAACAACATGGCTTATAATAAGTTTCATGATTTATTTAACGATTTTCATTAGCAGTTTTTAAAGTCCGCTAAAATTCTGGGCTTTCCCGGCGAGTTTAGTTAATTTTAAGATGACATTAAAAATGTGGGCGACCCTACCGGTTTATCGATTAACGCAGTGTCGAAATTCTTGAAATCTCCCCGAGCGAGTACTCCTGGAAATTCGAGGGAGGACCAATAGAGATCTTGAAATCAAGTGAATTCGCATGCGCAGTTTAACTTTTACCCGATTATAAGGGAGTACTCCTTCTCACTCGTTCAAGAATTCATACACACAAAGGCAGATGCGCAGCGAGGGAAGTTTTGGTGTAGATCTCTACTCATTTATTTAAACAAAGCATCGGAAATATTGATTGATATTCCAGTGTTGTCGATGTCTAGGCATGGAAATATTTAGAAATGCTTTCGTTTTTATTTTAGGCTCGTATAATACCTGATCATATATTTTTTTGTTTTAGAGGCAGTGGGTCAGAACTACATATGGTGCATACATGCATAAATAATTATTTATATTTATTTTATCCCCTAATGTATCCTCGATACACTTTGACAGCTGTTTGACACATCACTAAAATGTACTTTTTTAGGGCCTCTAGTGTTAACCAGAAAAATAATAAAAAGGTATTAGGGACTTATTGGAATAAAACCTGACCTAATTTTAAAATCGACCCTATAGTGACATATTTACATATAAAAAGCAGCTGCTCTGCTTCAAAATTCGGCCTTTGTGTATTTAAAAACCGGATTTATTATTGTCGGTATTTATTAAATGGAAGTTAGCGACTGTATTATTAAATTTGGCTTTGATATGTCAATTTTGAGAGGTCAGTTTTCTATGCAAATGTGTCAGAATAAAGTCGAGTCTAGAATAAAGTCAGGTTTTATTCTAATATTAACTTAACAGTATTTTATAGAAGTATTATGGGAAAGCTATACTGGCCATGAGGAAGCCTGTTTAGAAAGACAAAAACTAAAAACTTCTCTCCCACCCAGTTCTTGCTCCGCCTGTCATGGCAAGTCGAATGAATTTTATTGCATTGTCTACGACGCAGATTTAAAAGAAAATAGACGAATCAACGTGAAATTTAGTACCCGTGAATTTAAAAATTAAACAGGTTTTCGTGGCTAATCGGGTAAAAAGAAGTTTTTGTGTCTCTCATATTTTTCCGTGGGTACCTTAAAAGCTTAACCTATAAGTGTTGACAGTTAACTGTCTCGTCCTTATGGGACTCCTCAGAACACTGCTTGGTCAATGTGACACTCTTGCGAAGTTAATTAAACGGTTTAGTCTCTAATCCTATGTATATAGTGAGAACATCCTCGCAAGAAGCGCCATCTACCAAGATACGAGAGAAACTAGAACAAGAGCAAGCGAAAATAAACTGCTCTTCATATCGATCAATGAAAAGATCGACTGCAAAGAAAAAGAAACAGTTCGTGACCTACGACAGCTCTTCTGTCTTTCAGGGCAGATCAACGCTAGTTGGCGTTTTTACCCGCCATCAGACGCGAGCGTCAATCAGCGGAATTTTTAGGCCAAATGATACTATTATTATACTATTATAGTATAATTTTATCAAATATCGGGCGGTTTTAAAAATTCTTTCTGCACACGCTTTTAGATTTTTTGTCCAACACCATTTAACTAGTTCCCCCTCCCTCTCCCTCAGTCCTCTCCGCCCTCCTTATTAGTAATGGTTGTAGCTATAACTTTCACAAATATAGAGCGATTTCAAAAATTATTTCTGCACACGCTTTAAGATTTTTCAAAACCATTTTACTAGTTCCCCTCTCCCTCTCTCCTCCCCCACCATCACTCAATGTTTGTAGAAACCCACCAATCTACCCTTTGGGCATAGTTCATTAGTTAGTTAGTGTTTTAGTGGGTATATTATTATTAATAATAGTAGCAGTGCCGCACCCAGGAATATGTCTTGGGGGGGGGGGGACGAGGTCTCTGGGTGGGGGGGGGGTAAGTTTAAAAGCGTATTTTATGCTATTTTATCTTTTTATTTATGAAAAATATGAAAAAAAACTAAATCTGAGGTTGGGGGGGGGCTGGGCATTGGGGCCCCCTCCCTGGGTGCGCCCATGATAGTAGCGTTTTAGTAGTAGAACTTTTGCTGAATAAAAACTTCCTATATCCTCTTTCATAATGTCAGTCCATCTTCAAAAAAAAAAAAAAAATAGAAGGTAGCACTATTCGCGTTCGTAAAAAATCTACACGTAATTTCTCGTTAACGCTAAATGAATGGTAAATGCATAGTGCTTTCTATATTTTTTGTTATAATACCTTTATTATATAAATTATCTTACATATTAATATTTACAATAAAATATATATATACTTATAGTAAGTACACTGTCACTTCTTTTTTAGAAACTAAATATTTTTTTTGAAAAATTTTTAATTTCCTTATTTGAAATTAATTTGTATCGTATCATTCTAATAAAGTCTTTAGAAGGCTGAATAAGAATTAAACCTAAAAGTTGAAAATAAAAAAACAATCTCCTTGTATCTACTAGTTGCAGTTAGGTACAAAGTTACACAATAGCCTGATTCATGAAAATACAAAGGTGTATAATTTCGTTATTGCGCTTTGGGCATCAAAACTAAAAGTTAAAGCACGTCTTACATTATAGGTAGGTATAAGTATCAATTTTGTACCCAACTGGGACTAGTAGGTACACCTAATTTCAAGAAAAATTGATACGACTTGTCAAAAAGTTGCCAAAATTTGATTGCATTTCAATGTTAGTCTATCAAAATCATGTCAATACCATATTAGATTTTTTTGAAATTAGCTGTACAAGTAGATTTAGCAGTTGGGTGTTTTTTTATTTAAATATTATTTTGTTATTGAGTCCTGTGCATAAGTTGATTTTACCAAAATTCTAATAATAATTAACAGGTAGGTATCAAAAGTGTATTTGGTGGGCCTATCAAGGTCCAACGAAACCCGTTTAAGACTGGTTAGTTTGCAATTTTTTTTATTTTGTTCATAAGTAAGGTTTCTTGAAAAAAGTCGCCTCGAAGCATCTTTTAGGGTACATGCATGTCCTTTTAAGATGGTACGATTTTGTTTTAAATCGAACCCGTGAACAAGAGTACCGTAATACATATCTTGTGTGTATAAAATAAATATAAAACAGTTTTAAAAACGTTACAAACTTTAATGAATACAAAATAAAACTTTATTGCAATTTACAAATTGTTACAAGACTTTTCCTATGAAACAAACAAGACCCAAAATATAAAAATATTCTTCACATAGGAAAATCGTGGCTCTGATACAGAATAGCGCGATACAAAATAGCGCTGCTTCAAAATAGCGCTGCTACAAAATAACGCTGCTACAAAATGGCGCTTACAAAATAGCGTGCATCAAAATAGCGCCTTACAAAATAGTGCCTTACAAAATAACGCTGCTACAAAATAGCGCGCATCAAAATAGCGCTGCTACAAAATAGCTCAATGACAAAATAACTCGCATCAAAAACGCGCTGCGGCAAAATAGCGACATCTAATAAAAACAGCGAAATTAAAAAAAGCATCATTAAAAACAGCAACTGTTTGACTAAGGGGTCTCTTTCTAACATATTAAAAAAAAAACTTCCCTGACTTCTTTCGCGGGATCCTAGCGGGTGTGAAACAAAACTGAACCGAATCGAACTAAACCGAATCGAAGTATCGGTTTAGTTCGGTTTGGTTTCACAACCTCTAGGATGCCGGTTCGGTTTGGTTTCACTCCTTCTATAATCCCGGGAAAAAGTCAGGGAAGTTTTTTTTTGAAAATATATGTTAGAATGAGGTTACCGGGAGTGGTAAGTCATAAGACGCTATTTTGAAACAGCGCCATTTTGATGCACGCTATTTTGTAGCAGCGCTATTTTAAGGCAGCGCCATTTTGATGCACGCGATTTTGTAGCAGCGCTATTTTCTAAGGCGCTATTTTGTAGCAGCAGCGCTATTTTGTTGGCGCTATTTTGATGCACGCTATTTTGTAGCAGCGCTATTTTGTAGCAGCGTTATTTTGTGGCAGCGCCATTTTGAAGCAGCGCTATTTTGTAAGGCGCTATTCTGTAGCAGAGCCAAAAATCTTATGTTTCTTTACTGACAATTAATTTAGAGGTTTTAGTTTAAGTTCAACAAAACTTTGAATGTGACTACTTGTCTCCTCAAACGTTTTTATTACCGGTAGGTTGGAAGTAATCCATCATCCCCTCTTTGAAGAGCTTGGAGGAACCAAGTCCGTGGCGTTGCTGGTAATCCTAAAGGTTACTTTCTTTACATTCTAGCTAATGAGCTAAACAAGAAAATCTAAACGAAAACAGAGATAAAATGACATTTTCTTATCTCACAGTTTTTCCATAGCCAATCACTTTAAAGGAAAAACCCTCTCTCTACTTCATGTATCCCCACGCTTAACCATTAGTACTCCCACTTTTAATTTTTCAGTAGTTCTTCACGCATCAACCACTTGCTGTGTAGTAGGTGGCACCCAGACGGTTATCATTGTGGAAGGAGGCGAAACCGTTTCTTATCTCTGCAAAACCATGCTTTTCGTTTTTCCAAGCTGGTTTTGTGACACAATCAAGAGTAATTTACATTCCTGACAAAACATACCCTCGAAAACTGCATTTGAAAGTATTTCTCGCAAATGGCCACTATTTCGAGCGTAACTGTCAGAGAGCGCGCGAGTATAGAGTTGCTTGCTATTGGATCGATTGGATATATTGTCGGACAGCATCTCTCGAACTTTTAATCGGTTTCGAATTGCGACAGTGCTATAGCAGAAGTCGCATAATAGAGAGAGAGTAACTACTATGGAGGTCTACTTTCAAGAAATTCTCAGAACAGCAAAAATTAGAGATGGTACCCTATAATAGACAAAAAGTTGAAAGTAACTGTCTAGAGATATATTTCAATCCCAAGTGGACAGCTACATTTATCATCGACATATTTTATTAAAAGATGGCGCTAGAGTTAAGCTCTCTCCTACAACAGACGTATAAAGCTATATATAAATATTAATTCTTACACAATCTACGATACAACTTTGGCTACTCGGCAGTAGGATAAATTGGAGAGAGGACCACTCGAAGTGATAGCGAATGGGGGTGAGGTTGGTAAGCGAATGGGGATTTTCATCCAATCTTTTGCAAGGGGATCTTTAACCGTGGGCGCTCTTTTATACAAGGTTGTTGTTACACAATCTACGTGCATTGAGCCTCCTTTGAAACGTTTATGTTTAATAGAGAATTATTGAAATAAAGCCAGGCTATAATAGTGCCAGGCACAATTTTGACACCTTTACATTGTAATATCAGCTGTGATCTTTCAACACACAAGCCTTTGTTTACTATATGCACCGGAATAAATAGTGCCTTCTTTTATTAATTGAAAATAAACGACGATAGTTTTAAATTTGACTTTGGTATGTCAATTTTGAAGATTCAACTGTCAGTTTTCAATGTGAAATGTCAAAATAGTGCCTGGCGCAATTATAGCCTGGCTGTATTTCAATAATTCTCTAATATGATAATATTAAACAACATGGTCCGGTTACCCGGAAGTCCGCCGAAAATGTCGATATTTTTTCGACATATTTGTGGGTGTAAAAATGCTTTTACGCCCTCAAGGGCGCAAAAATACTATTTGACGCTCGCTTTTAGAAATCATAAACATCCCAAGTTTTAATCTTGTTTTTATTTCATTTTATTACTGCAAATTAAAAAAGATACGAGTAGGTAAAGTAAGTTTTTAAAAAGTCATCTAATAAGAAAGCAAAGGTCTCTGTTTTTCTAATGATTTATCTTGGGCAATAAAACGGCATAATTAAATATTTTTACCCAGGGGTTTTTCTAACACTTACCGAGGATTCTTGAAAATATTTTAATTTTAAGAGACTTAAAGCTGCTATACCTAATTTGAGGGGAGGGACAATTCGCCGCCGCCGATTCGCCGCAGCCGATCCGCCGCGGCCGATTCGCCGCAGCCGATTCGCCGCAGCCAATTCGCCGCGGGGACAATTCGCCGCGAGATTTTTTGTTTTATGATATTACCATTGGCAATTGTTTAAACAGTTTTATTTAGCTTGACTTCATATAATATACATATTTGTTTATTTCTTTGATCATAACTTTTTCAAACTTTTCCAACTAGTTATTTGGTGGTTAGTATAATATAATTTAACATTTTTTTTATTAGAAAAATAAATAAAATGGCGAATTTTCCTATTTATGAAACGATTTGCCTCAAACTTGAAACATCACGGCGCTTAATACCATTTTTGACTCAAATTTAAAAAAATGAACATGGCGTATTTTCCCATTTATGAACCGATTTGCATCAAACTCAGAACTTTGAGATCTTTCAGGTCGCTGATTATTATTTTTAACTAAAATTAAAATAAATCAAAATGGCAGTTCCACAATGGCGCACTTTCTTGTTTCTAAACCGATTTGCCTCAAAATTGGGGGGGGGCTGATTTCTCTGGGTGGGGGAAGTCTCATGATGGCGAATTTTATACTCTTTATTCTTCTTATTCATGCAATATGTGAAAACTATCTAAAAAAATCTTAGGCTTGGGGGGCCTAGGCCCTGAGGAACCCGCCATTTTCAGGTTTTAAAATGTAAATCAAAAATTGTATTGAGTTACCTTAGGCGCCGCGATGCTTCAAGTTTGAGGCAAATCGGTTTATAAATTAGAAAGTGCGCCATTGTGGAACCGCCATCTTGATTTTTTTAAATTAAGTTAAAAATAATAATTAGCGACCTGAAAGATCTCAAAGTTCCGAGTTTGATGCAAATCGGTTCATAAATGGGAAAATCCGCCATTTTGGATCCGCCATTTTATATATTTTTCTAATAGAAAAAATTGTTGAATTGTATACTAACCCCAAATACCTAGTTGGAAAAGTTTGAAAAAGTTATGATCAAACAAACAAACAAACATATTATATGAAGTCAAGCTAAATAAAACTGTTTAAACAATTGCCAATGTTAACATCATAAAATAAAAAATCTCGCGGCGAATTGTCCCCGCGGCGAATCGGCCGCGGCGAATTGTCCCTACCCCTAATTTAAGGTTATTCCGATTCATACTATGTGTTAAAAAAAATAAAACACCCTGCTGTACAACACGGTGATGTCGAATTTTTCACGTCACTGGTGGTCCAGCTGATTTTTGTAAACAAAAGTTAGAAATGATATGAACAACGGAACTACTAATATTTTTTGAATTTTTGGAATAGTAAGGCAATTTTCCCACTGTTTTCTAGTACATCCATATAAAATATAATGTTCTGGACGTATTGTCGTTATTTTTTTTAGCCCGCTGTATTTTGTATTATACAAAACTTAAACTACAAGTCAAACTGAATATGATCGTTTAGTATCAAAGGTGAACCGAGGTCTTGGGAAGTAAACAAAGATGTAGGTCAGTGGATTATTTTTGAAGGTGAAACGAATAAAAAAAATAACGACTGATATGTCTGAAAAATATTATTTTATATGAGTATACTAAAAAATAGTAAGAAAATTGCCTTAGTTTTTAAAAAATTTAAAAAATATTAGTAGTTCATATCATATCTAACTTTTGTTTACAAAAATCCGCTGGACCACCAGTGTCGTGAAAATTTGACATACATATATATATATATATATATATATATATATATATATATATATATAAACCACCGTGGCTGTACAACATATTTTTGGTTATAAAACATTTTGTATGTTATCCATCACCATCAGATGCTGGTAAAGATTAAAAGAAGCTATAAAACTTTGTTGTATAACATGTTTTGTTATATAGTCTGTGCCCGGATTTTCTTTAACATGTTACATGTTTTACAACTTTGTTATATTATATCATATAACATATAATATATGTTTTGATCTAATACTCTGGACCCGGCTTTTCTTTAATAAACTTTGCTATGAAATAGTTTTAATTATTTTGCCTGGACCAACAAGTTACATAAAATAAATTTAATAACAAAGTTGTTATACAGGGTGATACAAGTGTAGTGTCCACTATTGTTAACTTTGTTATGTTTAAATATAGAAAAAAGTTTAAATAGGCAAACTCTTTATGATGCTTAAATCAAAAAAACGTCATGTTTTCTAGTTTTCGAGTTTTTTCAAAAACGATAAAACAAATTTTAATTGAATTAAAGAAAGTATTTGATAGTGTTTTTCTAATGTCTTTCAATTCTAAACAAAAATAATCTTTTGATTTTTTTTTTCTAAACCTAAAAATAACGAAGATATTCCAAATTCCAAATTACTCTTAGACTTTCTTTCTACCAAATAAAATTTCAATACGTAATTTTGAATTTAAAATATCTTCCTTATTTTTAACTTTAGGAAAAAAAGTCAAAAAGAAGAAATCCGAAAAAATTATAAAACATAGGGTATTGATGTATGGCCTTGCGTTACACTCAATGTTTTTTATTGTGTTTTTTCTTAAAAATGGTCAAAAGTCCTGAATTTTTGCGTTACGTAATTTAAGGACGTTCCTTAACCTGAGAATGGTAACACTAACACAAACTTAGTTTGTAGCTAAGAGTGTACTTGATACGATCAGAACCCGAAGAACCATACTGTTAGGTAAAGTTACCTTTTGGCTTTAAAAATATATATTTTGCGAAGAAACAACTTCTTATGAAAGAGAATCTACCTACCTTCTGTAAAACAATAATGTTAATGGTAAAGTTTTAAGTAAAGTTTTAGTTATTTAAAAAAAGTTATATAATAAGGTTTGTTTGAAAGAGAGAAGCAAAGAACAAGAAAGGTAAATTTTATTTATTTAAAAATTAAATAACACAGCTCTACAAAATTAATTTTGGAGCGCTAACACCGATTTTCACAAAATAAATAACTTTCAATTATCCAATTTGTAAAATTTTATAATTTTATGAAAATTAAAATATTATATTTTGGTCCTCTAATCTAAAACAAACAAATGATTTTAACTATTCAGTCATTCTTTTATCCGTTTACCCTCTGAATATTTTGGTTAAAATTTAACTTTTTATTAACATTGAAAGTTGATTTTTAATATGGTTTTAGGTAAAATAAAGAGTGGTTCAAATTAAAATTCGTATATGTAGTAGTTTTATCGTAGTAATTTCTGTACGAAATTTAATTTATTTTAATCCCTACCGTTCCTCCTCCTCAAAAAGGATTGGGGTGCTAGGGTAGGGGGTAGCTGAAGGAATGAAAATAAATCGTGAAGGGTTGAATGGTTAGAATCATTATTAGTCATTATATTTTAGTTTAGCGAACCAAAATTTGGGGAATGATAGTGGCAAATTGAATAATTAAAACTTTTTTGTTTTACTCGGTTTTAGGGCCCCAAAATTAAAAGTGTTTGAGGACTGGGTTTCGCAACACAAAATGTAACACCGTTTATTGACTAAGGTTTTTATTGACGTTTTACGTAATTTTTTATTGTACAAAATTAATATTTTATTTTGTTTAAATAATTCCTATAAATCAGGGACGATTTTAGGCTTGTAGGAAAAATGTTATACCTAACACATGCGTAAAGTTACCTTGATGGCTTGATGTTGCGTGTGGACAAGTATCACTTTCCGCACTTGTTAGGTAAATAAATATTAAAACATAGGAATAACATTTGTTTTGATTAGTTGTCACACCTGCTGTTAGCACCTGCCCACAAAGATAATTTTTTTTGCTACATTTACATAAATATTTTTCAGAAAAACTATTAATTATTTTTTCCAATATTTTTAAATAGTTCAATAAAATTAAATATTTTATTGGCTAGAATAATTCTGTATAAAGCATCATACTTTTCTTGAAGTGCGCAAGCATGAGAATATAAAAATTTATATAAAATTAAACATTTTAGTGATTTTTAAGTCTTTTAAAATTTTTTTTTTAGCGTTTATTTATTATCAAAGAAAAAAATGGCTTTTTCGTTGTTTCTACTGCTAGTATTAACAATAATAGTGTGTGTGTATTCTTTGTGGTTCTTTCAAAAGAAATTTAAAGTTTGGCAGTTTTCAAGAACTTTGACTGGTCCTCCATTCTTGCCCGTAGTTGGAAATTTATATGTGCTGCTTAGCAAAAATGGTGAGCAGATATTATTTATTTTAGGTCGCAAAAATACCGTAGGTATGGATGGCTATTCTGCCGTCCTAAGTAACACCCACCTATCTGCAATAAAATCAAAAATGAGTTAGGACCGAAAATGGCTTTAAATAGGTAATAATTTGTAACATTTTTCTATTCTATTACTTAGATATTGCTATTAGAAACCCATAAACATTTACCAACAAAAAAAAATATATTACTATGTAACTCTTGGCAAACATTTAAACTTTAAACTCGCTTTTCTCGAAATAAGTGAAAACGTAGATAGGTGGGTCTTACTAAGGACGGCAGTATTAGGATCTTCAAAAAAAATATTTTCACTCAAAATAAGTGATTCGGGTCAAAATTGGCCTAAGTACTAAATTTTGTAATTGTCTCTCTGTCAAAAACCGATCTTGATCAAATTTGTTCCCGATTTAAATTTGCCGCCAAACTTCCATTATACGGATTTGTATGAGAGAGACGGAATATGAATACATGAAAAGAAAGGGGAGAGTTCCTCATGCTAGGCCCGGTCCCTTTTTAGATTTTGTCCTTTTTTAATTTTTTCCGGTGTTGATAAAATACATTATAGGTACTAAACTTCGATTTTGCTCTTGTCTTGTATTGTTGGGTTTCTCCCAAAAAAATCCACTGAAACAGCACTTCTATCCATAAATAAAAAAATTATAGAAACACTAGAAGCTAAAGGTCTTTTTCTAGACTTATCGAAGGCGTTTGATACTATAAATAATAAGGTACTGACACAAAAACTAGAAGCTTATCATATCTAAATAGAAGACCACAAAAACTTGTAATAGAGACTGATGGTAACCGAACAGAGTCAGATTATTTTTATATTAAAACCGGCATTCCGCAGGGTAGTATCCTAGGCCCACTTTTATTTATCATTTACGTGAATGATTTGAGTGACGTTATTCAAGACCCCAACATCATTGCAAATTACGCGGATGACAGCATTGTAGTAGCTCCGATAAACAAAAATCAGGGTATTAGTGAGCAATGCTTTGATACACTGAATAACGTCGAAGATTGGTTAAGAAAGAACCAGCTCATTCTAAATACAGAAAAAACAAAAGCTGTTGTCGTTTCAAATATAGATATCTATATCCCTGAATATCTCACATTCTTGGGAGATAAACTGTCTTTCGAAAACAACACAAAAGTGCTAGGAGTCATACTTGAAAAAGTTTTAAATTATCATGCTCACATTGAAGTCTTATGTAAGAAACTAAGTAAGACATCATACGCAATAAGAGTCATATCAAAATAATTTTGCTAACATAAATCACTAAAATCTTTATACTATGGATTATTTTACTCAAATGTCCAGTATGGTATTCTTCTTTGCGGTCATAGCATGTGGAAGACATCTTCGTAATACAAAAACGAGTATTTAGGGTCATAAACTGCATGAAATCATCTGAATCATGCAGAAATAAATTCAGGGAAAAATAAATTCTGACCGTGCCAGCAATTTACATTTTCGAATGCCTTCTATTTATAGAGAAAAATCCTGACAACTTTCTTAAATACAAACCTTCCTCAGCACAAAATACAAGGCAAAAAGAGCTAGTCTACATATATCCAAACCATAGATTAACAGTAACAGAGAAAGGGCCCACTATGCGGCTGTAAAATTCTTTAATACTCTGCCAAAGACAGTTAAGCAAATAGACAGCAGATTATTTAAGAAAGCATGTGCCAACTTTTTATGTAAGATAGAGCCCTACACTATCAGCGGATACCTTAATCACAAGCACTAGTTACAGATTCCAGAGTGTGCAACAACGTTCTCAAATTAGCTTTATTTAGTAGTGTTCTAATATATATTTTGTAATTGTTCAAATCTTAAAGTCTTGTCTTATATTTAATGTATAGTGTCACTTTTACAATTCTTTGTATCAATGTATCTTAGTTATTACCTGGATTAATTTTAAATGATTAGAACTAACAATAATCGCAAAGAAAACAATATACATATTAATTGTAACGAATAATATATATAAAACATTTAAGTGTGACGAGGTATGACGTAGCTGTGTATAGCAGCGAAATTTTAGAAAACTTGTTGACGATCCAAATTTACTATTGTATATATTTTGGCTGAATAAATCATTGTCTATTGTCTATTGATAAATGACGTTTTTGATAATGTCTTGTTATTAAAAATTCCGTTTTTGCCATGGGACTGTTATACCCTTGTTATACCATTTTCATTTATGGTTGAACAATTTTGTTTTAGTCAACTAAATTTGAGACCAATGTTGTGATTTCTTTTTTTAATGTATTTTAGTTACCGATGTTTTATCAGCAGTTAAAATTTTTGTAAATAACTACGGCTACAGAGTCAGTTTTTGGTTAGGCCATGACTTTTACTACATAACTACTGACCCTCAGGAGCTGAAAATCGTCTTTAATCACCCAAAATGTATGAATAAAGGAGCAGCTTATGAGGATTTTAAGATATTTTTCAATAATTCCATATTACTGTTGCCATGTAAGTTTTTAACTCTTCCACAGTAATAGACAAATATAAAAATTAAAAAATACTAGTTTAAATATTTTAAAGAAAAGTAAGTATTTCTTTTTTACTATGTGCAACACAAAAAACTATCCGTGAACTGGCACCGAGAAAATAATAATTCACTTGAACACAGCTAGGTTAGCTCTTGTCTCCGAAATATTCGGAACTGAAGACCGAAGAGCGGCGGCTACCCTTTTTTCCTGTATAACTACTAAAATAAGCTTTTCTCGAGAAAATGTATATTGAGCTTATTTGAAGCCAATAAAATTGTCGTCCAAACAAAGTGTCGTGCGATGGATTTGGTCAAGAAACAACATATATGTGGAATGATAAAGAATTATTTTGCGTATATCTCCAAATCCAAGCACTTCAGTGTATGAATTCTTGAATGGGTGAGAAGGAGTACTCCCTCAAAATCAGGTGAAAGTCAAACTGCGCATACGATCTCACTTGATTTCCGCATCTCTATTGGTCCTGACGTAGGGAGATGCTCATTCTCCCTCTCACCCGTTTCAAGAACCCATACACTGTAGAAATATTATACTTTAAATTATACATAAAAAGCATCTTTATTTCCTAACCAAATTGCAAGGTTGATACCTCATTTGAAAGATAATTTCATTCTCTCCCAAACATGTTTCTATATATTTTGTCCTAGAGATCTTGGTTTTTGCGATAAAAGAAGAAAAACAAATACCACACTTCTTTGTTTTTAAAATTTCGTACCTTGGCTATACGAGCTAACTTTGATAAATTTTGCTGTGCATCGTAGAATCAGGAACTGAAAACTAACAAATTTCTAGCGGAATAATTGTTTTATTAAAGTTTGCCGCACAGTGATTAAAATGTTTCCTTGTAAAAGTGTGATCGTCTGTTGACCAAATGTAATTGTGTAAATATGAGTGAATGTTCTGAAGAAAGTCTTTAGATAGACCGAAACGTTAATAAATGTAAATTTATATTTACTATTTTATTAATGAACCACCTTCCCAAGAAACCAACAAAACTGAAAAATATAAAATATATGGTTCAAGAAAAAAGAAAAGTCAAATATATATATATATATATATATATATATATATATGAATGTGTTTGTTACGATTTTAGTTTAGTTCATACTCAAACCTATACTTTTAGATGATGTATCCAGTTCTCGCAGCATTTTTATCAGTTGCTCAGGAATCTCAAGTATTGCCGCTTACTACTCTCTTAAGCCGGGATCAAACGACTCGCGTACTTGGCGAATAATTGTTACTTGCGTATACTTGCCATGCCGTATGAGTGGGTTACATGTACAATTATTTGTCACTCGTTGGTTTTCCATTTGTGGTCGGTAAAAATGGGCCGAGTCAGGAATCACGATTATTCGTACACTTGCCAAGTACATACTTGTCTATACTTGTAGAGGCGCTCAAACGAAATGCACAAATAATTGGCTTTTACTGCGACTATTTATTTAGTTTCCATGAGCTTCAAGGTTTTAGCCAAAATGTTTGCGCTCTCGTACTTGTAAATTGTACACGTCGTGTGAGCGCCCTGCTTGCTATCGCAATTCGCAAAGCTCGTATACTTGCCAAGTACGCAAATAGTTGTGTATTTGCCAAGTACACGAGTCGTTTGAGCCCGCCTTTACGCACTCAATTCTGGGGCAATATTATAATTTTTGCTGCTTCACACAACGTTCGACGAGCATATACGTAATATTACGTATATGTCGACGAGCAACACAGAAGGGTTCGCCGTAGTTGCGTTTGTTGTCATACCTACGTAACTATCTGTCAAAACTTTGTAATTTATTTGATTTATCTGTTGGAGTTTTAAAGTTTCTAAATTACTTATGATTTTTTTTGAGCCACATCAATCAAATTTAACATGGAAAGGTTTCCGAAATGCCCATGTAGAGTGAGAGAGACACATATACGTATATTGAGATACACCGTTTTGCCCGCCTTGCCCCTATATGATGGTTTTATCTTAGAATGGACCTTAAAATTACCTTCTTAAATATTAGCATGTTATTCAATAACAGCGTATAATAGTCATTTAAGTTGTTCGGTCGCTCACTTTTTAATGTCATCTTAAATTTAGTAAACTACAGTGGAGGATGAAGGGACTTTAAAAAAGTGGGCGGGTGTACATTTTCTCGTTAAGATTATTTTAACAAATTTTAGATGAACTTTGGAAGCCCAGACGCAAAGTAATTGCCAGGAGCTTCAAAGCTGGTGTGCTAAAAGGCTACGTGCCAACTTTTTATGACAGTAGTGTTAAACTTTTTAAAAACTTAGAGGAATCTCAAAAGGATTTTGATTTGATCCATGCGTTGGATAAGTTTATATTTATGACGTTTTTTGGTGAGTAATTACATTAGAACAAATCCACATATAAAGTTGGCTCTTTTGGACTAAGACAAAAAGTCTGGGGACAAAAGTATTACCTTTTTATTGCTACGTTTATTATTATATATTCAGATTTGATTTCTTTAAACTCACTTCAAATTTTAATATGTTTCACTTTATTATTTTATAAAACGTAGAGCATAAAGAATTGAAAAATCGTTTGGTGCATTTAACAATACTCAAGATGTAAAATATCATTAAATTTCAACCTAGAATAATTATTTTGTTTCCAATCCCTAGGGATTAAAAGTAAGTTTTTAGTCCCTAGGGATTAAAAGTAAGTTTTTAGTCCCTAGACATTAAAAATAATCAAATTAGAGTCTAAAAGTGGGTAAATCTAGGGAATAAAGTGACCTCTTCAGTTTCTAAAAAAGAACTCCCACCTTCACACACAAAACTACGTGTGGCATTCTAACATTCTCTTAAGGTTTTACTGAACACGTTAACTGCCATGTGTACCCAGCGTGGGGACACACCAATATTTTCAGTTGAGGCCGTGAGACCCCACACTGCGGTCTCTTGTATATGCAACAAATTTTCGCCGCGAGTAGCCACATTTGGTTCTCAGTGCATTTACTTCACAATGGATAACGAAAACGGTGGTCTGTGGAGTAAAAGCACAAAGAATACGTAGTATACTTTGTGGTAAAAGTATGTGCTTGGCCGCTAAGTTTTCTAACTTGAGCAATATATTTTCAACAAAAAAGTCAAAGATAAAATGGTACTTTATTTCTAAAAAAACTGCCTTTACAGAAAAAATAGAAAAAAAAACAGCCGAGCTTACTTTAGACAAAACAGTACCTATCATAAAAAAAATATTTTGATGCTTTGTGAGAATCAAAAAAGCATTCCTTATATGCGTTTTTCAATGCATTATAACCGTGAGTACCCAACGTGGAATCTCAGCTAAAAATCCAGCTTTTTGCTTACGAATCTCCGAATTTGTGTTACCACCATAACATGATATATATGGCCGTACCATATATAATAAATCACAAAAACGATAAAAATGTAGCGGCCGTAAGGATTTTTCCAATACATTGTGGCAGTTAACGTGTTAATGCGTTTTTCTATAATTTTCGCAATATTATTTTTAACGAATTTCAAAAAGTAAATTCCTGAGTTTTAATCAATAAACTTGTAAAAAGCCGTTTTAGTGTCTGAAATTTCCTTAGTTGTACAAATTTTTGCTTTGTTTTTGTCAATCGTGTGCTACCAATTTATAAGATTTTTGCCAAATTTTTAAAACTTTCAGCAACGTCCTTTGGAGTGTACAAAGAGTTCAAGGAAGCCGAAAACTTAGGAAACATTTGTGTGGAGTAAGTTATGTTTTTAGGGATAGAGCTAGAATTTTTTAATTCTTAAGTTAATTATTTACACATCAAAGCTACAAAAAATTATTGTAGTTAAAATCGAAAGTGTAAAAAATTTGCTGAGTACTAAATTAACTTGACCATAATTTGTTTGGAAAGAATCAGGACACACTACCGCCATACCAAGAAATCCGTATGTTACTTTCTTTAAGACTCTCTTTGTCCACATAAAACTTCGTTTATAATCCCGCTACAAAATAGTGGACTATAATATCGTTGTTTGATGGCTCCATCAAACAACGATAATATCAAGGCATACAAATGTTTTAATCACGAGGTTTATATGCTGTTTTTCCAAGTTTCGATGGATTTTTTTTCTGGATTTTTTGGGGAAAGGTTTTTAGTTTTCTTTTTTAGATTTTTAAGTTTTTATGCCTGAATTGCACCTTTTCCTAACAGAATTATACTTTCTATTTCTGACCTATTACTTTTTGTAATAATAATATTTTTGTGTTAATAAGCCAGGTAGGAAACATTTTTAACTTTTTCAATTCCTAAATCTTACTTCACAGGATTTAATAGATAGTAATTAAACTGAACACAAAAACAACCATCAATATTTTTTTACTAAAGAAAATTTCGCCTACCTTAAACTCCTTTAATTTTTCCCACATTTTAAGAATCCCACAAAATATTCTGTGACTTGGTTTCGAATAGTTATCATGATTTTAAAACGATTTTCAAGGCTTGCCGAAATTTTGGTCGTTTTATGCACATCATTCTAGGTAATTTTGAGAGGGCATTAAAAAAGTGGACGACCGTAGAAACCGATTTGTTTCTAATAGTATTTCTAAGAGTTGTCAATTTATTTTTAAAATGTTATTATTTTTAAATGTTTTGTCAAAAACTACTTTTCTGTGTTAAACCCATATACGTGGAATATTACGTATATGGTTAAACCATAATATAATAATCAAAACTACGGCTTTCCGATGTCAAATTAATATTTCGCTGCGTTTTATTTTAGATTATGAGTAAATGTGTGAATGAAAATGTTTGTTAGCAAGTGATTTTTGATTATAAAGCTTCACAACATCGGGATTGATGAAATCAGCAGAGTCCTGGCAAAATCGGGATGAATGGTCACGTTACCTAAATGAAACTTTTCAATATGAACTTTATAATTGTAGTATTTTGCGTTTTTAATTTGCGCATTAAAAGCCGCGAACCGTTTTGACTTCTACTTGTCGGTTTAGAACGTTATCCGACGCCTATTCTCCACCCCCTTCGATCCTAAAAATCATCTTCTGTCAGTTTTTTTTGACACATTGATCTTTGGATTGACTGTTGCCATTCCAGTTTAGGACGTCTTCTTTTTCTGCTCCCTATCGGTTGCCATTCTAGGACCTGCTTTGGTAATCTTTCGTCGTTCATCCGTTGTACATGGCCGTACCATATCAGTTAATTTTTATATCATCCGTTATGCTTCCCTCGATTTACATTCTTTCTTTTATGATGTAATTTCTTATATGATCTGTTGTAGATATCCTCATTGATCTTCTTATTGCATTAACTTCCACACTTTTCATTTTTGTTTTGTATTTTTCTGTTACGCGACAAATCTCTAATCCATACAACGGCGTGCTTTTGACCATTGTTTCATATATGTTAAATTTTACATTATTTTTATTTCTCTGCTGCCATAAAATACTGTTAAGACATCCAATAACTTTTTTGCTTTTGCTCTTCTTTTTTCCGGTTCTTTACAGTCTGTTCCTGTCTCATCAAATGTCACACCCAAGTATACATACTCATTGCATGGAGATATTGTTTGTCCATTGTCTAGTTCTAACTCAAATGATTCGTTTTAAATACATAAGTACTGTGTCTGGTTTTACGATTTTTAATAAAATATTTTAGGGTACAGAGCTATTTTGGCAAAAGAATGGTCGATCCATTTTTTCCAGTAAAACTATGGCTGAAAATACTCACTGAAGGAAGAAAAGTGGCCAAAATGGTTCTCGATGCCAGAAAAATTTTAGATACGGTAAATTTTTACTAGTTTTTAGCCGTTGAATACCATCAAGTATGGAAGGCTATAGGATCTTTTGTTTTTACTTAAAATGAGTTATTTGTGTTAAAAAAGATTTGTTTACCAAATTTTGTAATGCTGCGCGTCTGTCTGTTTACCCCCTATAGGCACATGCCCCATAATAGGTGACCTTTTTCTAAGGAAATTCCTATCCCATTAGCACACTCCACGCGATATCAGCCTTGAAAACAGTTTTTTCTAAATATCTCAGAAACGAAAGCTTCTACGAAGTTTCTGGTTATAACATAAATTATTGAGCAAAACGTGTTCTACTATATTCCAAAAACTGCATATTGATGCGATGCTCCGTTAAAAAATTAGCATATTTGAAATTTTTGTAGCTCCGTTCGGTATTTGCATCTCAGACGTGACGGATTTTTGGTCACGTGGTTACAGATTAGTCTGAGCAAATTGGAATTAACGAACGATCCAGATCAAATCGATCAAATTTTTATAAATGGTTATAACCTTAAAGCAGTGGCGGTTCCTCCATAAGTGCACATGCACTCCCAAATTTTACTTTAAAAAATATTAAAATTTTATCATTCTTTAATTTAATTAATAATTACCCCAAAAGGAATTCACTAAAGACTGGAATATTAACTACAATTAATACTCGGTACATATGTGTTTGTATTCGTGTTCAACCAGCCTGCGATGAATGACTATTCTCGTGGTTACATTCTTTACTTTTAGTTACTGGAACCAAATTCTCTGCACCGTAGAAGTTATGTCGCATTCTAATTAGGAAATATAGAAAGAGAGGACGAAATGTCCCAGTAGAATTTTACAATACATAGAATCTGAGCCTTCCTTCGGCCGTGCTCTTCTACATAAATTAGCCTCGATGACGCCCGCACCCCGGTGATGACCCCCGCGGCTGCGGTTGCCGTTGCAGATGTACAGCAGCTCCCGCGCACCTGTAATTAGTGCGCTTGGACAACTTGAAATTGTCGGTCGGGCGCGGGGTGGGCGATTTGTTTTGATTTCGACGATTTAGTCTACGACAATGATGGAAGTTTCTAATTATGATAGCATTAGCGTGCAAAATTTAAAGATAATTGCTAGAGGCAGTGGTTACGATGCCTATGACAACCGCAGAAGCAGAACGTTGTTTCTCTACCCGAAAGAGAATTAAAACTTTCCTTAGGAGTACAATGGGTGATAATAGATTAACTGCCCTAGCAATGTTATCTTTTGAGAAAAAAATGATTCAAGAAATTCCAAAGTTCAATGAATTGGTTATTGAAGAATTTATTTCAAAAAAGGACAGACGCCTTCATTTTCAATACGAGACGTGTTTGTGAAAGATAGAAACTAGGTATGATACATTTATTATTTATTTATAAAAACAATAATAGCAGGTAACTAATATCTAACTAACTAACTTATTTTTTAATTATTTGCTCTAAATTATATGATATGACAGCCGCCCACTCGATGGCCTAAAAAGTTGGGCGTGACACTCAAAAAGAAATTCCGCCTGCGCCGCATTTTTTTTTTGGGTGTGCACCCCCAAAGCTTTGTACCACGCGCCGCCACTGCCTTAAAGATAACCAAAAATATTATGTACATATTGCAACTCACGCCCAGCTATAATTTTGAGAAAATTTTCCTGTGGTGTCGGAAATTTAAATAATTTGTTGTCTTCAACATCAAATAATTCGATTTCAATCTTTTTACATAAAAAAATTATTTTTGTAAACAAAACAAATGATGATGATGATTGATGATTCATATGTGAGTGGGCCTTGCAGCCCTTCCACTGCGACCACCAGTGGGTCTATTGTGGCCCACTTTTGAGTGGTTTCTCACCACTGTATGCCTAATCCTCCAAAAAGGCCGGCTATCAGTTTGGGTGAGACACTGTTCAGATCTTCTGAGTCTATCTGAGGTTTACCGAAAGTATTCTGACGTAAACGTGCAATAGCCGGACATTCGCACAGTACATGTCTGACTGTTTCGTCATCCTCCATACAGAGTCTACATTCAGTCTCTTCTGTTAGTCCCATTCTGTGCATGGGCACTCTCAGTCGACAGTGACCCGTATAAAGGCCAGTCACTATACGTATCTCCTGTCTGGTAAGTCCAATAATGTTCCTGTCTCTGTTTCTACAAGGTCCTTTAATGAACTCTTTAGAGTGAGCCAGTTCTGGTATATATATCCAGTATTGTTGGAAGCTATTCTCCATCCATTTTAATATGGTTGATTTAGCAACATTGTATGATATACCCAGGGCTGGCTCGGGGCCGAAAAACTCGGCAGATGCCGCTTCCCTCGCTGCTAGGTCTGCGGCCTCATTTCCCTCGTGCCCAGAATGCCCTGGTATCCATACTAATGATACATTGTTAGCGCTACCAAGCGCATTCAGCGAATCTTTACAGCTTCTAACGGTTCTCGATGAGACCGTATAGGAATCAAGCGCTCTTAAGGCTGCTTGACTGTCGGAGATTTTTATTGTCCTGTTGGTCCATTCGTGGTCAGTAATCCACCGGGCACACAGTTCAATGGCTACTAGTTCGGCCTGAAATATAGTAGCCAATTGGCCGAGACTATGTTTAATCTCGACTTTTTCTTGAATACTAACAACTCCAGATCCAACGCCCGAAGGCATTTTGGATCCGTCGGTATACCAGAAGCTATCGTTATTTGAAAAATTGGTCCTGTTCTTTAACCAGTCCTCCCTCTCCGGGAGGATAATGTGGTATAGCTTTCTGCTGTACACCGTGTTGGGCATGACGTCGGATATCATTCCTAGAGTTGCATCCAACTCTTGTTCCCTTATTAGGGCTAAACAAAACAAATACACAACATGCGTCACAATCTCAGATTAATCTGTTTCGTCGATCAAAATGTATGGAGTAACCAGATTTCTGCAGTGCAAAGTAAAAACCTAGTAACTCGACCTACTCGAAAATGAGATTTTTATATCATTGAAATCGCCGTAAAAAACGGCGCGAGCCAGTCTTTCTAGAATGTGGCTATCTTGAAAAACAAGGAAGTTATGTAGTTAGTATGTAGTTAAATAAACTATAGTTAGTAAGTAATTAAATAAACTTCAAACTGTATTTCCCAAAACACTAGTTTTTAACTTACTAGGATTCTGCTTTGCACGGCAGATTTCCGCCGACCAGTCTGAGCAGAATTACCGAACGATTCAGATCTACCTCCCATAGATCTAGATTGAGTTAACGAACGATTTCGATCAAAAAGATTAATCCGACGTAAATACCAAACGCAGCTTGTGTTGAAGACTTTTTTCATGAAAATCTCATGCGAATCGGGTTAGCGGTTTAGGAGCTATCGTGTTACGGACACACAGACAGACATCACGACTATATTGCTAAGATAGGTCAAAATACACCCAAATAACACATTTTCGGCGTTATCTCAAAAAATATATATATTTGTTAAAAATACGGACTTATTGCAACAAAGCCATGCAGTAATAGTGCCGGGCACTATTCTGACAGTTTTTCATTAAAAACTGACAGTTTATCTTTCAAAATTAAAATACCAAAGTCGAATTTATAAATTCAGTTTTTTATAATCCATTAATAATGGCGGCACTATTAATTCCGGCTCTTATAATATACAAAGGCCTAATTTTGAAAGAAGACTGCTGTTCTCTTTTAATGCGAAACTGTCAGAATATTGCCCAGCACAATTATATTATAACCAGAAAAACCAAATGGTTTTCATGGGCTACTATCGCTTGGACTTCACTTGGAGTGTGTAAATGGGCTAGAAATGTATCAGATCCGTCATACATCAATTTATTTTGGTAAAGCTTAGTTCATCTCGGCATCTTTGACAAGATATTTAGGCTGTCTTAAAAGTTCTTAATGTATGCTTTTTATTTCAGATTTTAACATTCAAAAAAGAAGAAGCATCTTTCGATGGTAAAGTTATTTGTGCAAGCATTGTTAGGGCAGTTTTAGAAAAATAATTTTTTTTTTAGATTTAGATGATGAAAGCACTGTATTGCCTCAGCTTGATATGCTTATGAGAGATAAAACGTTTGATGAGGACACCATTTTCCAAGAAATGGCACTTCTTACTGCAGCCGTAAGTAATTAGATGTGGAAATTCTTAACACCATTTTCCCTAAAAAGTGTCTTAAAATTCGTCAAATCATTTCAAAAGTCAATACGCTGACTGTCATTAGGGACCTATTGCAATAGTGCTAGGCACAAATTGTGCCGGGCACTATATTGACAGTTTCTCATTTTAAGAACAGCTGTGACCTTTCAAAATTAGGCCTTTGTGTATTATACGAGCCGGATTTAATAGTGACGCCACTATTAATGGAAAATAAATGACGGGATTTATAAATTCGACTTTGGTATGTCAATTTTGAAAGATCAACTGTCAGTTTGTAATGCGAAACTGTCAATATAGTGCCCGGCACAATTTGTGCCTGGCACTATTGCAATAGGTCCCTATTAATTCATGTGCCAATAAATATAGCACCGCTTGAATGCTTATTAAACTTACTTCCGCTTCACATTGTCTTAGAGCCGGAGGCTCAAAGAGCCACACACAAAATAAAGGCCAACCACAAGGATGGCAGAGCAAACAAAGTGATTTCAACAGCCCTAATTAGGGAACAAGAGTTGGACGCAACTCTAGGAATGATATCCGACGTCATGCCCAACACGGTGTACAGCAGAAATTACTGATTAAAGAACAAGAGCAATTTTTCTAATAACGATAGCTTTCGGTATACCTACGGATCCAAAATGCCATCAGGCGTTGGATCCGGAGTTGTTAGTATTCAAGAAAAAATCGAGATTAAACATAGTCTCGGCCAATTCACTAAGATATTTCAGGCCGAAAATAATATTTTTTTTTTGGTTTCAGGCTACTGACACCACTGGTCATACCTTAGCATTTATTTTAGTAATACTGGGAATGATGCCAGAAATTCAGGTTAGTGTTTACTTAGTTATTATATTATATTATATTATATTATATTATATTATATTATATTATATTATATTATATTATATTATATTATATTATATTATATTATATTATATTATATTATATTATATTATATTATATTATATTATATTATATTATATTATATTATATTATATTATATTATATTATATTATATTATATTATATTATATTATATTTAGCAAAAAGTCTATGATGAAGTCATCTCACTAGTACAGGACAGAATCATAAATGTGGAAGATATTCCAAAGCTTAAGTATACTGAAATGGTAATTCTGGAGTCCATGAGAATGTTCCCTTCAATACCAATCATTGCCAGAACGATTGGGGAAGATATTGACCTTGGTAAGCTATTTTTAACTACTTCATTGGCAAAACTTTGTTATTGGTCGTTCTCCCTCACACCGAACGAAACGACAATATATTAAACGGGAGGGGAGAAAGAGAGAGAGGAAGAAAGAGAGAAAAACCCATACTATAAATTTTATATAATTTCAGGAAGCAACAAAATCCTTCCTAAAGGTTCCAACGTGCTGATCTCGCTCTGGCACCTTCACAGGGATCCAGCGCATTGGAAAAATCCAGATGAGTTTGACCCAGAAAGATTCAATCCAGAAAATATTACCAAAATAACGCCCTACTCTTTTCTGCCATTTTCCGCAGGTCCTAGAGATTGCATAGGTTGGTATTTAATACCAGGTGATTGAGGGGTATAAAGCCCACCCTTTAATAAGGCCCACCCTTCACAAACACCTACACCAGTATTTACTTAAGTGTCTACGTGCTACAATCCTAAGTGTGCAAGTCTAGATTTTAGTTTAAAATAACCCATTATAGTAAATATTTATACACAATATCATTATCTAATAGTTAAAAAACAGCGAATTTTTAAGTATTACTTTTTCTTAGAGTATATTGGGGGCCCGGGACACGCGCCAGCTTGCGATATTGGTCATCTTTTTTCGTTGTAACAAAGGCATTACACACAAAGGTTAGAAATAAATCAAAAGAATATAATGTTTTGCTTTAAAAATAGCAGCACTAGGAGATGTCAAATGAAAACGGTGTAAGTCAGTGTCAGCTATTCGCTATATTTTACATGTTAATTTTTTAGATAAGTTAGCGATGATTAAACCGATGTTCAATTGTTTTGGTAAATGTGTAGTTGAAAACAGATTCTAATATACTTTGTGCTTTTTACAATATACAAATATTGATACGTATTTAATAACGTAATGCATCTACAGATATATTTTTAAGTTATTTACGTATTATTTGGCTTTGAAAATTTTTATATATATATATATATATATATATATATATATATATATATTTATCGGTTTCACAACGTTCTACGTCTTCCGATACCCAATCTCCACTCGTTTCTGTTTGCCCATAATTCATCATCTAGGCCTCTTATTCTTATTTCACTATCTATTCCTTCTCTCCAGCTTCTCCTTGGTCTTCCTCGTTTTCTTCGGCCAGTTGGTTTCCATTGTAATATTTGTTTAGGTAGTCTTCCATCATCCATTCTTTGTACATGCCCGTACCACACCAGTTGTTTTGTTCTTATATCATCCACTAGAGTACGTTCACCCACTGTCATAATTTCTCTTATTCTTTGATTGGTAACTCTTTCTCTTTTTGATTTTCCTGCTGCTCTTCTCCAATAGTCCATCTCCGTAGCGGAAAGCATTTTTTCTGTTCTATCTTTGATTGGCCATACTTCTGAGCCGTATGCAATAATACTTTTTACAATGGTGTTATATATAAGCTTTTTGTTATGTTTTGATATACTTTGGTCCCAAATTATTCCATTTAATAAAGTTATTGCTTTTCTTCCTTGTACGTTTCTATCTTTTATAGCTTTGTCTAGTGTTCCGTCAGCTGTAATTTTTAGACCCAAGTATTTATACTCATCACAGGACTGAATTCGCTGTCCAGTATTTAAGATTAGATCCTGTTTCGTTCCACCAATACACATATACTCTGTCTTATTGATATTGACCTCTAGTCCCCACTTATTGTACTCTTCTATTAGTTTTCGTGTCATATATTCGAGGTCGTCATAATCCTGAGCCACCACTATCTGATCATCGGCGAAACATAAAGTATACAAGGTGGTTTCATTCAACGGAATTCCCATGTTTTGGCATTTTCTCTTCCAGACTTTAAGGACCTGTTCCAAATATATCTTGAAGAGCGTAGGCGAGATACAGCAACCTTGTTTAAGACCTTTATTTACTTGAAAGCCTTTGGTTCATCGTTCTAATGATATTGTCTCTTTCGTCTTCCTTGAATTCTGCTCTATCTTCAGTTAAAAGTTTTTTAAAATGCTCATCCCATTCTTTGTCTGGTATTGGTGAAATAATATCTCTGCATGTTTCTTTTTTGATCGATCTTATAGTTTTCCAGCTTTCGGTACTTCTCCTACCTCCTAAGTAAGAATCTATTTTCTGGCACTTTTGCATCCATGATTGATTCTTCTTATCACTGATCATTCTTCTCACCTTTGATTGCGCGATTTTGTATTCTTCTCTGCTTCTATCTGTCTTTTGGGATAAGTACGTGTGATATAATTTCCTTTTTTCCTCTATTTCACTTTCAATCTCAGCATCCCACCAGTATGGTTTTGTTCTTTTAGGAGTTTCTTCCACTAATCCTAGTGCTTCTTTTGCAGCTTGATGGATGCTTAATGTGATACATTCGTATTCCTCATCTGGGGTTTCACCTGAACTTGAATTAAGTTTTTCGTTCAGTCTCTTTTTGTATAAGTTTTTTACGCTGTCATGTTCTAGGCTTAGTAGATTATATTGACAGTGATCAATTTCCTCATTCACTGTATCATCAAGATTTTGTTGATGGAGGCTTCGGCCTTGATAAGGAAAGAGAATTTTGGTCTCCAGAAAATAGTGATCACTTCCGCATGTTGATCCACGCTTTGTTCTGACATCTTGAATTTTTAGTTTTGTCTTTTGTTTAGTGATAAGATAATCAATGACGGATTTCAGGTTTTGTGAGGGTTTGGTCCAGGTATATTTGTGTATTTTCTTATGTTGGAAAAAACCGTTTTGGATTTTTAGGTCTAATTGCTCACATACTGTGATAAGCCGGTTTCCATTGTCATTAACAACATCTTCTCCATATTGGCCAACTGTCAGATCATTTACTCTGTTACCTGTTATACTATTTAAATCTCCCAATATTACAATTTCTCTAGATATACTTACTGCTGATATTTCATTGTGGATTTCTTCAAAAAAATTGTCTTTCACGGCTACATTTGCATCGTCATTATACGCATAGATTCCAAAAATCGTAAGTCTCATTCCTTTTATTGTTATATTCATTCTTATTAGCCGTTCATTTACTGCTTCCCAGTTGGTGATATATTTTCTAAATCTTTTGTTGACCAAAATAGATACTCCTTGTTGCGCATGTTTTTCTTTTGCCACTCCGTTATAGAAATGGTCATACTGTCCTAGGTTTTCAGATCCTTTTCCTTTCTTCTTCGTTTCTGTTAGTACAGCAAGGTCAACCTTCATTCTGCTGCACTCATGGACTATATCATTCACTTTTCGACTCATTCCTTGTACGTTCCATGTACCAAAAATCATATTCCTGTTTCTTTGCTTGGTTCGTCTTAGGTTTTTCATTTCTTTCCGAGGCGTTTGATTGGGTTTTTAACAGTGTACGTTTTTTCCGGGTATCAGAGAGTTAGTCTAATGCCCCAACCCCCAACCTGGAGGACCAGGTGATTTTTGATCGAGGTTTTCTTCCCCTAGCCTTTGACGATTCCAACGCCGGTACTACAAGGCAGCATCTTCTTCTTTTATACTATCCCTAAAAGAAAGGGTTGCCACCTGCGCTATGATCACCGTACCGAGGTCCATCCTCTCCGCCTTTCATTCCGATGTGGTCTTCTCCCGTAACCCTGGGAATGGGACCCTAAACAGGTGCTAACTCTCCGGGTCAGAGAGTACCTGGAATCTACGGAGGGCAGGGGTCGATTCATTTCCCCTGATAGACATCTGACGAGGTCTACCCCGTACCCCCCGCTCCGCTCCAACTAGAAAATTTAAGCAACGCTTAAGCTTTCCTTTTGAAAGTCCACATCCGCGACCACTTATTCTGACCTTAATCAAACTGAATAGCAAAACATTAGCACCAGTATTTACTACCGAACGGATCGGTTTAAGTGTATTTTTTTAATACTCACAGGTTAAATAACTGCAAATATTTGGTTCACCCTAATGTGCAATATGATAGTACGCATTTCTCAGTGAGTTTCATCTCATAAATTCCAATTAACTTTAGAAAAAAAAAATAATTTTTTGGAAATTTAGTCCGTGCAGTCGTAGGATTCCCGTTAAAAATAGTCTCAAATTGTAGTCCCACCTCTGAGGGGTGGTTTAAAGTTCGAAAAACAATAGAAATAATCCTTGATTGACAAAAAACTTATATACAAAAATATTCAAAGCTAAATAATAGATGAATAATTTAAAACTACAGTCGAACCTCTATAACTCGAACCTGAAGGGACAACCAAAACAGTTCGAGTTATGGAGAGTTCGAGTTATAGAGACTCAAGTTACATAGGTTGAAATACATGTAAAAGGTGCAGGGACCGCTTAAAAGGTTCGAGTTATAGAGTAGTTCGAGTTAGAGAGGTTCGACTGTATATCTGTAGATGCATTACCGTGTATTAAATACGTATCAATATTTAAATACTAAAAGCACAAGATATATTAGAATCCCTTTTCAATTACACATTCGCCAAAACAATCGAGCATAGGTTTTATAGTCGTTAACTTGTCTAAAAAATTAACATGTAAAATATAGCGGACAGCTGACACTGACTTACACCGTTTTTATTCGACATTTCCCAGTGACGTTTGGAGGTTTAAATATGGCTACCATTTTTAAACCAAAATATTTATTATTTTTATTTATTTATAACCGTTGTGTGGAAATAATGTATTTTTTACAATGAAAAAAGATGACCCATATCGCAAGGTATTTATGAACAATTTATATAATTATTAAAAACTATTGCATTCACGGGAAAAATAAGTTAAACCTTCAACCAAAATATAGACTTTTAAACCTAGGATTGTAGCACTTAGCACTGTAGACCCTTTAGTAAATACTGGTGTAGAAGTCTGTTCAAAAACAAAAAACGGTATAAATTTTTTTTATCGGACTTTGGTTATCTTTTTCTTGGATCCAAATTTTTTTCCAAAGTTATTTATAACAAATTAGTTTTTTTCAGGTTTTCGACTATTAAGCTGCAGTATTAATTCCTCCTATATTAACAAACGGCTACAATGTGCGGCATCGGCAGTTTTTTTCACTTAAGATTCATTTTTATGCATCAATACAAATGTGTTTTTTTAAGCAGTCCGAATAAATTTTTTTTTATTTAATTAATATTTTTTTTTCAGGAAAAACTTTTGCAATGATGGAAATGAAAGTAACAGTTGCTACAGTAGTAAGAGCTTTAGAAATAAGAAGTGGTCACAAATCTATGACGGAATTGAGTGATTTGTGCATTTCCTGTATTTCTTTGAATGTCAGTAGACCTTTGAACTGTCAATTTTATAAAAGAAAAGGCAATGACTATAATTAAAATAAAACATAAATTTTATTTTAAAAATGTTTTTTATTTATATAAGACAGTCACCATGGCGTAGCGGAAAACATTAACCCCCCCCCCCCCCCCCAAATTTTATTAGAGGCTTATCGCGAATATTTATATAGTAAAGCAAAGTATAGAAATAAAATTTGTAAAAAAAACATTAAGTAGAGGTGATAAAGCAAAAAACATTTATGACAAAAATTGATTTTCTGTAGCGAAACTAACTGTACATAACAAGTGAAATTAAAGAAAGAAGAAATATAAAAAAAAGTTTTCTCCTCGGCCGGGACTCGAACCCTGGATTTCTTGCTCTGTACGCAGACGCTCTCTCATTAAGCTACCAAGGAACATAAATAAATTTTCGGAAAACTTTCACCTATGCATGTGCGTGGTGTCTCAATACAAGAACGAGAAATTTTCAGGGTATTATTAACTCGAGCAAGCCATTCAACTGATTTCTATAATTCTTCTTTCCCATTGTCAAAAGTATGAAAACTCAAATTAGACGCAAAGTATCAACGTCTGAAAAACAAACCTTTTCCTGTGCTAAAATTTCTGATCGCAAAGGGCGATTGAAATACCAAATTGCAAATAATGCAAGGACCTAAAACCATACACAGCAAGTGAAATTAAAGAAAGAACAATTATAAAAAAAAAGTTTCGTCCTCGGCCGAGACTCGAACCCTGGATCTCTTGCTCTGTACATAAATTTTCGGAAAACTTTTACCTATGCATGTGCGTGGTGTCTCAATACAAGAACGAGAAATTCTCAGGGTATTAACTCGACCAAGCCATTCAACTGATTTCTATAATTCATCTTTTCCACTGTCAAAGGTATAAACACTCAAATTAGACGTACGACTGACCAGAATGTGTATTCTCTGTGTCAAACAATGTTGAATATTTGAAAGCTACTTTTAATTCTAAACATCTTTTCTTTATAACAATTTTCGATATTGTCAAAAAGAAAGGTACTTTACTCTGGAGCAAAAATCACATTTTTTGACAAACCTCGTAATATGACTGAAAAAATTTAACATCTGATGGTTGCATTTTAGGTTTTGGACCATGCAGAACTTTTTATGAAGAATAACTTTTTTTCGTAAAGCTAATAATAAAAAAGTTTCCCATATGCCGCCAACTTACGTGGACACACTGTATAAAACATTTTGCTTAGAATTAACAATCAATTATATCGATGCTGACTAATAAAATAAATTCCAAAAATAGACACTTTTTAAAATAAAACCTGACCTTATTTTAAAATCGGCAGTATTGTGACAGATTTACATATAGAAAGCAGCTGCTTTCTTTCAAAATTCGGCCTTTGTGGATTTAAGAACCGAATTTATTAGTGACTATTTTTACTAAATGAAAGTTAGCGACTTTATTTTTAAATTTGACCTTGGTATGTCAATTTTAAGAGGTCAGCTGTCAGTTTTCTTTGTAAATCTGTCAGAATAAAGTCGACTCTAAAATATAGTAAGGTTTTATTCGCATAAGTCCCTAATATTCACTGCCGTCCGTCCTATTAGTAACATTTTAGGTATTTAAAAAAATATATTATAAATCTATTAACATAAAGTTCGGTTAAAAACAGAAAAGTTAGTTTTAATTACCTTATTTTAATACAAAATTAAATAATTGATTGTAAATTTATTTTAAAGAATATGAGTCAGACGCTAACCTTTTTTACTAGTGGTTGCACCTGCTTTTAGTACCTAACCACAGAAGATAATTTTTAGTGCTACATTCAAATAAATTTATTTTCCAGAAAAGCTCATTCATTTTTTTTCAATATTTTTAAAAATTTAGTCCGAATTTATTTTTTACAATAACACTAAAGTGCAACTGAGGATTTTTAAGGAAAGTCCAACCTTCTTTAAACTTTTTAATAAAGCCTACGCGTTTCGACGTATAGACGTCATCTTCAGGGCTTAGAAAACCAGTCAACACATAAAAGTAAGGAGACACCAACATAATAAAAACAGACAGCAACAACGAATTATTTAACAAACAATTATTTTTAAAAAAAATCTACAAAAACAATATAAATTTTATTTTATTTTACAAGAGGTTATCACTAAAATGCGCTTGATATAATAAAAATTATTATTATCACTTTTAAGCAATTTTAAACTCCAAAAAATTTTCAAAATGGTTTTTTCGTTATCCCTACTGTTAGTATTAACTGTTATAGGGGTGTATTTGTTGTGGTTTTTTCAAAAGAAATTTAAAGTTTGGCAGTTTTCAAGAACATTAATTGGTCCTCCATTCTTGCCCGTAGTTGGAAATGTATATGTGCTACTTGGAAAAAATGGTAAGTAATATTTTTTTTTCGCCATTGCGGTATATAGTTATAAGGCAAGATTTCGCAAAAATCCACTTTCTAGTATTTCATCCCCGTTGAATTCGAATATCCCTGTTGCCACCTCGAAATGTTGAGAGGGGTTGAGATATTCAAGGTAAAGAAATATTATCAAATTAGTTTTTTTTAAAATTGACTGCAAAAATCTCCAAAAACCCCCTTCAGACCCCCCAGAGGTTTTTTATAATTTTCTTTAAAACTAAGCTCCCAAGAGAAAAATTCATAATATACTATATTGTAGTCAATAAAATTTAGTAATTTATTAAAAACTATATAGTATATTAACAAAAGCACCGAGTTGCAGTGTGGTGAGGCTATAGAGATGCCAAAAAACCGCACCCTGATTTCAGATAAAAAAAAACGTTATTAAGCGAATTTTAGGGTAGGGAAATTCATATTTTAAAAAATATATAGTTTATCAACAAAAGCACTAAGTTGCAGTATGGTGGGGACATAGAGATGCGAAAAAATGGTACCCTGTGTTAAGATTCGAAAAAACGTCATTTAGCGAATTTTAGGACGACCAAAACGGCCAAATTTTGAAAATTAATATTTCAAAAACTATACAGTTTATCAACAAAAGCACCGAGGTACAGTGTGGTGGGGCCATAGAGATGCGAAAAAACCACACCCTAAGTTAGGATTCTGAAAAACGTCTTTTAGCGAATTTTAGGGTAGGCAATCCCATGAGACCAAAATGGCCAAATTTCGAAAATTCATATTTTAAAAACTATACAGTCTATTGACAAAAGCACTAAGTTGCAGTATGATGTGGCCATAGAAATGCGAAAATACCACACCCTGAGTTAAGATTCAAAAAAACATAATTTAGCGAATTTTAGGATAGGGATTCCAATAAGACCAAAATGGCAAAATTTTGAAAGTTTATATTTCAAAAACTATTCAGCTCATCAACAAAAACACCGAGTTGCAGTAAAGTGGGGCTATAGAGATGTGAAAAAACCACAGCCTAAGTTAAGATTCTGAAAAACGTCATTTAGCGAATTTTAGGGTAGGGAATCCCATAAGACCAAAACAGCCAAATTTTGAAAATACATATTTCAAAACCTATACAGTTTATTAACAAAACAACCAACTTCTAGTATGGTGGGGCCATAGAAATGCGAAAAATCACACCCTAAGTTAAGATCCCTAAAAAGGGAAAATTCACTGCAATTGGGAACACTGCGCCCGCTTTTGGAAACTGTTGCCGGTGGCTTGTTCCGATTTAATTTATCTAACAGATGCTCACACTTGTAATAATTTTACTCTTGATTTAATTTTGGTACTAGCTTTATTATTTTTTAAATTATAAAAATATGCAAGAATGCTTACAAAATGACACGGCTATGCTTTGTGTCTTGTCGTCGTCTCGTCTCTTTCGAGTCGGTCCGTTCTTCGGGAGCCGCACACACATGTCCCACTCTCGGCAGCTGGCTGGCATCATCGGCTCTGATTGGTTGAAACATACTCTAGTCTAGTTGTGAGCTCAAAGAGGGAGCTCGATGTATCAATATATTAAAACAATAATTTATTGGAGCAATTTCCATATCGCCCCCCTTGAAGGGATGCCTTCAACGATGAAGCTTAACATTACTTGATTTAGTGTTCAATTGGCAGGATGCATATCTATGTTACTGCGCGCTGAACTGTACCATTCTTCGTTTTCAGAGTGACGACCCGTACTACTCCATCGCTTCCAGGATGCAGCTTGATAATTCTTGCCATCGGCCAATATATTGGTGGAGTGTTGTCTTCCTTCAACATTACAATTGAACCAATGTTCACATTGTCCTTTTGGAAGTGCCATTTATTTCTATTTTGTAAATTATGCAGATAATGAGTGGACCATTGCTTCCAAAAATTCTGGAATAGTTGCTGAACATATTGGTAACGTTTTGTGTAATTGATCTTTGAAGTTGATAAATCAGGTCTTGGAACTGCAGTTAATTGGTGCCCAATCAAAAAATGCGACGGGGTGATAACTTCCAGGTCATTGGGGTCATCGGATAAAGGTATTAAGGGTCGGCTATTTAAAACTGCTTCGACTTGTGTTAAAAGGGTATAAAATTCTTCATAGTTCAGTAATTGACTTGTCAATGTTCTTTTTAAGTGATATTTACATAATTTTACAGCAGACTCATGACTACCGCCAAAATGCGGTGATCGTGCGGGTATAAAATGCCAGTTTATTTGAGTATCATTCAAATAATCTTGAAACCTTTGAGTATTTATAAAATTTTGACACTTTAGAATTTCATTTTTCGCACCAACGAAGCAAGTAGCATTATCTGAATATAAATTCGTACAAAAGCCGCGTCGCGATACAAATCGGTTAAGCATTGCTAAAAAACCATCGCTTGTGAGTTCTGTCACTAGCTCAAAATGCACACACCGAGTTGCCAAACAAATAAAAATGACCACGTAACCCTTCAAAATTTTTTTGTTACGATTTTTAGAATCTTTTATTTCAAAAGGGCCTGCATAATCTGTAGAAGTATTTAAAAATGGCCTTGAAGGATTTACGCGCACACTTGGCAAATCGCTCATTAAATATGATGTTTCTTTAGGCTTTACCTTAAAACATGTTATGCACTTTTGAGTTACCGATTTAACCTCTTGTTTGCCATGCAATGGCCAATATTTTTGACGAACAAAAGATAGTGTTGCATTTGGACCAGCGTGTAACGCTTTTTCGTGTTCGTGCGCAATAATTAAACGCGTTAGCTTGTGCTTGTTCGGTAGTAGTATGGGGTGTTTTTGCGTAAAATCAAAATTTGTATTTTCCAATCTTCCACCTACGCGAACTAAGTCACAATTAAAGTCAAAAATTGGTTTTAGTAGTTTTATTTTACTTGCATGCTTTATTTGTTCTTTATTTTTTAATTGTCGATATTCAGTTTCAAAATTTTTAGCTTGTACAATTTTAATTAAAAAATTTGATGCATTTTGAACTTCCGTATTTGACACGAATTTTCCAGAAAGTCTTTCAGATTTATTTGTTTTAGACTTTAAATTATGTTTAAATCTTAAGATGTAACCAAAAACATTTATCAAAGTTTTTAACTTGGAATATCTATTTATTAAATCATTTACAAAATCGTAATTTTCAAAGACAAAAAAAGTTGCAAGTATTTTTCTTTTTTCTAATAAGTTACAGTCTAAAGTTCTATCATTTTTTAAGTCAAATTTGGGCCAATTTCGTTCATGATTAAGTAAGAAGTTTGGTCCGTGCCACCAAAAATTATTCCTTGTAAGATCATTTAATTTTGAACCACGAGTTATGAGATCAGCTGGGTTTTGCGCAGAAGGTACATGATGCCAATTCTTGATTTCAGTATTTCTTTGAATTTCCGCTACTCTGTTACCAACAAAGGTTTTTAAAGTTTGAGGTTCACTAGCAAGCCAATACAATACAATTGTTGAGTCGGTCCAAAGATATATGGAGTCTATATTAAGCTGTAAATCTTGCACACATTTTATAAAAAGTTGGCTCAATAATAGAGCTCCTGCTAGTTCTAATCTAGCTAAAGTGATTTGCTTCGGTGGTGCCACTCTTGACTTAGCGCAGAGCAGGTGCGTTTCAACATTGCCTTGTCTATCAACAGATCTTAAGTAGATGGCACAACCATAACCTTTCTCGCTAGCATCTGAGAATCCATGTAGCTGTATATTTTTAGGATTTTTAATAAGTACCTTTCGGGGTATTTGCACTAGTTGTGTCTCTGATAATTCTGATTGAAAATTAGACCATTCAAAATAAATATGTTGGGGTAAACTTTCATCCCAGGATAAATTTAATTTCCACAAATTTTGCATAATTACTTTTGCACGGATGGTCAAAGGTGATAATAATCCTAGCGGATCAAAGATTTTCGCTATAAAACTTAGGATCGACCTTTTAGTAATTTTACTGCTGTCACTTGATATAAACTTCTGAGATTGGTACTCAAAACAATCGATACTAGGCTTCCAAGAAATACCTAGCGTTTTTGTGTTAGAATCTTCTGATATGGTGTACTCATTCTGTGAACTGGACTCAGACTGTAGATGTTTTAAGATAGTTGGATCGTTTGATTGAAATTTTCTCAGTACGAAACCATACTGCGACAATATTTTGCAAATGCTTTGATGTAGAGTAAGTAAGGACTGAGTGTCAAAACTACCAGTTAGTAGATCATCCATATAGAAATCTGATTCTATAATCTTGCTTTCGATTGGGTAAAAATTTTGATTTTCGATTGCAATTTGCTTTAAGCATCTTGTAGCTATAAATGATGCTGGAGAAGTGCCATACGTTAAGGTGTTTAGCTGATAATATTTTATTTCTTGATAAGGTTCGGAGCGCCAGATTATTCGCTGCAGATCTCTATGGTCGGGGTGTACGTTAATCATGCGGTACATTTTTGATATGTCTCCAATCAAAACTACCTGGTGCTTTCTGAACCTTAAAATAATTGAAAATAAATCTCCTTGAATGGTTGGACCCGTATTTAAAATATTGTTAAGTGAGAGACCGGAAGACGTCTTCGAAGAAGCGTCAAAGACGCACCTGACCTTAGTTGTTAAACTATCAGGTCGTTCGACCGAATGATGGGGCAAGTAATATATTGGAGTGGTTTTTGCGGGTAATTTTGGAGGTATTTCTGTCATATGATTCATTTCTTCATACTCGATCATGAACTTTTGATATGCTACCTTTAAATTAGCATTTTTGGACAGCTTTTGCTCAATTGAAAAAAATCTGTTTACAGCTGTTTGCTCTGATTCTCCTAATTCTGTGAAATTTTCCTTTAAAGGAAGTTTTACTAAAAAATGCCCAGATTCATCCCGTGTCGTGGTGCTAATAAAGTTTTGCTCACATTCATGCTCTTCCTTTGATAAAATGTGCCTTTGTCCAACTTCTTCAATGTTCCAAAATTTTTCTATTTGTTTCGATAACTTATCTGTGGTAGTTAAAAAACAATTCAAATTTAAGTTATTTAATGTATTCTCTTTTGAGTAAGGGACATTCCCGGCTACTAACCAACCAAAAACGGTTTTTTGCAAGGTAGGCAAGTTCTTTCCCAGTTTTATCTGACCTACACAGAGTAAGTTATAAAAAACACTAGCGCCAATAAGCATGTCAACTTCAGATGCCTCGTTGAAACTTGGGTCAGCTAGGGTTAATTCTGGTGGAATTTGTAGCTTGGAGGCATCAATGAAATTTTGAGGTATATTATCAGATATTTTTTCTATTACTAGGCAAGAGATTTTAGCTGAATAGCCGTTATCTGAGGAAATATTTACGCTCGTTTTTTCCGTAATATTAGTTTTTACGTTATTTATCCCACATACAGGCAAATTTATGCTATCTAAGGGTACGTTTAATTTTCTGGCCAGTTTTTTTGTAATAAAGTTCGATTGTGAAGCGCAATCCAAAAGAACGCGGCATTTTATTGCTTTATTTTGATTATTTTTTACGTTTATTATGGCTGTGGATAAGAGAACCATGGGTTCCGTGTTTATGCTTGCATTAAAAGTCGAGTAATTTTGAGGCACTGTGTTCTGATTTGATTTTTGTTCGGTTTTGCTTTGATTACTAGTCGAAGTACCAGCGCTTTGTCTATTTTCAGATTGAGAGTCTGATGCTTGCCTTGCATCATTTCTATGCAATAAAGTTGCATGTTTTTTCTTGCAAATCATGCACAAGTCTGTACTTTGACAATCAGAATATTTATGGTTAGTTCTTAAGCAGACAGTGCACATGTGCATCTTTTTTGCCTCTTCAAACCGTTGATTTACTTTTAAAGCTTTAAACTTTTCGCAATAATATATAAAATGAGATTTTTGGCAAAACGGGCATTTTAAGTTTGAGTTATTATTATTTTGGCCTTGAGTATAAAAAGTTTTTGAGCTATGCTCTTGTTTTTTATAATTTGCATTATTATTTATTGTTAAAGGTCTGTTGCTTAGGTTCTCTAATATTTGACAACGTTGGTTTAAAAAGTCTGTAAAATTTTTAATCGTGGAATTTGTCATATCCTTGCAATAATTTTCCCATTCGCGCTTGGTGTTATAGTCTAATTTTGAAACTAGCAAAAATATTAGAATCGAGTCCCAGTATTCTACTTTTTCTCCCATGCTTTGTAGAGCAAGATAATTTCTTTTAAACGAGTCAAAAAAGCTTCTTAAAGCGACTGCATTTTCGCGTTGAATGGGTGCAAGTTCGAAAAGTTGTTTTAAATAAGCATTTTTTATTAATTTTGGGTTTTCGTAACGATCGTTAAGCATTTTCCAAGCTACCGCATAATTCGCGTCTGTGATAGTGATGGTCGATATTATTTCTTCGGCCTTGCCTTTGAGGCATGCCTTCAAATGTTGCAATTTTTCAACGTTTGGTAATTGCTTGGAATGAACCATGGCGACAAAACTATCGTGAAAACTTTGCCAACAATCATACGAACCCGAAAACTCAGGTAACCTTAACTGTGGTAGCCCAGAATGTGGATTTGAGGGCGCATTTAGCGTGATATTAGGCATTACCTGCGTTGGCGATGGAGGCCTATTCTTGAGTTCATGACGTTTGAAAATTTCACTCGCTTGGGCTGTCGCTATGTAATATTTATCCTCAAATTCTGCTCGGTCGACTGCGGACTGCTCTTCGTCATACGCATCTTCGCCTTCTAGTAGAGCTTCTTCGAGTTGGGTCTGATATTTTTTAAAAGTATTTAACAACCCCGTGACAGTCTCCAAGCGATTTTTTAGTTGCTCAAAAGAATCAGTTTCTTCGTTAAAAGAATTTAAATATGACTGAAATCGAGTAAGCTCCCCTTTTATATTCCCACGACGTAATTTTAGTTGTTTGATAGAGAGAACACTTGCTGTTGGCGACGACATAATGAAATTTTAAATAAGGTTATGTAAGGTAAGGTAGGGAAAAATAAAACACAAATATATTTTATTTTATTACACTTAAATAAATAAAAACCCTGCAATAATTTCAAGATAATTTCAATAACACTTACCTGCAATAAATCTGGCAATGCAAAATATTTAAATAATTTGCAATATTATTTGCTAGTACCTTTTTTTTTTTTTTTAATTTATTTATTTTGTGATACACACTGTATAATACCTTGCTATATTTGCCTTGTAACTGGCTGTTTATTTATATTAAAAAATGGTTTATTGCATTAGGTGCATATAAATGCGATTTAAAGTAGGTATTATTTTATATAATAATAAAACGATTCGCCTGTTTTATTTGTAAAGAAACCCTATTTTAACCTTATGTTATGAAAATTCGCCAAATTTTTATCAAAACAATGACGAAGCAGTTTTAGGCTAAAGGGAAAAGGCGAAAGGTTTGCAGTAGGTAATGATTATAACGGACTGACCTTACTGTATTTGTCCAATGGCGACTGTTTCTTTTTCATCGGGTTGAAGGACCATTTGTTGCCGGTGGCTTGTTCCGATTTAATTTATCTAACAGATGCTCACACTTGTAATAATTTTACTCTTGATTTAATTTTGGTACTAGCTTTATTATTTTTTAAATTATAAAAATATGCAAGAATGCTTACAAAATGACACGGCTATGCTTTGTGTCTTGTCGTCGTCTCGTCCACAGAACACCAAAGGGAAGAAATGCAAACTACGTGTTAAACCGTTGGTAACACGAGAATAACCTTAACACGGTCCAGAAAGAGAGAAGACTACAGCTCTCTGTCTAGATCAAACATGTCGGGACACAGCTGATTTTTGTCAAAATAAATCAGCTGATATCTCATAACACCAGCTGAGCTGATATTTGTTAAAATAAATCTGCTGGTCAGTGAACATCAGCTGTTGATGGGAAAAACGTTTGTTTTTGTTAAAATGTATTTTTTCAGAACCATCCCATTTAAATCATGGCATACTTTTTCCATCAAATTTGCACAAAAATATCGTCAAATAGTAAAACTTTGTGGACAATAATTTTTTTTACAAAATTTATGGAAAATACCAAAACTTTATATGAAATGGTTCTGAAAAAATTCATTTTAAACAAAAACAACCATCAGCAGCTGATATTCAATGAACAGTATTATATTAATATTTAAAAATTAATTAATAAACATATTATAGTACTTACCAGCTTTTTTACTGCTAAAGATACATTTATATGAACTGTGATTTCAGTGTTGAGTAGATAGTAAACTAAAACACTTTCCGGGATAGACAGTTTATTGAACTAAAACACTATAGAATAAACACTTTTCCGGATAGAGAGTTCACTCAACTAAAACCCTTCCCAGGACAGATCCTGCGCCGAGGGGCTGATCAATGCGCTTCGAACTAATAAAAATCAGTAAAAATTAGGTCCTGGCAGGACCTTTGGTTTGGTATTATTCGTTAGGCATTTTGTCTTTTTTTTTCATCACTTTATACCTAAATAAGACCAAGAAGGACTTACAGGACCAACAAAAACATGGATTATGTAAAGATTTGTACAAAATTTTTGCTATTGATCAGCCTTTCTCCCTGCAATGAATTGCAAGACAAGCAGTGATAGAACCACCATACAGCAAGACCTTCTGCAGGGCAGAGGTACTCCCACCAACTAAACCTTTTTAATTTCGCTGAAATCATTTTTTACTTATCACTGTGCAACCCTGTGCCTTGCTGCATTGTAGTTCTGCCACTGTTTATTTACATATTGAAATAAGTTTTTATAAAATACACATTATACAGGGTGTTTCATTATTCAATAACATAATTTTAGTGTCGAATGCCTTAAGTGGTTTCAAGGCAAAATTTTTATATAACCTTAAACGCCTTGTTTTAAAGTTTCTTTTATTTAGTTTTTTATAACTCTTGTACTTTTCGAGATATTTAGTTCAAATTTGGCATATTAAGCTATAGGCACTACACTTTTAGACATGCCAAATAATAGTAAACATGTACAGAGTGACCCTTTTTCAGGGGTCATGTCGCCTTTTCCCCCAGAATTTTTTTGTTTTAAGCCACTGGTAGGGAGAAGTAGGGATTTTAAAACAAGAAATAAAATCTTTGTTTCATTTGCAAACTTTTTTGTTTTTCTGAAATTTTTTTGCATCTTTATCCATTTTAGAGAAAATCGCTGTTGCACCAAAGGCTGCTATCATAAAATAAAAAATGCTCCAGTATGGTATGGCGAGTATATCAAAATAAACAAATTAATTAAAATCTATTTGACATGCCTTAACTTGTAGTGCCTATAAGTAAATATACGAGCCAAATTTGAGCTAAATATCACAAAAACTGTAAAAGCTATATAAAAAAGTAAATTTAAACACCCTGTATCTCTACTACTAAGTGTTTGTAGACCTTTGTTTATATAAACTTTTTGTATTGAAATCACTCTAGGAAATTATCTTTAAAAATATTTTATTGAATTTTACAACACCCTATATAACCCATTTTGGCTTACATGCATTACAAATAATGTTTCAATATTGCACTAGTGCTATAATACAAATCCTATTTATTTTTTTGTTGTAGTCTGCAGTTTTTTGTAGCGGTTGACAAAAATATGCCGGCTTCCCCCATTAAAAAACAAGCACATTGAATATAATGCAAGGCTAAATCCTCTCCCCCTTGAGCATTACATATTTCAAGAATGTAGTCAAACTCATTAGGTAATATAGGCACACTATATCCCCAAATGTTAAATACAATACAATTAGGAGCTTTCATTGGAGCAATATGAACTCACTATTATATGTAATAAAAATAAGACAAAATGGGCCACTTGTATATACAGTTTGACTTATTGTATCTGATCCTCAGCACGGAAATCAAAAACTATGTTTTTATACAATACACAAGTCAAATTTTATGAATTTATATGATTTTGTGGATGTCCTGATATTGTATAGTTTTGAATTTTACACAATTGGGCTTTATGTTTTGTGTAAAAATATATTTTTTGATTTCGGTTCCGAGGGTCGGATACCATTAGCCAAACTGTAGATAAGATTACTTAACAAAGTAATGGGAACTTTCTATTTTATGCCTAATTTACCCATAACATAATGCACAATGGAAAGATTTAGTGTTTATACTTTATGTCTACAATACTAAGGAAATGGAAACAGAGACATTAAAATTAAGCAATGAGTTTGTTCATTTGCATTAAGTTTTTGGGTAAACCAGGCCTTACTTAGAAAAATGCCATGATAATATAAGTTATGTGAATAATGACCTGTTCTAGTTTAAAGATTTCTGAAGTTTTGACATGTAATAGAATTTGCAGACAAAATAACAACTACCTTTTTCAGATAGAACAGTCACACCCCCCACCATATTCAAAAGTTTAAAAAATATATATTTTTTTACATGTGTCAACAAGTGAAAAAAAACATTTTTTGACATTACAATTGAAAAAAAATATTTAGTTGTTTTCTTTTTTCACAAGCTATAAAATATTGTTTGTGAATAGAATCCTCTTTTGGGGGACCAACAAAAATTTTTATGTTAGAAAGAAAACCTGTCTAAAATAATTAAATAAAAATAAATAAAACAAAAAAAAACTTTGTAAAATTTTTATTTTAAAAGATTTTACAGTAAAAATTGCGAAAAATAAATAATTACTACTATCACTACCATAAGAAATTATTATTATTTTTTGACTTCACCAAACCAAACTTTCCACTAAGATTGTTAAAAAATTTAGATTTATTAAAATAAAACTAAGTGAAACATTATAAAACACCTTAAAAAACATGACTGCTGAAGCTCCAATTGACACCTGTTCAAAAAACATAGCATTACTACCCTGAATACAAATTTAACTTTGAGATTACATTGTCCGGTAATTATGCAGAATAAAATATTATTTTACAGCTTATGCAGTGGCACACCCAGGAATATGTCTTGGGGGGGGGGTTCGGTTTGGTTCATTCATTCGGTGGGGGGGGGGGGGCGAGGCTTCATGATGTCGTATTTCATGCTATTTTTTGTGTTTATTCATGAAATATGTGGAAAATATATAAAAAAAATCTTGGGTTTGGCCCCCCCCCCCCCCTGGCTGCGCCTAAGGCTTATTGCATTACAGATTTCTTGACATTAGCCCAAGATTTACATGGCATTATTGGCAAAACAGTACAAATTACAGGTTAGCTGTTACCACTTGGTTAGTACTATCTGAGGGGAACACAAAGCTGCCTTTGCAAAATTAAAAAACAGTGTTTGTTTTACTTAAAAATAAAACAAATTTTCATTCATTTCCAAACAAAGCATGCAACTTGTTTGTTCTGTCTCTCTTTAAGTAACATCATCTGAGTGAGAGAGAGGACACAAAAGTTGCATGCATGGAAAAGTTGCACAGTCCGAACAGGGTATTAGGCAATAAAAAATGCTATTTATAAAACTCAAGGATACTGTTTCAGTTCCATATTGACACATCTCTTTCTCCCCAGAAAAGAACAGGTATGTGCCATGATCAAATTGATACAGTAAAGTTGAGTTTATAGTTGGGGCTATAAAGCTGGTTTGTCACTATGAAAGTTTCTCTAAAATGCATGCAACCATCTCATTCCAAGTGCCATCATCGGATATAGTGACATGGGTTTGATGTAGTCAGAACAGGGCTTAAGTCAAACTTATTAAGCAGGGAGGCAGGAATTTTAAAGCTATATAGCAATACCAATAACAAACAAAGCCATATTGCCATAAAGTAAGCAGTAAGATGCAACAAAAAAATGTATTATCCTACAAACATGGGTCTACACAGTGGCATATGTCAGGGGCAGCCCCCCCCCTAAAGCTAAGGTTTTTCTAATATTTTCCACATATTTCATGAATACAAACATAAAATATGGCCTCATGGGGTACGACCCCCCCCCCTACCTATATTTTACAGATCAAAATTTTAATGACCTTTTTATACTTTTCGATATTGCAGTGTATTGTTTGAGGTTAAAACAAACCCTAACTAAAAAATCACAGCTACTACCACTCCCAAACAGTTACCTATCTATCTATCACTTAGGTACAGATCAGGTTTACACTAAAAACCAACTACTATCCCCTTGGATTACCTTCTACCACCACAAAAACAAACTACTACCAACTTTTGCTACCTTCTACCAGCAATAAAGTAACTACTTCCACCTTCCCCTAGCTTCTACCAGCAAAAAACCAACTACTACCAAGTTCCCCTAGCTTCTACCACCAAAAAACCAAATACTACAATCATAATCAAAGGAGGTAGTAGTTGGTTTTTTAGTGGTAGAAGATAAGTGTTGGTAGAAGTTGGTTTTTTGGTGGCAGAGACTAGGAGAAGATGGCAGTAGTTGGTTTTTTAGGGGTAGAAGCTCAGCGAAGGTAGTAGTAGTTTGTTTTTGGGGTTAGAAGTAGGGGAAGGTGGTAGTAGTTGGTTTTTTGGGGATAGAAGCCACAGAAGGTGGTAGTAGTTGGTTTCTTGGTGGTAGAAACTAAGCGAAGGTGGTTTTTGGCATAAAACTGTGTCGCAGCTGAGTGATAGATCACTGTAACTCTTCAGAAGTAGTAACAGCTTAGACTTATAAGTTAGAACCTATTTGTTTTTATCATAAACAAGGCGGCCTTACTTAAAATAGAAATTTCCATTGTTCATAGTGGAAAGTATGAAGTAAGCCTAAATAAATGAACTTACCCCTTACCTTACTTTAACGAACAATAAATCCACCTTAAAACTCACTGGTATGGGGTCGTTGAATTGACTGCTTTTTATATGCTGCTCCTTGTTTTTTATACTGCTGCTGCTTCTTTTTTACACTGCTACTGCTTGTTAGAATCACAAAATATGCCGATCTAGTACAAAATGATTTGATTTTAGTTTTTTTATCAAAAAACAGATTGAGGGGAACACCCGACAAAAATGACATTCACCACAGAATAAATTCAGGTGTGTCGCGTGTCTCTCTTTCTGTCTGTTCTGGTGGGCTCTCTCTCTTTCCCACAACAGCAGTCAAACCACAGAACAGGATGACACTGTCAAACGTCATTATGTTTAGTTCCAATTTAGTCCCTTGTCCAGATCGCAGGCGCTGTTCGCGCTGTTATATTCCGTATGTCATTTTCACGGGGGTGGTCTCGTCTCTTTCGAGTCGGTCCGTTCTTCGGGAGCCGCACACACATGTCCCACTCTCGGCAGCTGGCTGGCATCATCGGCTCTGATTGGTTGAAACATACTCTAGTCTAGTTGTGAGCTCAAAGAGGGAGCTCGATGTATCAATATATTAAAACAATAATTTATTGGAGCAATTTCCAGAAACCATAAATTATCGAAAAATATCGCTACCATTTTTTATTGTTTTTCTCTATTTTAGTTACCGATGTTTTAACAGCAGTTAAACTTTTTGTCTAGAACTACGGCTATAGGGTCAGTTTTTGGATGGAAATCGCATAAGACCAAAATGGCCAAACTTTGAAAATTCATATTTTAAAAACTAGTCAGCTTATGAAAAAAAACAGCGAGTTGCAGTATGGCGGGGCCATAGATATGTGAAAAACCACAACCTAAGTTAAGATTCTGAGAAACGTCTTTTAGCGAATTTTAGGGTAGGCAATCCCATAAGACCAAAATGGCCAAATTTTGGATAGGCCATGACTTTTACTACATAACTACTGACCCTCAGGAGTTAAAAATCATCTTTAATCACCCAAAATGTATGAATGAATTACGAGGATTTTAAGATATTTTTTAATAATTCGATAATATTGTTGCCATGTAAGTTTATGAGTAAGGTATACCGGCCTTACTGGATCAGCTGATCTAGTGGGGCCGGAACATATTCTGTCACGTCATTACATTATTTAACAATTGTCAAAAATTTTTGGTTATGTCTATTATTTTTTTTTAACTAGTTGATTGGTTGAAATATTATCAAATTTTGGATGAAAATTATAGTGTTTCTAAAATTAATTGTGCAGAACTATTGTGGACACCATGAAGGGTGTTTACTTGCATCTGTAAACCACTCTTAACTTATTAATAACAAATTATAAAGAAAAATACAAGTATAGTTTTTGCAAAGTCACTTGAATAACTCCTAATACGGGGTTCTCTCGATTTCATTAAATTTTGCTTCATTCTGCCCTTCAAACGTTATCCAAATTCATATAAAATCTTCCTGGTATAATTTCAACCCTACCGACAGAGAAAAGGCGCGGCTCTTTGCGGTCCGAACACAAAGTATTTGTTTTCCGACAAACCGAGGCCAGGTGGATGGACGGCACCTGATTGGCAGATTTTTTGGAGATGGGCTTTTAATTGCTTTCAGGTGTTCGTTTCGGGACCCCTTTAGTCGGCAGTATGCAGAGTTAGAAAATAAGTCAGTGTCGTTTCTGTAGGTGTAGGAATAGAAAGTTTTATTATCTATTTTTATTCCTTTAGTTTACGCCATAATTAAATGAGATAATTTTCATGAGTATCTACCGCCGCCCATGTCACTTTCTTTAAAGGATATGCCGATGGTCGGCTTTTATCTTTGTTCAACTGACTTTGCAAAAACTATACTTACCTATGGAATGGCACTCCCTTACTTCTCCCGGACATGTTTTACGTGAATTTTCTCCCATTTTTCACAAAAAAACACATAATTTTACACGACAACCTTAAAACACTACAAAATGTAAAGAAACAACAAATATGGCGTCCACCCATAAAGCCACTGTGTGACTACGTGACAAAACACATGCATGCGCACTTGAAAATTCGCGTCTGCAAATTTAAGTTTGCCATTGTTTCCGACTTTTTGAACATGTATTTATGCTCTAACGTATTTGGACATACCTGACCCAAATACAGTGAAACCTCCTATAAGCGGACACTCACGGTTTGGTCGAAATTGTCCGCTTATTGGAGGTGTCCGCTTATGAGAGGGAACTGTGAAATTTGAATATATATTTATTAACAATTTCCGCTGCTTGAGTTTTTCCGAGATTAAATTTTTCAGCGATCTTTCATGCTGATAGATGTTCCTTCTCCGAAACGTTAACAACTTCCATTTTTTCACGTAAACCAAGAAGTTTTTACTAGGCGCAATTTCAAAGAGATCTATTACTACCAGTGGCGGCGCGTGGTAAAAAGCTTTGGTGGTGCACACCAAAAAAGAAAAATGGCGGCGCAGGCATAAATCTTTTTTCAGTGCCATGTTAACTTTTTGGGCCATCGAGTGGGTCGTCATATGATATAATTTAGAGCAAATAATTAAAAAATGAGATATTTAGATAGGTATTAGTTACCTACCTATTATTATTGTAATTATAAATAAATAATAAATGTATCATACCTAGTTAATATATATTTTCTCTTCTAATGGCAAAGATGAAAATTTAATTGCCTTTAAATATTGCACGCTAATGCTATCAGAATTAGAAACTTCTGCCATTGTCGTAAATACCAAATCGTCGAAATCAAAACAAACCGCCAGCGCCCGACCGATAATAGAAAGTTGTCTACGCGCGCACTACTGAAAAGTGCGCATGAGCTGCTCTAAAATGCAACGCGAACCATGGACGCGGGGGTGCGGGCGGCATCGGGGCTAGATTTTGTATAAGCGCGGTGCCGAAGGAAGGTTCAGATTCTATGTACTGTAAAATTCTATTGGAACATGTCGTCCTCTCTTTCTATATTTCGTAATTAGCATGCGACATAACGTCCACGGTGTATAGAATTTGGTTCCAGTAAATTACTCGAGCTTGGTTTGAACACGAATACAAACACATACATGCCGGGTATTAATTTCTAGATAATATTTCAGTCTTTAGTGAATTCCTTTTGGGGTAACTATTAATTAAATTATGGAATGATCAAAGTTTAATATTTTTTTAAGTATAATTTGGGAGTGCACGTGCACATGTGCACCTATGGAGAAACCGCCTCTGATTACTACTCAACTGAACAATAAAAATAAAACACAGCAGTCCCGCCGAATAAAATATTTTGTAAATACGACAGAAGTATATAGTCTCCGCATTAAAACGGAAAAAGGTAATTACCCGGCTCCAGAGTGCGTTGTTGCCAACATACTACTTAATATTAATGCACATATCGTGCCGTCCCGTTGTCAGAGGTTTCCGTCCGGTTAAGGGAGGTTTTAGAATTTTTTTAACCAAAAAAATTGTCCGCGTCCGGTTATTAGAGTGTTCGGTTATAGGAATGAATTTTACATGTCAAGAAATAGGGAAAAGCTTGGTTCTAACAAATTTGTGCAGCTAAAGGGGGGTGTCCGCTTAATAGAGGTGTCCGCAAGGAGAGGTTTCACTGTATAACACTTAATGCATGCACTTAATAAGGGCAACGCCTTCTGGAAGCTAAAATTTAAACTTCTCAGCGAAATTTACATTGTCGTCTGAATTGTTTTCGGTTGTACATGGAATTCAAATTGTACATAGAAAAAAAGGAATTATTAAGGTAAAAAAACTTGGTTGACTTAACCAAATAATATTGGTATATTATTTACCAACGAATGGTTTCTTAAAGTTGACAATATCTAACTAACTACAGCTTGATAAATATTGTTAAAATAACAAAACATTTTTTAATCCTGCCGGGCTGATTCGACTAACCTAATTATGGATATTGTTAAAATTAATAAGCTATATTTTTAAAATGATTAAATTAAAAAAAAATTTCGCCATTAATTTTCTTCCGAGGCAAATTTCCAAAGAGACAAGTCTTGCAAAGCTACTAGATATTTGGAAAAAGCAAATATGTAGTAGTTTTGCCCATTAGCAAACAAATTCCCTATATGTGAAACTGGTAGAACACCATCACAGATTACTAACCACAGAAATTCACCATGGTTTTAGAAAAAGACACTTCCTTAGAAAATGACACAAATTTAGAGAAAAACAGAAATTTCTCTGGCCACCACGACCTAGAAGGGTGGTGCTCTGGCATACGCGGCTGTCCCAAGGAAAAACACAGTAATTGACATTAGGAATAGATAGATCATGGAATAAACATTTCATTGTTATTTACTCAATAAACATTTTTTACAAAGGAATAGAAGTAATTTTCAAACAAGGATGGCATAGAGATTTCGTGTACTTGCTCTATGCCACGATATAAATTTTACATTTGTAAATAGACAATGAGAAAGTTTTTCTGTTGGTCGTTATTAAGAAAAATAAAAACAAACAAATTCCATTCCGTCTATGCGTTTTTTCTACATTTATGCGAAATTCAAGAATAGTCGTGCTACTGCTGATCTTTTGGAGCTACAAAGTTTACTAATTACAGGCGGTGCGTGGTCAGAACTGAACAAAATCGAACTTGTCGTTAAAAGTTTTTTAAAAATTTTTAGATGAACTTTGGAAACCCAGACGCAAAATAAATTCCCGATGCTTCAAATCTGGTGTTCTAAAAACCTACGTACCAACTTTTTACGAAAGTAGTGTTAAACTTGTCCAAACTTTAAAGGAATCTCGAGAAAATTTTGACTTGATACATACGTTGGATAAGTTTATATTTATGACGTTTTTTGGTGAGTAATTACATCAAAAAGTACACGGAAAATATAGTGGGGTACTATTATTTTCTTCAAAAATACAAAAGGCAATTCCTGCAGGAATGCCAATGGTCGAAATAAAAAAAATGTCTCTTGGTGAAGAGAAAGTGTGTATCAAATTTCACAAAAGAATCTAGAACAGTATCACAAATATTTAACACTGTGTATCTCCATTTTTTTAAAAAGAAACATACAAAATACCTCCTTTAATATTAGCATGTTATTCAATAACACCCTGTGGTAAGGTACCTACTATGTTTTTCTGTAATTTTTCCAAAATTATTGATAGGATAGGGCATTGCAAAAAGCACATTTAGGCGTGAAGCCAGAGAAGACTTTTTAAAATTTGGTAACTTGCAATTTTCGCTGATCGGCCATTTTTGTGACGTTGTAGCGTTACTAAACTACAAAATTTTAAAAAGTATTATCTAAAACATTGAACCTGGCTTTACGTTTCTAAATTTGTGTGGTTCTTTTGCTCCTTACAAAGAAAACCAAACCTTAGAACGGTATATAACAATTTTCTAACAATCTTTGTAACGCCTTAGCGTCACTAACGTGTACCAAAGTTTAAAAATTATCATATCAATCATCGATGCTGTCTTCGTGAAGAATCTAAATTACCAGGTTAAATAGAGTACCCAGAGAAGGAACCAAAACGTATATTTTCGACCATCTCTCTCTACGCATTTTAACGTCTGAAATTTCCCATGCTGTTTTAATATCCCTTTGTTTTTGTCAATCGTGGGAATTAATATTTATTTATTTAAAGGTTTTCCTCAAATTTTTAGCAACGTCCTTTGGAACTCACAAAGAGTTCATTGAAGCCGAAAACTTAGGAAATACTTGTGTGGAGTAAGTTATGTTTCATGGTGTTTTTACAAACAAACAGGATCACTCTACTAGGTACACAGAAAGTTAATCTCCCAACTTTCTTCCACCCCAACAGCTAGCTGCTTGTGCTTTGTTGTCGAGCGCGTTGCTTCTCAGTCTTCCTGCATTCACGATGCGTGTTGAGTGTACGCCTATTTGCAAAAATTAATTTAAAAACACGCAAATTAATAAATTATTTTATATGTACCTAGTAGAATGAGCCTGGCTCTATAGGAGCCTCATAGTTCTTAATTTAATTAATTGCTCATAATATCAAAGCTACAAAAATCTATTGATGTTAACAACGATAGGGTAAACCTTTTTTAAAATATTGTTACGGGTTCACAACAACAAATAAAACGAGTAAATGTCAACAACAATATCTCAATTTATTTCGACAAGTCAATGTACAAAAAACGGCACTTAAATCACTACTAGGGACATCTTGGGTCGCGTATTTTACTCTTTGTTACCGTTATTGTTATTACTGGGTCTGTGCATTAGCAGCTTCTCGCTTCTTTTTTATTATTTACGGTAACGGTGGCCGTCCTTTAATGTAACCGTTATTTTTAAGGTTAGTTTTGTGTAGTTTTTTTTAATGCAGTCGAATTATTTACGAAAATTCGGTAGTTTGAAACTATGGCTGAAGGAAGAAAAGTGGCTAGAATGGTTGTGGATGCCAAAAAAGTTTTAGATATGGTAAAATTTTACTAATTTTTATCCGTCCAATACCAAACGGTGTGAAAGGCTATGGGATCGCCTTTTTTCCACTCAACCCACATAGCACAAAAATCACATCAATGTTAAATTAACGTGAACAAAAATAATAAAGTTTTTTTTTAATAGAAAACAACCTCATACCATGTAATATTTGTTTTGTTAGGAAAACAAGGAGGAATCAAACTATAAAAAAATTAATTTTTGCTGAAGTTTCTGGTGCTATGTATATAACGTCTATTTTACCTTTGTTATTTTCATGTGCCAAATTCACACTTGAAAAGTCCTCCACAACATGTTCTAAAACGCCACTAGATTAAGACTTCTCAAACCTACTAACTTTTTGCGTATTATTTTGTCTTGATTTTTCTCTATATGTTTTTTAATAAAAAAAAAAGGCGCGAGAGCGCGAGAGTCTGTTCTAAAAGCCCTCTAAATAAAGACTTATTAAAAGCAGTGGCGCACTCAGGAATATGTCTTGAGGGGGGGGGCAAAGCCTCATGTTGTCGAAAGTTAAGCTATTTTTTGTATATTTTCATAAAATATGTAGAAAATATTTTAAAAAATCTAAGGGCGCGCCCATGTTAAAAGTGATAACTTTCTGCGTCTTTTTTTGTCAGGTTTTTTTAATAAGTTTTTTTAAATCAAAAGTGAAGCGAAAGTTAGTTCTAAAAGTTCACTAGTTTAAAACTACAACACTTCAAGACAATTTTAAGATGGCGCTCAAGGAAAGACAAAATCTCTGTACATACGAGGTCTGGCTATTAAATAACGAGACTGGTTACGAAGAAGGGTTTTATTATAAAAATTATTCTACATTCGAATGCTCCCCTTCAATATACTCCCCTCCCCTCGCCACACACCTTTCCATACGTTTTTTCCATTGATCGAAGCAGTGCTGGAAGTCTTCTTTGGTGAGCTCTGCCGTTTTTTGCGTTACCGCTTCCATCGACTCAAATCGGGTCCCTTTCAAAGCAGATTTTATCTTCGAAAACACGGTGCCAAATCTGGTGAGTACGGCGGGTGTTCGAGCCCTGGAGTGCACTTACTGGCCAAATACTGCTTCACAGATAGTGCGTAATGGGCAGGTGCGTTGTCCTGGTGCAAAATCCACGAGTTGTTCTTTCACAACTCGGACCGTTTTTTACGAACTCGTTCTCGTAGTGTTGCCAAAACTGACAAATAGTAAGTCTGGTTGACAGTCTGACCCTCTGGAGCCCATTCAGTCATCACGATACCGTTAACTCGGTCACTGTTTCCGGAATTGAAACAGTCACAGGGCGACCTGGGCGCTGGTCTTCCTCAGTGGTCTCTCGGCCCTCACTAAAGCGCTTGCACCACTCAAAAACACGCGCACGAGACAGAGAATTGTCCCCATAGGCCTCTTGCAGCAATTTATAGCACTCAGTCGGAGTTTAATTTAACGAGAAATTTGAGATTGATACGTTGCTCCTGTTTTTCGGCACGAGAAAAAAACACGTTCGTTTCAAACCGCTACTGCACAAATACTATAATAGTGACGGAAACGTGTTTTGAGACGTGCATAGAGTTTTAGCAACGTTGTTTATTATAACGTTAATGAATGACCTATATAAATAAACGTTTTTTTAGCAGCTTTTAAAATCAAAGTTTTTTTTCTTACGCTTTTTTACGTGTTAAACACGTGATTGTGCTATGTGGGAAAATTAGTTATTTGGTTCAAAAAATATCTAATTAATACCTTTTATCTGCCTTTGCAGAACACGCTAACGCAAAAATCGTTTGATCAAGTTTAACGAAATTTGGGACAAACATTTTTTTGTCTGTAGGTACCCGTGGATAACCATTAGTTTTTAGCGAGGGTGGGAAGGTTTGTGGGGGAGGTTAGCAGGGAGTGGTACTAAAAATCATAACTCAAAAATTACAGGAGCCAGCGAAATGCGGATTTAAAATTTATGTTGAAAATAAGGCGGGGAAATTATAAAAAAACAGATCTCGAAATTTTTATTTTTAATAACTGTTGAGAGTACTTTCGACCAAATTTTACATAACCTGATGATAAACGCAGAATAAAAAATACTCTGCCAATATATGGGCCCCTAAGCTCACACTAGGTACTATAGTTATAGTGTACGTGTGAGCTAATATAACTAAAAACTAAAATATATTTTATTCAACTCCAGACTAAATTACCTTTTGTTTGATACCACACAAGCCATGTTTTGACTTAAACTCAAATTTTTGAAATCTACCCCCACCCTTAAAAAAAAACAAAAACTAAAATGTATTTTGTTAAAGTCCGGACTCAATTACCTTTCGTTTGATATCACACACGCCATATTTTCACTTAAACTCTAATTTTTAAAATATACCCCCACCCTTTTTTTTAAATAAATTAAAATGTATTTTGTTCAACTGCAGACTCAATTACCTTTCATTTAATATCGCACACGCCATATTTTCACATATACTCTAATTTTTGAAATATACCCCCACCCTTTTATTTGGTTTGTGTTCGGTGGATTTTGTTCATTTTTAAATGGGACCAACTCGACCCAAGACCCAGCCTAGGTACCAAATTTCATTAAAATCGGCCAAGCGGTTTTTGAGTTATGCGCGTTGGTCGTTACAGACAGACATACAGACACACAGACAGACAGACATACAGACAGACAGACAGACAGACGGCGCAACAAAAAAGTTTCAAAATCATCTGAAACGCAAAGATATATAAAAATTTTTGAAATCGGAGCAACTTTTTTTTCTCGAAAAAATTAGGATTACCATAGCTCACACTACTATAGTATAGTATATGTGTGAGCTAAAAATAGGTTACCGTAGAACCGCTAACTTCATTAAAAAATTTTTATTGGAAAGCTTATTTGTTTATCTCGGCATCTTTGAAAAGGTTTTCCAAAATTTTTAGGCTGCGTTAAAAGTTAATAATGGTAATTTTTATATTTTAGATTTTGAAATTCAAAAAAGAAGAAGCATGTTTTGAAGGTAAGGTTATTTGTGTATGCTTTGCGTTGCTTAGAGCTTAGGAGGCATACAAGTAGAAAGGTCCAGGAACTTACTTTATGGTTTAAGTTTTAAAATAAATATTTTGTTTTAGATTTAGATGATGAAAGTACTGTATTGCCTCAGCTGGATATGCTTATGAGAGATAAAACGTTCAACGAGGACGACATTTTCCAAGAGATGGCACTTTTTACTGCAGCCGTAAGTTATTAGATGTGGACCATCCCCTAAAAAGTGTTCAAATTTATTAGACCCTTTTAAAAGTTAATACGTTGACTGTCATTAATTCATGTGCCAATAATAAATACCAGACAGTAATTTAGACAGTGATTATATATATCGCACCCGCAGAACGAAAACGCACTATAAATGTAATTGTTGGAAAATTGCAAACAACATATGCACTGACGAGAAGAAGCTGTGGTAATTTGAAACCTTAAATATCTTTTTTTCTTATTTGTAATTTAAATTTTGATTTACTTCGACTACATATCGATAGTGAGTGATAAACTGCATAATTTTATTTTAAAAAGTAAAAATCCCTCGAAAAATCCTCACTTTCGTTGTGAGCGTGTGATATACCAAAAAACCCTAACTGACGTTTTTGCGAATCTCAACTCAAAGTGCGATCTTTATTTAGTCAATGCACCATAAATAAACGTGTTAAAATATGTGCGTTTATGTAAAAACAACACCTCATGCAAATCACCCTATTTTTAAAAAAGGAGAAAGTAAGAAATACAAAAATATATATTTTTTTTGTTTTAGGGTACCGATACCACTGGTCATACTTTAGCATTTATGCTAGTAATACTGGGAATGATGCCAGAAGTTCAGGTTAGTGCTTAGTTATTTAATTTAAAAAAAAAAAATAATTAAATAAAAACAACAACAAAACAAAATTTGCACTACATTTGCAGTAGGTATATCCCAACACAGGAGTGTAACTTAAAGGCTAACTAAAAACTTATTATATTATATTATATTATATTATATTATATTATATTATATTATATTATATTATATTATATTATATTATATTATATTATATTATATTATATTATATTATATTATATTATATTATATTATATTATATTATATTATATTATATTATATTATATTATATTATATTATATTATATTATATTATATTATATTATATTATATTATATTATATTATATTATATTATATTATATTATATTATATTATATTATATTATATTATATTATATTATGCTTTACTCAGCAAAAAATCTACGAGGAAGTCATCTCAACAGTCCAGGACCGAATCATAAAAGTAGAAGATATTCCAAAGCTTAAGTATACCGAAATGGTAATTCTGGAGGCCTTGAGAATGTTTCCTTCAATACCAATCATTGCCAGAACCATTGGAGAAGTTGTTGACCTTGGTAAGCTGTTTAGACTATCTACACTACCAGCAAAACTTTTTTTATATCCTTCCTCACTCTTACTGACACGATAAAATGTTACATACAAAAAAAACAGGACAAAGTGTGCAGTCTGACACATAATTTGAAGAAAAGATGCAAAAATACAAGGAAAAACCTAATATTATAGCTTAGTGATTTGTAATTAGGCTGTTCCTTAATCAAGGTTTTTAAAAAGACCCCACACAAGGAGAAAGAGGGGTAAAGAGAGCAAAAAACCTATATTTTTAATTTTATACCTATAATTTCGGGTAGCAGCAAGATCATTCCCAAAGGTTCCAACCTTCTGATCTCGCTCTGACACCTTCACAGGGATCCAGCGCATTGGAATAATCCAGATCAGTTTGACCCAGAAAGATTCAATGCAGAAAATATTACAAAAATAGCGCACACTTTTCTGCCATTTTCCGGAGGACCTAGAGATTGCATAGGTTAGCATTTGTTACACAGTGTGTCGCAAAAGTCTGGAATAGGTGGTTTTGTAAGGGTTTATTTTTCTCAGCGGTTCGAATAGATCCTGCCCCAAGTAACAACTCTAGGAAAGCTAATGTATGACACTACTCGCAGAAATAAACTTTTATTGATAGTTACTTTCAACTCTTTCACTGAGAATTTCTGAGATTAGACTCGCAAGGTACTCTGCTCCATGACTCTTGCTAGAGATTCCATGCATCTTTGCTATAGCCTCTCCTATGGCACAGACACACACAGACAGATATCATGACGATATCACATTTTTGGTGTTATCTCAAAAAAAAAAATTCGTCGAAAATATTACCTTCACTAACCTTTGCTACGCGGGTTAGGAAAGTAAAAATAATTTCAGTTTCTTTCTTTTTTTTTCAGGAAAAACTTTCGCAATGATGGAAATGAAAGTGACTGTTGCTACCGTTGTAGGAGCCTTGGAAATAAAAAGTGGTCACAAATCTATGCAGGAATTGGCTGATTTGTGCATCTCCTGTATTTCCTTGAATGTCAGTAGACCTCTGGACTGTCAATTTTATAAAAGAAAGAGCAATTAAAGGATATTTAAAATGAAAAATTATCTTTTTTCAAAATGTTTTTTGTTTATAACAGTAACAATAACAATAACACGCAGCCACCAATAGCGTAGCAAAAAACTTTAAGGCCTGCCGCAAAAAAAAATTACAGACCCGATTTTTTGTAATGTGTCGATGAGTACCTAGTTAAAAGGGAATGAAATACCAACATTGGCCTGATGCAGGATTTCCTGATTTAGGAATGTTTTTCACAGTGTGCTTGAATGAAGTATAGGTTACATAAAAATGGTTCCAAAAACTAATTGCATATTTTGAATATGGACTTTTTCCTGACTTCAGAGCCATATTCATATAAATCCTAGCTGATCCTCTTCTCGAAATTTTGTTAATTTTTTGCTTTTTTTCTAGTTAGTCTAGGCGCTGGCTCCTGTCACGTGCGACCTAATGTGCGCTCAGTTTAACTGCGGGGCTTTGTTAAGCACCCATAGCAGTATAAAAAAGTTTGGTCATGTAGTCGAACTCATGGTCGTTTGGCCGCCATCTTTGAAAATGGCCGCCAAATTAAAAGATTTTTTGTTTAAACGTATCTCCCTACCCAGTCATCCGATTTTAATTTTTGTTTTACTCCTTTTTGAAAGCCAAACAAATTTTATCACAACACATTTTTTGATAAATTAGATAGTTTTTGAGATATACCAAGATTATTAATATTTCCGCTCGCAAACTAGTTAAAATAAAACCCATGTTCATTTTATTGTAGCTACCATATTATTGACATTTGTTTTTTTTGTTACAAAGAAGACTTGAGTTTATGTTTTTAAAGTTTGTTGGACGGTACCCCTAAAGACTGCCTTAAAAAGGGGGTTTCTGAAACTGTTCACAATATTATAGAAAAAGTGAATTTGCAGCGAAACGATGCATCCTAGCGAAAAACGGTAAAAATAATTTTTTATAGTACTTTTAATTTCGCTTCTTTTGGTGTATCACCCAACATTCTAGCTTTGATAGTAAGCTGTACAAGACAGCTAAAATATACAATTTTGTAAAAATTCCATGTTTTCCCTCTAAAAGCGATTTTTTTCTTAAAAATTGTAAAAGATATGACAATGATCGAAAGAAGCGAAATTAAAAGTACTATAAAAAATTATTCTTAAAGTTTTTCGCTAGGATGCATCGTTTCGCGGCAAATTCACTTCTTGTATAATCTTGTGAACACTTTTAGAAACCATCCTCTTGAAGTCATTCTGTAGGGGTACAATCCATCGAACTTTAAAAACATAAAGTCAATAATCTCTTCTGTGAAAGGTTTAAAGTCTTCTTTGTAACAAAAAAAACAAATGTCAATAATATGGTAGCTACAATAAAATGAGCATGGGTATTATTTAAAATCTTTTGCGAGCGGAAATAATCGTGGTATATCTCAAAAACTACTTGATTTATTAAAAAACGTGTAATATCAAAATTTATTTGCCTTCAAAAAAGATAAGATACGCTTAAACAAAAAAATCTATCAATTTGGCGGCCATTTTCAAAGATGGTGGCCAAACGACCATGAGTTCGACCACGTGACCAAACTTTTTTTATACACCTATGGGTGCTTAATAATGCCCCGCAGTCAAACTGAGCGCACATATTAGGTGACACGTGACAGGAGCCAGCGCCTAGACTAACTAGAAAAATAGCAAAAAATTGATAAAATTTCCAGAAGAGGATCAGCTAGGATTTATATGAATATCGCTCTGAAGTCAGGAAAGAGTCCATATTCAAAATGTGCAATTAGTTTTTGGAACCATTTTTATGTAACCTATACTTCGTTCAAGCACACTGTGTTTTAATAACCGTGATTTCTGAAATTTAGTCTTAACTGCAAATTAAATGGGCCGCAGTTGCAATTTTTTATTAAATGAGGTATTATGGTGCTGGAATTTTTACAAAGAAAAATACGTTTGTTAGTATTATGTGGCTTAAAAATTCCGCTGATTGACGCTTACGTCTGAAGGTGGGTTAAAACCTTAATCAGCGTTACTCTGGCCTCAAAGATAGAAATGCTGTCGTAGGTCATGGATGGTTTCTTTTTCTGTGTTATCGATCTTTTCATCCTAACAATATCCCAAAAATTTTGACGGTTCATGTGCCGAACACCCTGTATATAGCAGCTTATACTCGCCTGCTCTTGTTCTAGTTTCTCTCGTATCTCGGTAGATGGCACTTCTTGCGAAGGTTTTCTCACTATAGACGTAGGATGAGAGACGAAACGGTCTGATTAACTTCGCAAGGGTGTTACATTGACCAAGCAGTGTTCTGACGAGTCCCATAAGGATGAAACAGTTAACTCAACACTTATTAGGTGTCCATTAAATCTTGGACCCCCGTGAGGTTAGGCTTTTAAGTTACCCACGGAAAAATATGAGAGAAACAAAAATTTCTTTTTACCCGAATAGCCACGAAAACTTGTTTGATTTTTAAATTGACGGGTACTAAAATTTACGTTTGTTAATAAATACTTATTTCAGAAATATTTTGGTACTGGACCCCTGGATCCCTCTTGATTCGCCAACACTGTCTTATAAATTAATTAAATCGAACAGCTTTAAATAGAATAATTAATTGTTTAACAAAAAATGGGAGCACGATATGTTTGTTTTACAAAGTAATTACATATTATTAATAACCACATGTTTAACACTTATTACTGCTAAGTCCTAAAGTCTCTCTCTCGCAAATAATTTTTTTACTGACTCACTTCAATTTTAAAAGGTCTTTCTGCGGCAGCCATTGATCATTTCGGGATGACGTCATAAATAAACATAGGTAAAAAAGACATTTAACCGGCTAAAGCCCGGTGCCCAACTACGACTTTCTCGTGCGTGCCCGCGCACGCTTCACATGACTCATAACATATTGACTCTGCAAAGCGGACCGAACCGTGGTCTTCTGTGACATGACTGTGATAACATTTCATATTGAGATCATGTGACGCGTGAGCGGGCACCCACAAGAAAGTTGTAGGTGGAAATCAGGTGTAACAGGGCCTCACGCTTTTTTCCTCACCAATGCAAGTTTTTGGGTTGTTTCCTAGAATGGTACCAGCGAGTAAGTCCAAAAAGGTGATTTAAACCAAAACGAAGTAATGTTGTAAAAAGAATGATTCTCAGCATATAAAATCAACTTTTTTGTTTAATCGAGTTTTTAAAGTAAATTCCCGTACCTTTTTACGGGAGTCATGAGTAAAGCCCATCTTATAGAAAGAGAAAACCAAATTTAGATGTGCTCACACAAATACTGCAAAACCAGTGTTAAGTCACCTCACAGCCCCTTCTTTAGTAGTATTTTTCGTATCTTCTAGGTGTTAAGCCTGGGGCTCAAGCTCCCCCAAAATGGACTGGTTATAGTGGCGTTCTTGAGTTGATGGGTGAGTGGGAAAGTATTAGAAATATCCGAAAAAAATTAAGACAAATCATTATATGATGCCGGACAAGACTAGTACATGGACAACCTAAAGACTGAAGTGGCACATGAAAAAGTTTTAGTCCGTAGTGGTTCTCTTTCAAAGTTTCGTCTATTGTATACTTACTGGATTTTTGCTGTTCCTTTTAATCTTCGAAGGATTCAAAAAAACACTTGCACGAGATGTTTGTTTTTAAACGAACGGCAACAGTTTTTCCCTTTGCTTGCAGTCAGTCAGATATAAGGTCCGAGAAGAGTCAATAAGGCCCTAAATGTTCTAATTGTTGCGATTTTCTCGCCTAAAGAATACGCAAAATCATTCGGTTTATAATATAAAATTAAGAAAAAAACTAACCAAATAACTTAAAAAATATGTTTAAAAAAATTATTTTTTTTTTATTTTTTTCTCACTCTGAAGGTAACTTTTTTAAAAATTTTAATACTTTATTATAATAGGCTTGATTACCACTGGTACCAAAAACCATTTACTAAAATTTAGTTTTTGTTTTCTTAAAGTTAAACAACTTTAATTGTTAATACCAGCTGGATCCCCAATGGGATTTTGAAAATGTAATTTTAATACAATTAGGAACTGTATCATGATACAACGACTATTCTGTAAAACTTTATGTACCTATGTTTATAATTTCAAATCCTTAAAAGCTACCCTTAGGTTACATTTATTTTGTTTAAACCCGTTTGTCCCATTAAAGTTTAGTGAAACACTATTTTTGCCATCAATAGCAGTTTGGCTGGAATTTCAAATATAATAAAAGTGTTTTTAAAGCTGTTTCTACCAAGAGGTTAAACTTTTTTTATATACGATTTTTTTTTCTCGTACAGTGCTTAATTGTATAAAAAATTTTTCCAAATCCCATTGGCAGTCCGGCGATTATTAACCATTGGCCTAACCTTTACTTAAATTTGTTTAACTTTAAAGAAACAAAAACTATATTTGGGTATTGGTGTTTTGTACAAGTGGGGATCAAGCTTAATATTACAAAGTATTAACATTTTAAAACAAGTTAACTACAGGGTAGGAAAAAAAAAGAAAACATGTTTTTAAATGTTTTTCAAGACCTTTGGGGCCTTATATCGAGCCTCAAGGAGGATTTTGGCGGAGAATAGGTGGCGATGTGTCCCAGATACTAAGGAATAATTATACAAAAATCGAGCTTGCAGCTATTTTTTTCCAAGTTTCAGGGTTTTTTCACCTAATATGACTGGGCTACAAATGGTTGGTTAATTAGGCTAATTTTAATGTCTTTATGATAGTTTATATATAATTATACTTATTAAGAAAATGTTTTGTAACGAAAACATGCTTAATTAAAGAAAACATATAATTTTTAAAAAAACTGCACATTACAACCCAGACATGTGTTGATATATTTATGTAGCTGTATAGTTAGTCCACAGTATATGTACAGGGTTTTCCCGTATATTTTTACACCATATCTAAAACGTTTATTTGAATAGATATCAAAATATGATAAATACAAAATTTGACAGGTCGATGGTTTTTGGTTTAATAGAACATCCTGTATATTAATTTAAATTTTTATAGATATTTTCTTCCTGATTTCAAAAGATATATGTTAATATTATTTCGTTAGTTTTGGAGATATATGCGTTTAAAAGTTTTAAGAACTTAAATTGATACTCTTTAGAACATCAAGGCAGCCATGAAAAAGGCAATCGCATTGACACAAAAAGTGACGCAGGCAAAAAAATTGAAAAATAATGGATCACTTAATTTTTAGTCGGCGGGGTAGCTATCTGGGTCTTGAACGATGTGATACTTCCCATCACATGCGTTGGCCAATGGCAAGCTTTAAATTAGCTTATTGCAGGTATTTTTTCTTACTAAATAAAATTGACTTTGGCTGTTGGCTATTTTCCGCATGACAAAAATTAATTTGTTAAATATTTTGTAATAAAATACAGCTCAAAGAAAATTTTTAATATATAAAAAAATATTATAGCTTTTGGTTGAGTCAAAACAAATGTTTAAATTTTTTTTGCTCCTAAATAATTTTTAAGTTGTTTTTGAGAAACGGCTTGATGAATTTTAATTAAACTTTACCTACTTATTTTTGAAACTTAGCTTCACACTAAGAAAAAAAATGTTTTTTTTTCTATGTCTAGTTTTGAAGATATTAATTTTTGTAGCTCTAACTATTTATATTACAGGACGGCGACAAAAAAAAGTTATTTAACGTCCAATTTTGGCTGTACGTATCGACACTCGAATAAGAGCCAAAACAGTAGTAGTAGTGTCTAAACGGCTGCGGTGTTCTTTTGTGATTGTGCCTAAACTGATGAACCGATTTTAACCAAACTCAGCACAAAAATTTATTATTATAATTTTTTATTCATTTTTAAGTTTTGTGTATAATGTCCTTGATACATCCAAATAAGATGGTCTATGTTGCAAGATTTTTGGAGAGCATTACTGGAAAAGGAGCCAAACGCCAAAACCTAAATTTTGCATTATAAGTGCCAAGCGCTTTCAATTAAATGTATTTAGATGCTGGTAAAAGATCCAGTCGACACAAGCACTCAAGCTCCCTCTGTTGACTATCGAACCATGTTACTTATCGGTCGTAACAGTATAATAATTTCAAATTCCAAATATGGGTTTTTTATCTGACTTTTTATTATTATCAAATTCTGTCAACTGACATAAAAAAACAAATTTAAAAATAACAAACAACAAAATCATAGACCCTGAGTTAACTAGTTGACATTCTTCCTCCCCATTAAAACATTTAATCAGCGTCGAATTCCAAATCTAGTCGGCAAATTTGTGTTACAGGTCTTCTATAAGTAGTGGTGGCAGTTTTCACATCTACAACTCGGGTTCTTCCATCTGGACCAGGATAGATGTTTGTAATCAAACCTAACTTCCAGGCGTATCTTGGCGCATTTTGATCAACTACGATGACAACTTCATTTTGGTCAATAGGTTTTTGATCTCGGTTCCATTTATTTCGTTTTGTTAAGGATAGAAGATATTCTTTCACCCAATGTTGCCAAAAACGATTAATTAACGCTTACGATTTTTTCCATTCACTTCTGAATGTGTCAATGTCTGAATAAATTGGTGCTTGTATTGTCTCTCCATTAGACGAACCGAGAAAAAAGTGGTTTGGCGTCAAAGCGGTTAATTCTTGGGGGTCTGAGGAAACTTTAGTAATCGGTCGAGAGTTAACTATATTCTCTGCTTCTAAAAGAATGGTATGGAGTGTTTCTTCTCGAAGGGACTTTTCATACAAAGTTTTTCCAACAATCTTCTTCACTGATCTAATTAATCGCTCCCAGGCTCCACCCATATGAGGAGCTACAGGTGGATTAAAAAAAAATTCTATTCCAATAATGGCTAAATCCTTTTGAATGTCTGATTTTTAAAGATCTTTAACACTTTCTTTAATTATTCTGTCTGCTGCTTTAATATTGCTGCCGTTATCACAAAAAATTTGCCTAGGCTTTCCCCGTCTGGAAATAAATCGTCGGATAGCTAGCAAGCATGAGTCACTATTTAATGTGTTTGCTATTTCCAAGTGAATAGCTCTTACTGACATGCAGGTAAATATAACACCCCATCTTTTCTCAGTTCTTCTCCCAATTCTAACATTTATCGGTCCAAAATAGTCCATTCCAGTATACACAAACGGTCTTGTTGTTCTTGACAATCTCACTTCAGGAAGTTGGCTCATCAGAGGCGGTATTGGCATTGGTATTGTGAGAACGCTTTTCTTACTGCACTTCGACCATTAATTATCCAAAACCTTTGACGTAGCTCATTCAAAACTGTCTCGACGCCTTGATGGTTAAATTTTTCGTGATAGTGTTTTATAAGTAGTTTTGTAAAGTCATGTTTAGGGTCCAATATTACAGGACTTTTGGTGTCATCTTCAAAACAGACAGCTAGGTTTGTTCGACCATTCAACACAATTAGTCCATTTCTTTCTACTGGGCACAATGAAAAGGGTCTACTATTGTTATTAACTGGATTTTTATTTTTTAAGTTTTCTATTTCATCACGAAAGCATTCTATTTGTGTTTGTTTAACCCATGCATTCTCAGCTTTTTCCAATTCTTCTACACTTAATTCTGAAGTCCAAGTTTTACTTAGTTTTCTTTTGGTACTTAACATTTTTTCTGTGAATCTAGATACCCAAGCGGTAGTACGAATTAATCTGCTAAATTTTGAAAACTTTTTAATATCTGGCAGAATTTCTTTTTGTTCAACCAAAGTAAATAAACATTCGTGTCTCAAGTTTTCCATTTTTAGTTCTGCATCTGCATCTACTTCTAAATCATTTTCTATCATTTCTACTGGCCAAAGATCTATCTTGTCTTTTAATAATTTGGGTCCAAAAATCCACTGGTTAGAAATTATAGCACTTTCTTGTTTAATTCCAGATCTTGTTGCTTCGTCAGCGACGTTAATTTCTCCAGGTATCCATTTTCACTCAGCGACATCAGTCAATTCTTGTATCTCGCCTACTCTGTGTGCTACAAACTGCTTGTATCTTTTCCGTCGCCTCTTATCCATTTTAGGACACATTTGGAGTCAGTCCAAAAATATTTTTTATCAATTTTAATCTGTAAATCTCTAGATATTGAATCACCTAATCTGCTAGCCATTACAGCAGCGTGCAGTTCTAGCCTCGGTATGGAAAGTGGTTTTAGTAGACTCACTCTGCTTTTTCCTGCAACAATAATTGTGTCAATTTCTTCATCTTTTTCCACTCTTAAATATGACACTGCGGAAAAGGCTTCTTCACTACTATCGCAAAAACTATAAAGTTGAATTTCTTTGGCATTCGGTATTTGATTTGAATAGCACCGAGGAAATTTAAATTTGGTTATCTCAGTAACACTCTTACACCATTTCTGCCAATCATGTTTAAATTTTTCAGGTAAAGCTTCATCCCATGCAACTCCTTCTCTCCAAATTTTCTGCATTAAAATTTTTCCTTTAATTGTAAAACAATAAATAATTCCCAATGGATCAAAAAGTGACATTACATTTTTCAAAATATATCTCTTTGTTATAGTTTCGGCCTTAGGTACTTTACGTATTTTAAATAATAGCTCGTCATTTTGGGAGTCCCACCACATACCCAGCACACGATGTTCGTCATCATTGTCAAAACTTTTTGAGGAGGTCAGCAAATCAGAATCAAGATTTTTTCTAATATACGGTGAGTTAGTTACCCAATTTACTACTTTAAAGCCACCTTCTTTGATGACTTTTATAACCTTCAAAATTTGATCTAGCCCTTCGTTTTCATTATCAAGTGAATCAAGGTAATCATCTACATAAAAATGTTCTGTTGTGGCCATCTTGATTTGTTCATTTGGAGATCTTTCATCGGCATTCAAATTTTTTACAAACTGTGCGCTGACTGGCGAACACGTTGCACCAAAGGTCATTACTGTCATTTCATAGGTATTTGGCTCTTTGTTGCATTCTAAATTTCTCCATAGGAATCTTTGGGCGCATCTATCTGTTTCTCGAATTTTAACTTGATGAAACATCTCTCTCACATCTCCTGAAAAAGCTATCTGGTACTGTCTAAATTTCCACAGAATAACTACTAACGATCTAAGCAAGTCTGACCCTGGAAGTAAACAGTCGTTTAAACTTACACCTTTATATTTTGCTGCAGCATCCCAAACGATCCTTATTTTATCTGGTTTATTAGGGTTCACAACTGAAAAATGTGGTAAATACCATATGTGGCTTGTTGTAACCTTGTCTTCTTCTAGTGATAGTTTTCTTATATAGTTCTTCTCTTCATACTGTCTAATTTTTTCTTATTGTTTGGCAAAATTACATTGTCTTTTTTCCACAACAAACCTATTTCAAAGCGATCTCCGTCTCTTAAAGCAGTCTGTTTTATTATTTCTAGTGCTCGTTTATCGTCTTTATCGTTAATTTTCTTTGGCTCGGCGATCACTCCAAAAGCTTCGGTAGAATATGTCGGTTTCAACAAATCGAGAATTTCCAAATCTGCTGAGGTCTTTTCTATAAATTCGCATATATGTAAGGTATGAACATGAGAAGAGTCATTATTTGTTTCTGTTGGTCTATGCAAACTCCAACCTAACATTTACTGGCTATTGGAAGAAAAGATGACCTAAATTTTGTTTGTTGAGGTATAATTAGTCCAATATTATCCTGTCCAATTAGCATTGTGGGTCTTTCCCGAAAATAATCTTTTATCGGTAAGTAAGATATTCAAATTTTTCCCACTCTTGCATTTTGATAGTCTGTTCAGGTAAGCCTAAATTGGTTACTGTCCTTGCATTTATGTTGTAAACTTTACTACTATCATTAGTTTTTGAAATGTTTGCATTTATTCTTTGAGACTCTGACTGCTTGGACGTTATTTCGTTTGTCCATTGCAGACATAATGGCTCATCTTTACCTTTTAGCCCCAATTTTGATGCAACATTCATATCTAGCAAAGTCACTGTTGAACCTTCATCACACATAGCTAAAATATCCAAGTGGCCATTTGGTCCATACATTCGAACAGGAATCATTCTCAAAAGAATTTTACTTTTACATCTATTAACTACCGTCAGAGTTTCAACCTCAGATTTCTCTTCATTCACTGACTCAATATCTCTTTCATTCTTCTTAAAATCGTTATGTAGTAAGGGGTGATGAACATTTACATTTATTCACACCACAAGGTTTCCTAATTCTACAGTTCGTTTTTAAATGAGTACTTTGAAAACATCTAAAACATGACCTTTTTTTTTTGTTACTTTTTTCCAACGAATATCAACACTGCCTTTTTTAATATCTGGATACGTATCTTTATGATTTTCGTTTTTGTTGCAGTAAGCGCACTTTATTATATCAGTTGTTGGGCCAAAAGTTTTTTCAGTTTTAGGCCACTTAGAGTTATAATGTGGCGCCTGTACTTTTTTTGTAGATAATAATAATAATACGTTTATTCAAATTCAAATTCAATAAACGTAAAAAAAGTCATAAAAGCATAATCATGCTTGTTGACTAACCAAGAAGAAAAGAAAAACAAAACAATATACCACAAGTAATTCTAAATTGTATCTTCCGATACTAAGTACCAGATAACTAGTAAGTGTATTAGGTAGCATATTTCTTATCTTACGTAATTCAAATTAATTAATTCATTACACTTATCTTTATTTTCCAAAATACATGTATTCGCCAGCTTCCTGAATTTATGAAATTTTGTAGTATTTTGTATATTTAATGGTAAAGTATTATATATTCTAGGAGCAAAATATTCCACAGAGCGCTGTGATGTAGTTTTTGAAAGAATGCTGTATTGAAAGTTATTGTCTCTTCTAGTGAAATATGTCTTTACTCTTTGCTTTAGCGTGATTTTACCCTTTTGAATATTTTTTATTAATTCCAAGCAATAAAGCTGGCGAATATCTAGGATTTTGGTCTCCTGGAAAAGCAAGTCCGAGGGGTAGGTTCTTCGTTTACCATAAATTAGCTTCAGAAACCATTTCTGCGTATTACTCAAAGCCTTTAAGTGACAGTCAGCAACTCCACCCCAACCTAAAATCCCATACGAAAGATGGGATTGTACCAGGGAGAGGTAAAGCATTCTGAGCTGATCTTTCTCTAAAAATTCTCCAAGATACCGAAATTTAGGCAACAGTCCACGTATTTTATTTAAAACGTTCTTAATTTGTAAATCCCATTTCATGTGCCTGTCGAAAATTATTCCCAAGTATTTAATAGAGGATGATTCTGGAATTTCCTCATTGTCATTGATTTTTAAAGGTCCAAAGTTAGGCAAATGGTTCTAATAAATGGCAAAGGGTAGATATTTTGTTTTGTCATAATTTAGGGTAAGTTTGTTTATTTGAAACCAACATTTTATGGTTTTAAAATCTTGTTCGGCTAGATGTTTCAGCCCCTCCCAAGTATCCGCTGTGTAAAAGATGGTAGTGTCATCAGCGAAACTTATGATTTTACCCAAAGTTTTTAATTTTAACATATCATTTATATAAATGGTAAAAAGTAATGGACCCAAAACGGTACCCTGAGGTACTCCATAAGAAATATTTCTTCTCGCTAATGACACCATCAATCTCTACATACTGAGTTCTGTTGGTCAGATAATCTGTAAGTAGCTCAAGTACCTTTCCCCTCAAACCGCACCTTTCCAGTTTTTTTATCAGGATCTGATGGGAGACCGTATCAAATGCCTTAGAGAGGTCAACAAAAACACAAAGGCTACGCTTACTTGTGTTAAATGCATCTGTAATTTTTGTAGTTAAATTTAGTATTGCATCCTGTGTTGATTTTCCCTCTCTAAAACCGTATTGAAAAATTTCATTATTCTGTTCTTTAGTACTTTCTCGAATATTTTAGAAAAAACAGACAATACAGACACCGGTCGGTAGTTAACTACCAAGTTTTTTTTCCCCGCTTTAAATATTGGCTTTATTTTCCCCGTCTTTAGGCAGTCTGGAAAACAGCTCTCTTGAAAGCATAGATTTATCAAAAATATAATTGGCTGCAATATTTCTTCTTTTATTTGTTTTACAGTGTCGGTTTTTACTTCATCCCAGCCAGGCCCTTTTTTTAGTTTTTAACGATTTAATAGCATCCAAAATTTCTTTTTGCTCTACAAAATACAGATACATGCTGCTTTCCAGCCTGCCCAAATCTTCCAAATTGTCATTACAGGAGGGTATTTTTTCTGCGTAGGTTTGTCCTAAAGTGCTGTAATGTCTGTTGAATTCGTTGAATATTTGTTTTTTGTCTGACACATGGTTTCCATTGTCTGTTTTTATAGAATCAATTTTAGGTTGATTTTTTGACTTTCCGCATACTGAATTTATAACATTCCACAGAGAAGATGACGAATTTTTGTTTTTATTTACTTGTTTTTTTACATATCCTCTTTTAGCAATTTTAATCAGTATTCTTAGTCTATTTTTATAATTACTATATTGATATTTTAGGATATTATTTGTCGGGTTCTGGATAACTTCATTATATAAACGATGTTTTTCTTGTATAGAATTCAGAAGGCCTTTTGTCATCCATTTTTGTATAAAAACGTTTTTTTTGTTGTTATGATTTCCTGACACTGTCGTATTTAGATTTATAAAATTTTTAACTTTGTGTAAAAAAATGTCAATTGCTTTATTAGGTTCCCTTTCATTGTAAATATCCAACAACATTTCTTTTTTTAAATCCAATTTTAGTTTTGGATAATTTATATATTTTTTATCAAATTTTGTACTTGTGTCAGGTTTCATAGTATGTGGTATAGATACTACGATGGGATAGTGATCTGATATTATGTTGTTTTCAAAAATAAATGAGTTTATGGCCCTCTGATTTACTGGAGATTTGATAAAAAAATGATCTAGACATGTTTTTGAGCGTGGTCTGGTTATCTTATTTATATAAGAGGCAAATTTTAAAGAAGCTAATATGTTCTGATATTCTTCAATGTAATCCAAACCTCCCAACAGATTTATATTAATAACCCCAACTATTATGTGGAAAGTTGTTTTTTGTTTATCAATTAAATAACGATGTAATTCTTGATTAAAAAACAGTTCATCTACAGTTGGTGACTTATAAATAGCTGTTAGACAGATTTTAGATTTTTTGTTATTTATAATTACTTCAAGAACCTTTATGTTTCCTAAAGGGATTATAGAATATTGATAGTCTGTTTTAGATTTAATATATATGATAACTCCATCGTTTTTGTTTAAATTTCCATAGTTATACAAAATATCATATTCTCTTAACATGAATGGAGTTTCCAAGATATTTTGTTGCATATGTGTCTCCGTAAGTACTATTATGTCAAAACTGACATTTATTGTATTTAAAAATAAACAAAAATTATCAAAGTTTTTGCCTAAACTACTTATATTACAATGAATAATTTTAAGGTCATTTGTGATTTCAAAAGAGTATTCTGTGTTAAAATTTAAAATATTACTTACAGTTTTCGTGTCCACTTTTTCTTCCACATAATCTCTTAGATACGTATCCATTTTTTTATTATTTTTTTTTTTAAATACACGTTAAAACCACCCAAATAAAATTGTTGTTTTTAAAAACTTAAATAAAATTATTTTACAACAAGGCAAAAACTGTTTTATTTTTTGTTATTTGATCTAGTTATCACTTTATCTGTCGATGAGCTAGACAAATTTCTTAGTTTTGAGCCTTGTGGCTTGACTCCAGCGATAGAATTTGCAGAAGGAGATTGAATGTTTTTTTTGTTAATAGTTTCTTTAACTGGATTTTTGTTTCCATTGATTTGATTTTCTGTTTAGGTGCTTATTGGTTTTGGCGTATTTTTTTCGGGTTCGGTGTTGGTAAGTACCACCTCGGTAACTACTGTTTGAGAGCCTTATGGTAGGTTTAAAAACATATGCTCCATCTTCTAGTTCTCTAGAGGAATATGCCTTAAAATCTATAAAAAGTTTATTTCCCCTAATATAACTATTTGTGTCAGGTTCTGTCTCCCTAACAATTTTAAGATGTTTTCTTAAAACCTTGTTCTCCTCCTGCTGTTTCTTTGTAAGGTCTGCTGAAACGAAGATACCTATCTCTTTTAGGTTTTTTCCGTTAGAAAGAATCTGTCTGCGTTTGAAGTAAGTCACCAACTCAAGCTTGATAGGACAATTTTCGCTGTTTCCCACACTATAGGCGTCACTTATGTCTTTTTCATTCACACTTACTCTAAGTACCTTACTAAAATCTTGACAAAACTTTGGTATGTCCTTTAACCCCTCTTTTTTATAACCAAATATCATTACATTGTTCTTTTTGCTCTTAATTTCCAACAGTTCAAGAGCTGTTCTCAAATTTTTATTTTCATTCTCTAAGTCCTTAATTTTTGCATTTAAATTTTTAACAATTCGAGATTCGCTAGACTCGATACTGTTCTTAAGTTCCTTTTTGGTGTTTTCGAGCTCTTTTATCACTTTGTTTATTCCTTCATCTTCGCCCATTCTCGTGTACGGTATGCTTTATGTCTACCTTATCACTTAAAAAACTGGTAAGCGGCACTGATACCGCGCTATGGAACCACCTTTGCGAATTTATAAAATGCACAGAGTACTATTTTGGTAATTAAAATCTTTATTTTTGCAGTTTTGTTTTATCTGTACGGCTTTTTTTTACATACTAAGTTTTAGATTCTATTTGACACTTCATTTGATTTTTATTTTGTATATAAAGGACCCAAAACTTTAAAAATAGAACAAAATGTAAGGAACGAAGTTAAATACAACCTCTCGCAATAAGCCGTACACACACAGACTTCACTTCACATAACAAGAAGCTTTTGCGTTTTCTTCTAAACTCTGAAAAATCTAATAAACTGATATTTCCTTCTTTTCCGTAGACTACTTTTCCCCAGTCTAATTTTAAAAATTCCGGCAGTCTCTGAGTACGTGCGGGTTATAAATATGACCGGTATATTTTAAAGTTTTCATCGTTATTACTAAATTTTTGACTTCACAAGAAAATTTTATTAACTGATCAAAATTTGAGTCTCTGATAGGCGGTAAACTTTTAATTTTTTCAAGAACTGATTCCACAATTAAATCCGGTCTACCAAAACGCATTTCCAAAGTTTTAATAATATTTTCTACGTCTCCATCCGCTAACAACATTCCTGCAACATCATTTTTAGCTTCTTCTTTCAGACAGTTTTGTAGCTTTACTAAAATTTCCTCATTAGAATAATTACAAAGTGTTTTAATTTGCGTAGAACGCTTATAAAATAATGGCCAGTCTTCTGAACTGCCGTTGAAAATCGGAAAGTCTTTTAATACTACTTGTCTCGCTAAAAAACTGTGCGTCAAAATTTGTTGCAGTTGTTGGAGCGACATTTTTAAAAACGTTGGTCATAGCCTCGCATAAAACTTTAAAAGCTGAATCATTCTTACCAATATTTTCAGGATTGCTTTCATATCTTTTGTCATCGTATACATCGTAAGTTACTTCCGATAATATGTTATCTCTCTTTTCCATATACGTGGCAGCATCTTGTATCTTTGCTTGGAATGTATCTTCATCATTCAGTTTGTTTATGTCTGTAGAAAAAGGGCGCGATTTTTGTTGCACTGTCCCATTTCCTGCATCATTTTCTAAAAATATATTAGCATTGATCTCATTATAATCATAAAAAAACCCTGTATCATCTTTTGTAGTAGAATCAACCCAGTTACTTACTCTCTGCATTTCAAAAGAACTACTTGAATGACTTGGACAATCAAAATGACTTTCTACTATTACCTGGGGAAATAAATTCCTTCTGGAGCAATTTCAAGTGATGCTTTGTCTACTTTTAACATAACTGTCACAATCTGATCTTAAATTAGCAATTAATTCGGCTTCTTTAATACTTGATTTGGCGCTGAATTTTTTGTCTCTTTATCGCTTTTTCTAAAGCAAGCTTCTTCAGATCCAAATCTACGGTACGCCCTGCACTATTAGTTTTGTAAGTTTTTTCAGTTAACCTATCATCAATTTTCTCATTAATACTAAATCTGTATATAAACTCGGACCTGACACTCTTTGAATCTCACCTGCATTGTGTTTCCTCAGACCTAAATCTACCATTTGCTTTAAACCATTAGTTTTGTCGGTTTTCTCATTTAACCTATCATCATTTTTATCATTAATAATAGCCAAATCTGTAGGTAAATTCAGACCTGATGTTCTTGAAACCTCACTGGTAGTCTGTGCTTCTCTTCCCCGTCCAAAATTTTGGGGCCACAAAAAACTTTCAGAAAGGGTTCTTACTCCAGCATTGGGTCTACTACGTTATACCTCGATGCTTGAAAATGGGTGTTTCTTTTTTTAATGATAAGTTGAGGTCGTTTTATACTGTTTTCAAGAAAAAAAAATGCGGATTTTTCGCATTTTTTTTAGAAATTTCAAAATTAAAAATTAGTAAAACTCATACAAATTGCTTTAGAAAGAATTTATTTGACGTATTTCGAGAAAGAGAGGGACGGCTCACAATCGACTGAGCTTTAAATAAATGGTAATTTAGCCAAAAATAAGGTGACCAACTGTCTGGCAAGAGGCGATAAAAAGTTATGGTTTTTTAGAAATGTATTTACGCATAGAAAAATGGTTACACCATATTTTTGAAATCTAACGTTCGACCTTACATTTTGCTCCAACATTTTATGTCGCGCATTTTTGACTCCGTAAAATCGTCCAAAATCGACTATTGAGCATTTATAATGAAAAAAATGCAGAAACAATTATGATAATGATGATTTACAGAAATTCAGCAGTTTGGTTTGGTTCGGTTTGGGTCGATCTTAGATTAGGTTGGTTGTGTTTTAAAGTAAATCAGCAGGAGTCGGCTGCGCTGACTCCTGCTGAATTACTTTAAGACTTAACAAACCTAACCTAAAACCAAACCGAACGCAACTTAACTGAACCAAAACGAACCGAACTAAACCAAACCGAACGGAACCGAACCGAAACGAACCAAACCGAACCGAACCGAACCGAACCGAACCGAACCGAACCGAACCGAACCGAACCGAACCGAACCGAACCGAACCGAACCGAACCGAACCGAACCGAACCGAACCGAACCGAACCGAACCGAACCGAACCGGGTTCTACTACGTTATACCTCGCTCGTCAAAACGCCCTATATAACGATTTTTTTGTATGGAAATGATTCTTTGGACTATTTTTAGTCGATTTAGATACGGGAAATAAAAAAAAAGTACGGTTTTTTTTTTAAATAATTTTTTAAAAAACGTTAAATAGTGATTTTCTCTGACTTGTTTTGGTTGAAAAAAATCAATTTCTATCACTGCATCGTCAAATTTTCGACATAAATTTGTAAATTAGCTTAAGATTAATAATTTAACAATTTTAAATTAATTACATACCTAGATTTTCGTGTTTTTTCGCGGTTTTTTCACATAATTTGAAAATTTGTACACTTGACCTTCCCACAGATGTTTTGACACATTGATAGAAATTTTTTGCTGGGCCAACTGTTTCCGGGTCATTCGGCCATATCAAATTTCCCAATTCGATTTGCTCACGCTGACTTACCCTCAGGTGCACCGTAAGCACTTAAGCGCGATCATGGGTTTAATCGCGATTAAGTCCTTGTTGCTCACATACAAAACAACAAAGATTGAAAATGGATTAGCAAAGCCTTGTTACGGGGCATCTGAGGGTAAAAGGCCCAAATTATAGGAAATTATTTATTTAGAACTATTCACCAAGAATCGGCGCAGCCGGTTCTTGCTTATTGCTTGTGCGGTACGGTTCGGTTCGGTTCCGTTCAGTTCGGTTCGGTTCGGTTCGGTTCGGTTCGGTTCGGTTCGGTTCGGTTCGGTTCGGTTCGGTTCGGTTCGGTTCTGTTCGGTTCGGTTCGATTCGGTTCGGTTCGGTTCGGTTCGGTTCGGTTCGGTTCGGTTCGGTTCGGTTCGGTTCGGTTCGGTTCGGTTCGGTTCGGTTCGGTTCGGTTCGGTTCGGTTCGGTTCGGTTCGGTTCGGTTCGGTTCGGTTCGGTTCGGTTCGGTTCGGTTCGGTTCGGTTCGGTTCGGTTCGGTTCGGTTCGGTTCGGTTCGGTTCGGTTCGGTTCGGTTCGGTTCGGTTCGGTTCGGTTCGGTTCGGTTCGGTTCGGTTCGGTTCGGTTCGGTTCGGTTCGGTTCGGTTCGGTTCGGTTCGGTTCGGTTCGGTTCGGTTCGGTTCGGTTCGGTTCGGTTCGGTTCGGTTCGGTTCGGTTCGGTTCGGTTCGGTTCGGTTCGGTTCGGTTCGGTTCGGTTCGGTTCGGTTCGGTTTGGTTCGGTTCGGTTCGGTTCGGTTCGGTTCGGTTCGGTTCGGTTCGGTTCGGTTCGGTTTGGTTCGTTTCGGTTCGGTTCCGTTCGGTTTGGTTTAGTTCGGTTCGTTTTGGTTCAGTTAAGTTGCGTTCGGTTTGGTTTTAGGTTAGGTTTGTTAAGTCTTAAAGTAATTCAGCAGGAGTCAGCGCAGCCGACTCCTGCTGATTTACTTTAAAACACAACCAACCTAATCTAAGATCGACCCAAACCGAACCAAACCAAACTGCTGAATTTCTGTAAATCATCATTATCATAATTGTTTCTGCATTTTTTTCATTATAAATGCTCAATAGTCGATTTTGGACGATTTTACGGAGTCAAAAATGCGCGACATAAAATGTTGGAGCAAAATGTAAGGCCGAACGTTAGATTTCAAAAATATGGTGTAACCATTTTTCTATGCGTAAATACATTTCTAAAAAACCATAACTTTTTATCGCCTCTTGCCAGACAGTTGGTCACCTTATTTTTGGCTAAATTACCATTTATTTAAAGCTCAGTCGATTGTGAGCCGTCCCTCTCTTTCTCGAAATACGTCAAATAAATTCTTTCTAAAGCAATTTGTATGAGTTTTTACTAATTTTTAATTTTGAAATTTCTAAAAAAAATGCGAAAAATCCGCATTTTTTTTTCTTGAAAACAGTATAAAACCACCTCAACTTATCATTAAAAAAAGAAACACCCATTTTCAAGCATCGAGGTATAACGTAGTAGACCCAGTATCCCTTTAGCCTCCCAAAAGACCGTTGCCATGATCTTTCCAGCAGACACGGTACTGCCTTTGCCTTCTTCGGAACTGGCTCGTCCTTTGTTTCGTTTCAGGGGTATAATGATGAACCCATGTTTCATCGACCTTAATAAATCTATGCAAAAAGTTCCCTGAATCACGTCTAAACAGTGCCAAATTCTCCTCTGAAATGGTTGTTATTTCTGTGTTTACAACCGTGGAGTCTGACTGACGGTGACCATGACATACTAGGGTAAACCCTGGTGCGAGACCACCTATTTTTTTATTATTACAAGCTTTTATTTAGCTTCAGATGTTCTGTCTAACTATCTAACTAACTATCTAACTAACTATCTAACTGACTATCTAACTAACTATCTAACTAACTATCTAACTAACTATCTAACTAACTATCTAACTAACTATCTAACTAACTATCTAACTAACTATCTAACTAACTATCTAACTAACTATCTAACTAACTATCTAACTAACTATCTAACTAACTATCTAACTAACTATCTAACTAACTATCTAACTAACTATCTAACTAACTATCTAACTAACTATCTAACTAACCATCTAACTAACTATCTAACTAACTATCTAACTAACTATCTAACTAACTATTTAAGTAACTATCTAACTAACTTTCTAACTAACTATCTAACTAACTATCTAACTAACTATCTAACTAACTATCTAACTAACTATCTAACTAACTATCTAACTAACTATCTAACTAACTATCTAACTAACTATCTAACTAACTATCTAACTAACTATCTAACTAACTATCTATCAAATTTTGTGAAGCGTTTTTGACACACTTCCCATTATTCGATTTGGATGAAATTTGGTACATACATTGTGGTCCCATGACAATACAACATTAAGAAAAAAATATCCTCCCACCCCTACCTCCACCCCCTTCCATAGAAAATTTTTTTTGACACACATCCCGTTATCCGATTTGGATGAAATTTGGTATACATATAGTGATCCGATGACAATACAATATTAAGAAAAAATATCCTACGACTCCTTCCCCCAACCCCATCTATAGAAAAATGCGTTTTTGACACACTTCCCATTATCCGATTTGGATGAAATTTGGTATACATATAGTGGTCCGATGACAATACAACAATAATAAAAAATGTCCTCCCACCCGTACCCCCACCCCCTTCCACACTTCACTTCAAATGACTTTTATAAAATTTGGTATATGCATAAAGGTCCGATGGCAATACAGCCCAAACAAAAAATATATTTCTACCTCTACCCCCACCCTCTCCTTCCCTCAATAGAAAAATGAGTTTCCAAACAACTCACGAACAGCGATTTCATTATAATCTAGAATAAACTCTTCTGTTCTGTTATTGAACAAATATTTTCATTTAATAGAGTAGATAGCTGAGACTAAAAAGTAGAAAACAAATTGGTAAAAAAAAAATTTTAAGTCACAAGCTTTTATAAAATGCACTAAAAATTAAAAAATAATTTTCTAACATTCTAATATTATCATAATAATAAAAGCAATGACCGGAAATCAAAGCATAAGTTAATCTAAACTTGTGATCTAAACACTTAAAGAATATTCAACATAGCAGGTCATCAAAGATATGTTTGATGTGCCTCAATGTTATGCCATTGCTATACCTATGTCAGAGAAATTCTGAGGTATCTTGGGTCGGGTTGGGTGGGTTTGGTACCTCTGCATTTTTCTGCTAGATTGATTCTTGCAAATAGTGATATTTAATTGATACGGATATCTTATCGTGCTAACATCGTCAAAATTTCCATCAGTCGGCCATCGCTTTTATTATTATGATAATATTAGAATGTTAGAAAATTATTTTTTAATTTTTAGTGCATTTTATAAAAGCTTGTGACTTGAAAAAAATTTTTTACCAATTTATTAGGAAATATCAATTTCGAAGAGGGTACTATAAAATAAAAGAAAAATTCCTTAAATGGGATAATACTAACCTATGCAATCTTTAGGACCTCCTGAAAATGGTAAAAAGGCGTAGGGCACAATTTTAGTAACATTTTCTGCAATAAATCTTTCTGGGTCAAAGTGATCTGGATTTTTCCAATGTGCTGGATCCCTGTGAAGGTGCATATCGAGACTAGAAAGTTAGAACTTTTAGGAATAATTTTTCCGGTTCCTAAAATCATATTTAACTTTTATCAATATTTTGCAATATTGCTTTCTCTTTATCTTTCTCTCTTTCCCTGTCTCTCCATGGCGAAAGGCAATGCAATTATCAGAACGGCAGCAATCTTGGGAGCAGCGAATTTATCTTTTTTTCCACATTTTCGGATCCTAAGATTTTGCCTTATGGTTCAGGCCCTAGGGGGTCCGATACTGCGTTTAATGATGTGAGAAGCAACACACTTGGTATGACATAAGACTTGCCCGAACATTTTGCGAAAAGGAACCACACCCCCAACCCTGGCAGGGGGTGGTTCCCCTCCCTTAAACTTCCTTTTTGACGGTTTTTTGCTAATAACTCAAAAACGGTCATTTTCTAAAAATATTCTTAAGATCATTTTGCAAGCGGATAAAATTTCCTTTTTAACCATGTATTTTAGAACCCTCTAAAGGCAGTGGTTCACGTTTCATAGCCTATGAAAAAAGAGGAAAATGTGTAAAATATGTTTTTTTTATTTTTCTTGTGGCATTTAGTATTCTTAACACATTGTTGTTTTCAAAAAAGTATTTTTAATCAAAAAGCCATTGTATACCGTTAATAAGTTAGAAATCACTTTTTAAAGTCACTTTTTAAAGTCAACCGCCTCGAAATAAAAATAAATGTGTTTGTAGAAATCCTCAAATCAAACAAAAATTTTCAACATTCATTTTTGTAACTCGGTAAATAATACTCAAGGTGAGGAAAAAAATATTTTTGATTATTATTAACTTAAAACTTAATTTTTTGAGTTGAATTCATTTAAATTGGGGGGAGGGGTCATCCCCCCTTTCGCCCTCCTCAAAAGTGATCTTTTACAGTATTTTTCTAATTATTTGCAAACTTTTAACTTGGCCAAAAACAACTAAGTAATTGAGGCTGACCAAAAGTCCTCTCTAACAATGTTTAACACGCCCCCCTTACATCAGTGGCGCACGGTTTATAGGCATTTAAATAAATAGGAGGTGTGGAAAAAACAAGATTTTTTAAAAATTTTTGAATTTTATTGTCCTACATGTCTGGTTTTAAAACTTATTCTTAAAGCTGAAGAAATTTCCTTTTCAACGATGTATAGCATAGATGCACCAAAAATGGTCAAATTTGGTACACACTGGAATTATAGATGTACCAAAAATGGTCAAATTTGGTACACACATATGTTGGAACAGTACTAATACACACACTGCGTTTAATGAGAGAAGCAACACACTTGGTATGAATATATAGTATAGCCCCCGAAAATATAACGAAGGGGAACCATCCGCCCTCTCTTGGTGGGGGGGTTCCACGCCCAAATGTTTTTTTCGACATGTTTTATTACTTGGTATATCAAATTTGACCATTTTTGGGGCGGCTATGCAAGATCTACTGCTGCGTTGAGGGGGGAGTGATGTACATCGTTGGAAAGGAAATTTCTTCGGCTTTAAAAATAAGTTTTAAAGACATGACATGGGGCAGTAAAACTTAAGAAATTTAAAAAAAAATAAACAGTTTTTTCCACACCTCTCATTTATCTAAATGCCTTTAAAAGGTGCGCCACTGATGTAAGGGGGGCGTGTTATACATCGTTAGAGAGTACTTTTTATTAGCATCAATAATTGTTACTTAGTTGCTTTTTGCCAAATTAAAAGTTTGCAAATAATGGGGAAAATACTGTAAGTTAGCACTTTGAAGGGGGGTGAGAGGGGGGATGCACCTCATTCTCACTTTAAAGAAGGTCAGCTAAAAAAAGTCAGTTTTAAGTTATTTCTAACCAAAAATAATTTCTTGCTCACTCTTATTTTTATTTACTGAGTTACAAAAATGAATGTTCAACCTTTATTTTTATTTCAAGGCGGCTATTTAAAAAAGCTTAATAAGTATTTAACTGTATATAATGAACTTTTAAGCAAAAATATTTTTTTTAGAAAAAATAGTGTTAAGGATAAAAAATACCATAAAAAAATATAAAAAAATATTTTAAATATTTTCTCTTTTTTTCGTACGCTAATGGAACATGCACCACTGCCGTCCGAGGGTACTAAGGTACATCTTTGAAAAGGAAATCCTATCCGCTTGAAAAATGATCATTAGAAGATTTTTGAAAAAGTTGACTGTTATCGAGTTATTAGCAAAAAACTATCAAAAAGCAGCTTTAAGGGGCGGGAACCACCCCCCTGCCAGGAGGGGGGGGTGGTTCCCTTTCGTAAAATGTTCGGGCGAGTCTTGTCTGTCTATCCATACCAAGTGTGTTGCTTTTATCAGGATGTAGGGCCTGAACTATTACCTACGTGATTAGTTGAAGTACTTAGTGCACATTCTGGTCTTTAGGTATAGCCCCCATGATGATGCCACACTAGCATAGGCGTACACAACGAGGGGCAGGGAGGGGCATTTGCCCCCCGAATGTTGTAAACAATTTAATAATTTTCAAACAAAACTATCAATTAATCAAGTTAGGAATTTAAACTTGTTCCTATCTACGTAATATTATACAATAGATACACTTATTCCTAACGAAGGATATAATTAATTTTTTCCGTTAATTGGGTTTACTCCCCTTTGTTAGACACACGATGGCCTCAAAAAGACAAAAGTATTGCTGTGTTTATATAGGTATGGGAGTCAAATAAATTACAAACCTTTTTTTAAAATAATAACACTACATGTAAACTTTTGTTAGTTTAGTTTTTCTATTTTTTTGTCGAAGGACGCCAGGGGCGCCAAGCGCAGAGGGGCGGGGGGAGGGGTCGTTCGCCCCTCCTGGCCCACTATACGACACGCCACTGTTGCGCATTCTTAAAAGCCTGTAAAAACTATCGGAAAACGGCAATTCTGCAACTAGAAATGTGGCATTTTAGCTTTACAGTGCTTCAACAAGGCCGGTGTTTACTATTTCCCTGTGTCTGATAGCAGTAAAAATTTCCATTTATGGCAATGCGAAAATCACATTAAAAGAGTATTAGGCAGTGTTGCCACACTTTTCTGACGACTTTACGTCATCTAAGTGACAAAAACCCTTCATATCCTTCAAAACAGTATCGGGTTATAGCATGAAAAAAATTTTTATAATAAAAAGAACGAAACAAATAAAAAATTTAGATCTTAAATCATAAGTTATAAAATCCAAAATTAAAAATAACATATTTATTAACATAAGTTAAGTTTGGTAAATTTATTGGAATATTTGCAAAATATATGACTTTGCCTCAAAATAATCAAAATTCTTCAAAGTCGGATAAAAACCTTCAAGCCTTCAATAGTCAAAATTTTTGTTCAACACCCTTCATATTGAAGGGAAACCTTCAAATTTGGCAAGACTGGTATTAGGTCTAATTGAACATCATCGCGAATCTGCAGAAGCAGTCATACATACTATCTTAGCTGAAGCCACAATACCTTCCGAAAAACTTGGAATAGAATTGGAGGTGCCAAGGATAGTTGGGCGTAGTGTTGTAAAATTTCCAGAAATATATTTTCGGAAATATTTCCGGAAATATTTCCTGAAACATTGGAAATATATGGCAATATTGCAAATATATGAAATATTAAAAAAATAAGAAAAAAGGAAATATTTTTTTATAAAATCATAACAAAACACCGGAAAACGCTTATACATGAACACAAATCAGGAGTCATTCTTCAAACAAATATACAGAAATAAGGTCAAATTTGTACAACAAAAATCTCATTCGCAAATACCAAACTGCAAATAAGGCAAGGACCTAAAACTATAAACAACAAGTGAAATTAAAGAAATAAAAATAAGAAAAAAGTTTGGTATTTGAGAATTATATTGGCAATCGCCCATTGCGATCAGAAATTTTAACACACGAAAAGGTGATCTCATGTTTTCAGACGTCGATAGTTTACGTCTAACTTTTGAGTTTTCATACCTTTGACAGTGGGAAGGAAGAATTATAGAAATCAGTTTGGTGACTTGGTCGAGTTAATACCGTGAGAGTCTCTTGTTCTTGTATTGAGACATCGCAGCTTGCATAGATGAAAGTTTTCCGAAAATTTATGTATGGCTTCGGTAGATCAATGCTTAGAATGTTTGCCTAGAGAGCAAGTGATCCCGGGTTCGAGTCCCGGCCGAAGCAGAAAATCTCATTCTTGACACACTACACTATTCACTAGTCAAGCAAGAGGCATATCTTCATCGCTATCATCAGCATCACACTCAATAACATCGTCTTGCCAGTCTAATTTCTCAAAATCTTCAATAGTATCGGAAATAAAAATTGTTAAGTAAGTTTAATGCTTATAAGAGCCTATCCTTAAATTACGTAATGCTTAAGGGGGGTTTTGGCCTTGCGTTACACTCCCCACATAGCACAAATCAAAACAACGTTAAAAACACACACTTTTTTAAGTTTATTAGGTCGCTTTTTAATGTTATTTTTAAAACCACGTTAAAATCAGACTGAAATAACGTGGTTTTGAAAATATCGTTAAAAAGCGACATATTAAACTTCAAAAAGTGTGTTTTTAACGTTGTCTTGATTTGTGCTATGTGGGCAATGTTATTTTAATGTGTTTTTTCTTGAAAATGCGTTAACAGGGGGTGGGGGTCAAAAAACCAGAATTTTTGCGTTGCGTAAATTAGGAACTCTCCCTAAGGTTACAAAATATGAAAGATAATATATTTTTTAAATATTTCCAATATTTCCAATATTCTCAATATTTCCGAGACACCTTCGGAAATTTTCAATATTTCCATTTCCATGGAAATATTTCCAACGACGACATTTACATCACTAGTTGGGCGACAGCAAAATCGTATGAGCGTTTCCGAAAATAATCTACCAGAGCACTGGAAAAATCTTAATCAATACCTTATTTGAAGCCTCTGACAATGTCTTTAAAGCAACGCTTTTCTGATATTGGCAATACAATCGTTTGTTATTCTAGACTTGTAATTCAGTAAATTTAAGATGCGCAATAAACAATTTTCAAAATTTTATCATTTAAACGGGCTAAATTATGGTACAATTTGTGGAGAGAAAAAAAATAATAAAGAGGAGTTAAAAAGTTTGGAAGTAGCAGAAGTTGCAAAGAAAGCAAAAAGTTTTGTAAAAACAGCTTACCAAGGTCAATATCTTCCCCAATAGTCCTTGCAACCATTGGTACAGATGGGAACAATCTTAAAGTCTCCAGAATTACCATTTCGGTATACTTAAGCTATGGAATATCTTCTACGTTTATGTGTCTGTATGTATAATATAATATAATATAATATAATATAATATAATATAATATAATATAATATAATATAATATAATATAATATAATATAATATAATATAATATAATATAATATAATATAATATAATATAATATAATATAATATAATATAATATAATATAATATAATATAATATAATATAATATAATATAATATAATATAATATAATATAATATAATATAATATAATATAATATAATATAATATAATATAATATAATATAATATAATATAATATAATATCATATGATATGATATGATATGATATGATATGATATGATATGATATGATATGATATGATATGATATGATATGATATGATATGATATGATATGATATGATATGATATGATATGATATGATATGATATGATATGATATGATATGATATGATATGATATGATATGATATGATATGATATGATATGATATGATATGATATGATATGATATGATATGATATGATATGATATGATATGATATGATATGATATGATATGATATGATATGATATGATATGATATGATATGATATGATATGATATGATATGATATGATATGATATGATATGATATGATATGATATGATATGATATGATATGATATGATATGATATGATATGATATGATATGATATGATATGATATGATATGATATGATATGATATGATATGATATGATATGATATGATATGATATGATATGATATGATATGATATGATATGATATGATATGATATGATATGATATGATATGATATGATATGATATGATATGATATGATATGATATGATATGATATGATATGATATGATATGATATGATATGATATGATATGATATGATATGATATGATATGATATGATATGATATGATATGATATGATATGATATGATATGATATGATATGATATGATATGATATGATATGATATGATATGATATGATATGATATGATATGATATGATATGATATGATATGTACATGACATGACATGACATGACATGACATGACATGACATGACATGACATGACATGACATGACATGACATGACATGACATGACATGACATGACATGACATGACATGACATGACATGACATGACATGACATGACATGTCATGTCAGTCATGTCATGTCATGTCATGTCATGTCATGTCATGTCATGTCATGTCATGTCATGTCATGTCATGTACATATCATATCATATCATATCATATCATATCATATCATATCATATCATATCATATCATATCATATCATATCATATCATATCATATCATATCATATCATATCATATCATATCATATCATATCATATCATATCATATCATATCATATCATATCATATCATATCATATCATATCATATCATATCATATCATATCATATCATATCATATCATATCATATCATATCATATCATATCATATCATATCATATCATATCATATCATATCATATCATATCATATCATATCATATCATATCATATCATATCATATCATATCATATCATATCATATCATATCATATCATATCATATCATATCATATCATATCATATCATATCATATCATATCATATCATATCATATCATATCATATCATATCATATCATATCATATCATATCATATCATATCATATCATATCATATCATATCATATCATATCATATCATATCATATCATATCATATCATATCATATCATATCATATCATATCATATCATATCATATATATCATATCATATCATATCATATCATATCATATCATATCATATCATATCATATCATATCATATCATATCATATCATATCATATCATATCATATCATATCATATCATATCATATCATATCATATCATATCATATCATATCATATCATATCATATCATATCATATCATATCATATCATATCATATCATATCATATCATATCATATCATATCATATCATATCATATCATATCATATCATATCATATCATATCATATCATATCATATCATATCATATCATATCATATCATATCATATCATATCATATCATATCATATCATATCATATCATATCATATCATATCATATCATATCATATCATATCATATCATATCATATCATATCATATCATATCATATCATATCATATCATATCATATCATATCATATCATATCATATATATCATATCATATCATATCATATCATATCATATCATATCATATCATATCATATCATATCATATCATATCATATCATATCATATCATATCATATCATATCATATATCATATCATATCATATCATATCATATCATATCATATCATATCATATCATATCATATCATATCATATCATATCAATCATATCATATCATATCATATCATATCATATCATATCATATCATATCATATCATATCATATCATATCATATCATATCATATCATATCATATCATATCATATCATATCATATCATATCATATCATATCATATCATATCATATCATATCATATCATATCATATCATATCATATCATATCATATCATATCATATCAATATATCATATCATATCATATCATATCATATCATATCATATCATATCATATCATATCATATCATATCATATCATATCATATCATATCATATCATATCATATCATATCATATCATATCATATCATATCAATCATCATATCATATCATATCATATCATATCATATCAATCATATCATATCATATCATATCATATCATATCATATCATATCATATCATATATCATATCATATCATATCATATCATATCATATCATATCATATCATATCATATCATATCATATCATATCATATCATATCATATCATAATATCATATCATATCATATCATATCATATCATATCATATATCATATCATATCATATCATATCATATCATATCATATCATATCATATCATATCATATCATATATATCATATCATATCATATCATATCATATCATATCATATCATATCATATCATATCATATCATATCATATCATATCAATATCATATCATATCATATCATATCATATCATATCATATCATATCTATATCATATCATATCATATCATATCATATCATATCATATCATATCATATCATAATCATATCATATCATATCATATCATATCATATCATATCATATCATATCATATCATATCATATCATATCATATCATATCATAATCATATCATATATATCATATCATATCATATCATATCATATCATATCATATCATATCATATCATATCATATCATATCATATCATATCATATCATATCATATAATCATATCATATCATATCATATCATATCATATCATATCATATCATATCATATCATATCATATCATATCATATCATATCATATCATATCATATCATATCATATCATATCATATCATATCATCATATCATATCATCATATCATATCATATCATATCATATCATATCATATCATATCATATCATATCATATCATATCATATCATATCATATCATATCATATCATATCATATCATATCATATCATATCATATCATATCATATCATATCATATCATATCATATCATATCATATCATATCATATCATATCATATCATATCATATCATATCATATCATATCATATCATATCATATCATATCATATCATATCATATCATATCATATCATATCATATCATATCATATCATATCATATCATATCATATCATATCATATCATATCATATATCATATCATATCATATCATATCATATCATATCATATCATATCATATCATATCATATCATATTATCATATCATATCATATCATATCATATCATATCATATCATATCATATCATATCATATCATATCATATCATATCATATCATATCATATCATATCATATCATATCATATCATATCATATCATATATCATATCATATCATATCATATCATATCATATCATATCATATCATATCATATTCATATCATATCATATCATATCATATCATATCATATCATATCATATCATATCATATCATATCATATCATATCATATCATATCATATATCATATCATATCATATCATATCATATCATATCATATCATATCATATCATATCATATCATATCATATCATATCATATCATATCATATCATATCATATCATATCATATCATATCATATCATATCATATCATATCATATCATATCATATCATATCATATCATATCATATCATATCATATCATATCATATCATATCATATCATATCATATCATATCATATCATATCATATCATATCATATCATATCATATCATATCATATCATATCATATCATATCATATCATATCATATCATATCATATCATATCATATCATATCATATCATATCATATCATATCATATCATATCATATCATATATCATATCATATCATATCATATCATATCATATCAATCATATCATATCATATCATATCATATCATATCATATCATATCATATCATATCATATCATATCATATCATATCATTATCATATCATATCATATCATATCATATCATATCATATCATATCATATCATATCATATCATATCATATCATATTCATATCATATCATATCATATTCATATCATATCATATCATATCATATCATTATCATATCATATCATATCATATCATATCATATCATATCATATCATATCATATCATATCATATCATATCATATCATATCATATCATATCAATATCATATCATATCATATCATATCATATATCATATCATATCATATCATATCATATCATATCATATCATATCATATCATATCATATCATATCATATCATATATATTATATTATATATATTATATTATATTATATTATATTATATTATATTATATTATATTATATTATATTATATTATATATATTATATTATATTATATTATATTATATTATATTATATTTATATTATATTATATTATATTATATTATATATTATATTATATTATATTATATTATATTATATTATATTATATTATATTATATTATATTATATTATATTATATTATATTATATTATATTATATATATTATATTATATTTATATTATATTATATTATATTATATTATATTATATTATATTATATATTATATTATATTATATTATATTATACATACAGACACATAAACGTAGAAGATAT